>VXBO01006536.1:635130-800062 GCA_013400135.1 Rhinoptilus africanus | reverse complement strand
CGCGTCGCAGCCCCCGCGGGGGTCCCGGCCGGCGACGGCCGATGCGGCAGGTCCGCGATGGGGGGCCGCAGCCGCCTTCCACCAGCACCTTCCTGGAGACACCAAAGCAGCACACAGTATTGCTACTGTGCCAAGTGGGAACTTTATTCTTTGTTGTGGTTTTTTTTTTCTTTGCTATTTTTTTCCAAAAAGGTGACGGAGGCGGCTTTGAAGATGGGTCGGATTTGGATATTATTATTATTTTTTTCCCAGCAAAATCTGCAACACTTTAATAGCGTTATGGCCAGACATCGGCTCTGTTAAGTTTTTACATCTCAGAGCCACGGAGATACCAGCAGCAACAACCTGGGAACGGAAAGACTTCCAGCATCGCTTGTGCATTGTCTCGGAATTTTTTTTCTTTTTAAAAAAAAAAAAAAGCACAACAGAAAAGACACAAACATTGATGAACATTAAAAACCTGTACATTGTAAAAAAAACAAAAAACAAAAAACAACCCAACAAAAAAAAAAACCCAAACAACAAACCCCAAACAAACAACAAACACCATCATTCTCTTGCTTTGAAATCAGAATCAACCTGGGAACGCTGCGGGGGGAAAAGAAAGGTCTGTGGGGACGGTGGTGGCGCCGATCTCGCCGCTGGAGCTGCGCGTGGGCCGGGGCTGCGGGAGGCTGCGGGGGCCGGCTGCCCCCCGGCAGCCCCAGAGGCTGCCAGTCCTGTGCCGTGCTCTGGGTTCCTCTAGCGTATAGAATGCAAAGCATTTAATACATATTTTTGTGGGGTTTTTTGCCATCCCCTCCCCCCCCCAGAGCGAGAAAGCAGAAGTGAATGAAAAGAAGTCTAGTATTTTGTTCTTTAACCATGTAACTGCAGATATGAGCCAACATCATGGAATGAAAAAAAATAATGTAAAGTAGAGCATTCGTGTGTATCACAAAAATACAATAAAAACTTTTTTTTAACTTTTTCTTCTTTTTGTTTTTTTTTGTTTGTTTGTTTTGTTTTTTTTTTAAAGTTTCCCCTGACCTCCCTGCCACGCTGCCTCCTGCCCGCTCTGCCCCCGCGCCCGGCCAGCTCGGGGGGCTCCGGAGAACCAACGGCTCCCACCGGCAAAGGGCTCCTGCTGAGTCAGCACTGGGGGGGAAAGTGACGGGGGCCCTGCCACCACGGCAAGATTTCTGTTTGTTTGTGTTTTTTAAACGGAGTTCATACATTCTCCTGACTTACAGATAACTCTGATGGATCATCGTTACCTTCTTTTTCTTTTAAACCCTTCCATACAATGGACAAACGCATCAAAGCCTGCATGTAAGAACAGAACCTCTTTTACAGCACGTAATACTGTGTTTTGTTTAAGTCCTTCCTTGCGTAAAATATTGACATAATTCACCGAAGGTATCAAAAATATACCCTGTAGACCAATACAATTTACAATTGCCTTTTCTCACCATTCAGAAAACAATGCACTTAAAGCAACCGAGCCCCTCGGCGGGCAGCGTGCGAGCCAGCCCGGGGACATCCCTGCCCGCTCCGATTTAAGCCCAGGATCGCTTCCACCGAAGGGACCAGGATTTTTTGTTTGTTTTTTTCGTTTTTTTTTAAGAAATAGCTCATCACTCCCTCCCCTGCCCACTCATCCCAGCCACGTTTGAAGTGCATCGAGACCGCTCCGGGGCCGATACGTCTTGCCGACGGCGGGCTGCCAGCCCTCAGGTCAGCTGAGGGGGAACCAAACGGGGGCGGTTCCATCCTATTTCACTTCTTAAACACTTTTTGTTGGTTTTTTTTAACCTGGTCAAGGTTTTGCATTTCTCTGGGGGAGCATCCCGCAGCCCCTCGCTCGGCTCCGCGGGAGCGCGCCGACAGAGCGTCCCAGCGCGCACGGCCCCGGCACGTGCGCGCTTCGGGCACGCGGCCGCTCTCAGTCCCTCTCCAGCGCGGGGGGGTCACCGCCCAGCAAGGCTGCCAAAATCGAAGATGGGTTCCTTGGGTTTTGTCTCGTTAAGGCTTTTTTCTTTTTTTTTTTTGTTGTTTTTTTTTTTCAGACCGAAGAGGATGCAGGAATTTCCAGATGTTGAGAAAGAAAGGAAAAAAACCAAACAAAAATAAAAAAACCCCAACAAATATCCCCCCAAATTGGCTGGTTGGGAGAGGAAAGGGAAAAAAAAAAAAAAAGGAAAAAAATAAAATAGCTCTGCTCCTGCGTCTTCGCTCCTGAGAGCCGGCGGGGCCGGGGCGGTGGGCGCTTGCCCCGGGCGTCCCGCTCGCTCCCTGCACCCTGGGTTTGGTCGCCGTCTCCCTGCCCCTGGCTCGCTTCATTCACTGTCCGAAAGGGTTTCGTACTGGGAGCAGAGCAGGGGCTTGGGCTCCTCGTCCCAGGCATGGTGCTGGCTGCCGGGGGTCCCCTGCGGCAGGGGGGCGGCGGGGGCTGCCGTCACCACCCCGCTGGGGAGCCGCATGGTGAGCGGGTTGTAGGGGAACGGCGTCGAACCTGGGCGGGGAGGAGGAAGCAGAGAGTCAACGCCACGGGGGTGGCTGCCCCCCTGGAAGGGTGGCACGGCCGCTTTGGGGACACGTCCCCCCCCCGAGCCCTACCTGCGGACGATGGCCTGTCCTCCCAGACGCGGTTGGTGAGGGGCGTCCTCCGGTTGCAGTCCCCCTCTGAGTGCACCGAGGAGACGGAGGGCGGCCGCTCGCCCGAGGAGAGACCCGGCGCCGGGGACTTGGCCTTGCGGCTGTTGGGTCTGGCAGCGATCTTTGGCTTCCCTCCTCCTCCTGCAAAGAGAAGCGCCCGCTCGTCACCCGGCTCCTCGCGACGGGGATCGGGGGGTCGGGGAGGGGGTGCGGGTACCCAGCGCTTCCCTTTTAAGAGCTTGCAAAAATGGCTTGTGGCAGGAGAAAAGCTGACGCCAGGGCCCACTGGCACCACGGCGGGGAAGGGTGATGGGGCGAGCTCTCTCTAGCGGGGCTGGAGGTTTCTGTCCCCTCCTGTGCCACTCTCCGCTGTGCGGGTTGATGCTACCAACCATCCCGTGGAGCAGATCCGGGACAGGAGCAGCGCCGCAGCTTTGGCCGGGCTGTTTCTCTGCAGGGCCTGCTCCCGATCCGGCTCCCGGCTCCCCCCACAAACACGGGTCGCGGCACAGCAGCTCCGAGCGCCGCTTGGCAGGGACCCCCCGCGAGCTACGTGGTGCTGAGGCCCCGAGCACGCTCCCCATTCCTGTGGTACACATGGCCAAGGACTTCCTTTAATCCATTCCTACAGCAAAATCCCTGGTGGTTTTAAAAGGTTTAAAACCTTTTTGAAAGGTTCAAAGCCAAAAGGGCCTCTGCCAGGGAGATTAGCCCGGCTATTCCTGGGGGGAACTCTCAAAGCGGGAGGGACGGATGGGCTCCGCATCCCACCCTGCCTGCCCGGACAGCCTCTGCCGGGTGCGGGGAAGTGTGGCTGGAAGAAGCTGCTGTTTTCATGCAGGAGCCAGAAAAGCTTTTCTGCAACAAGCTGAAGAGCGCCTGGTCCGAGCTGACCTGGAGGAAGGCGCCCGTGTGCCCCCAGGACCCTGCTCCTCAGCTTCGGGGGCTCCGCGCCCACATTGCCAAGGGTGACCCCGGCTCGGGCTGCCGTGCTCTGCGCAGGGCGCTGGCAAGAGGCACTCTGCCCTTCGCAGGCATGCGGGGGTCAAATGCTGTCCCCCGTCCATCCCTGGTCCCCCTCCTCTCTTCCTTAACCGGGGATCTGCAGAACAGCCCTCCCGGCTCCGATCAAGCCTGCTTTGAAGCCGGGCAGACCCTGCCATGGCACCCAGGGGGCTTCGCACGCCCCGCCGGGGCCCACGGGGCAGCTCACCCCCAGCCCTGCTCTCTGAAGTCACCTCCCGTCTATCACTTTTAGCTCCTTTATGCTCTCCTTCTCGCTCCAGGCACCCCTGAGTCCCATCCCACCCTCTGTCCCAGGCTGGAGCCTCCCAACACCCCCCGAGCCCCGGGGTGGGGTGGGAGGGAAAAGCCACCCTGTCCCGTGCCCCCGACGCCAGCCCTTCTCAGCTCCTTCCCCTATTTCGAGAGCAGTGATCCCGCCCGGGGGGTTACAGATAGTTTGGGGTGGCTATTTAAATTTATGGCTTTGGTCTTTTGGGTGTGGGGGCTTTTTTCCCCCCATAAACCTTTCCATTGTGTCAAAAAAAAAAAGAAAAAAAAGAAAAAAAGAAAAGGAGCTATTAAAAACCAACAAACGGGGAAAGGAGCACAGTCAGTGGTTTAGAGAAAGCAACAGCACCTTCCAAGACTATTAAATTAACATCAAACAAGACCAGGATTAATCAGCGGATTCACAAAGCTGGAAGCCGGAGGAGGGAGGGGAGAAAAGAAAACCAAAATGAACAAAAATGGGGGGAGGGAGGAATAAATCCACTCACAAAAGGGGAAATACAAAGGCTGAGAATTAATAACACAGAGAGAGCGAAGGTGGAGAGGGCTGCAGACCTGGCAAGGAGCGCGCGTCCTCGTTTCGTCCATCAGCAGGAGTTATGGGCATAGCAGCGGGCAGGCTTGCACTGGCATTCAGAGAGTTAAAAGCATTGGCACTGAGAGGTGAGCGCTCTTCCCACTGCTCGTCATATTTACCCATTAGGGCTTTCCTAATTATTGCCTCCAACCCCATGTTGGTACTGGAATTCTCTTGGACCGACTGGCTCCTACAACTGATTAGCCCTGGGAGATACGGGAGGGGGAGGAGAGAGGGGACGGGAGATGGGGGGGAGCCACATGAGAAGAAAGATGGGGGGGACGGGGAAAGGGGAGAAAGGAGACAAGGGAGAAGGGAAGAAACAAACAGTCAGCACATTCTCGCAAAGCAACAAACTTTGTCATCTTGTTCTTTAAAGCGCTGCAATGCACCCATCCTCCTCCTCCTCCCCGCTCCGTCCCGCCCCAGGGCTTGGCAGGGGCTGGCGGTGGGATGGGATGGGATTTACTCTGGGATTTGGGTTTCTGGAGTGCTGTTGGCAGGCTTGGGGATGGGGGGCTTGGAGGACGGGGGATGGTAAAGAGGTTGTCGCTGAGCCCCGGGGAGCGACTGGGAGGGCTGTGCTCCCAACCCAGCCAGGCTCGGCATGGGGACAGGAGTCACCCCGATGCGGGGCCCATACGGATGCACACACAGATCAAAAGTCGGTGCACCAGGAATTTGGAGGCTGGGGCAGTTTCCCGTGGAGGAGAAATCAGAGAAGGAAGAGGGGACACCCCACAAAAACACCTGATGGGAAGGAGGTGCCCGGATTCGGCCCTGGCATGAGAGACGGCAACCATGGGCAGCCCTCGGAGGAGGGAACGCAGCCGGCGGAGCTGCCTGCGAGGGGTCGGGCTATGCTGGGGAGAGGGGAGAGTCCCTTTGTCCCTCCTCGGCTCTGTGCAAGCCGCCTGCCCATTGCCCCAGCCCGCTCCCTTCCTCCCCCGGGGCTGGCTGCCCGCTGCGGACCGTGGCCCCCTCCCGGGCTGAGCCCCGGCTGCGGGAGGGGATGCAGAGGCGAAGTGGTGTGTCCGCGTGGGTGTGAGTCTCAAGCCATGCAGTTATGGTGCAGCACCGCACAGGGGCCAGAGGGCACGAGGCTCAGCCACGCCACCGTCATTCCCAATGTGGCGGTTACAGGGAACAAGCAAGGGCAAAATACAGACACAAAAACAGCAGGCCAGCGAGGGAAGCCCCACTGGCAGCTCCCCACCAGCTCGCCCCATCCCAGTGGTGTTCACGCTGGGATCCCTGTCTCTCTGCTCGGAAAGGGACGGATCCCGGCTTCTCCTGTCTTCCTGCAAAGGGGCAGGGTCTCTCCTGGTCCCCTCGGCCAGGCGCCGGTCCTCAGCTCCCTACACTCTGCCTTCACGCCTCCCTCCAGCACAGCAGGAGCAGCTTTAACCACGGGATGCTCTCAGGAGGTTCGGCCTCTTCCCCCAAAATCTTACCTGCCGCAGACCCTCGGGTCCCGGCTGGCTGCACCCTCTCATCCCAGCTGCCGACATGAGCCGGCTCCTTCTCCCAAATACCCTGGCTCTGGTGAGTGTCGCCGCTGGCGGCTGTGCCTGGCCCTCCTACCGCAGTTGTGTCCCCCAGCACCTCCTTCCCTTGGCTGTGGCAAAGCTGCCATCCCTCCTACTTAAAACGAACAGCCTGAAGGCCTTCCTGCTGCAGGAGAGCATTAATACAGTTAAGTATCGATTAATACTCCTCAATGGGGAGTTGTTTCATTCATTCGTGAGCCCACCTGGACATTGCTGCAGGAGGTGGCATCAGCTCGACAGCCTTCATGCCATCTTTCTCCCTCAGGCTGGTCTCTGTCCTGGGCCAGGGAAGCCCATGCTGGCCACCCAACTCTGGGGGGTCGCTTTCCACCCTTCCTTGCCAAAACCCCTTCCTTGTGCTGTTCCCTCTCCTCCTTTCCCAGCTGGGCTGAAAGCTGCGGGCTCAGCAGAGCTGGGGAGGGTGCAGTGCCGATGAGGAAGCTCCTAAACCACTCCTGCGTGGCCGTCCTCCAGCTCAGCACCGCAAATACATCTCCATGGGTGTCTGGGGGACCACCCTGAGCCCTTCCCAGCACCCTGTTTCCCTGAGAGCAGGGGGGTTCTTTGGGGGGAGAGCACAGTCCCAGGTGTTAGCCGGCGAACCCCCGGTTAGGCAGCCCAGCAGGTTAACGCTGGTTAGAGCCAGGGACTCGCTAAAGCCCACCACGGCCGCCCGCAGCAGCGCTCAGACACCACCACCACAACAGCTCCTCCACAACCGCGCCATCAGCCTGAAAGCCCCCGCCTGCCCGGAGCCCCCCGCTCTCCAAGTGTCCCTGCCCACAGCGCCCGTCTGCCCGGCTGCAACACCACGGCCGGACCCGGCCACCAGCAGCACGCCTCCTCCCAGCTACTGAGAAACTGGAGCCACCCCACGCTTTACGCAGCCGGAGGACTGAGCACGCTGCTGGCACCCCTGTGCCCGAGCACCCCTCCATCTCCCAGACAACACCTCCGCTTGGTCCTCCACCGCCACCAGTTTGCCCGCTGCTCACAGGTCAAGGCTACGGGGCGCTGCTCTCACCCCAGTCTGCTTTTGCGACTGGCTCCTGCAGCCTGCCCAGCCCGCGGCGGCACACAGCCTGCCTCCCACCCTCGCGTTCTCCTTCGCCGCTGCCCTCCCACCCATCCATGGGTGACCGCAAGGTCCCACCGAGAGCAGGGTGAGGTCCACCTGGCTACAGTTTAGCCCTCAGCTGGCGTCAGATGGCCAACCCTTGCTTGACTTTTAACTCTGCCAAGCTTTCTGAGGAATTACACTGCACTGTCTCCAACTCACAGCAGGGGAGTTATGGCGTGTCCCGAGGCCTCAGCCTCCCAGCAACTCTTACGCTTGGTCTTACGGCAAAAGGGAAAAGGAGATGCTTAAAACTACTGAGTCTCCTGGTCTCAGTGGCTGTGAGCCCTGCAGGGAATGAGGGATGGTACAGGTATATGGGAGAGTTACCTGCTCCGGTAATCGCCGGCATATTGAAAATCTCTGTCCCAGGCTGCCCAACATCTGGAGAAAAACAAAGAAGCTCTTCAGTACAGAGAGCAGCGTGCAGCTGGCGGTAGGGAGGGACCTGCCGTGCCAGCCACGACAAGGCGCCCGTGTCCCACCGTGACAGCATCCTGACAGCATCCCACCCCCCCTTGGCGCTGGGGCGGCTCTGCGGGTGCTGGCTGGGACCAGGACTAATTGCTGTTGGGAGATCCACAGCGGGCACATCCCGCCAGCTGGGAAAGGGCAGAAAAGCAGAGCCCAGAGAGCCAGGGCAATGTCCTCGTGCTCAGTGCTGACCTCCCTCCCTCCCTCCAGCCCTTCGGATTACAAGCTTCATCGAGTCAAACGCTCTCTCCCGCCTATGGGATTTCCAAAGGCTCAAATCCCCACATCCAGGGAGCAGGTTTGGGCAGCGGGGAAGGTGAGGAGGAGGAGAAGAAATGTTAAACCAATATTTTCCTTCTTAGCTGAGCTGTTTGACTTGGATATCGCTTTCCTTAGAATAACAGAAATTCTATCAAATAAGAGGCGTTTCCTATTTCTATATATTTTCCCTTGATAAGGGAAAGTGTGGAAGGTCACGGGGTTCAGCCACATGTCCCCAAAGGGTCATAACAATACTGTTGGCTCATGGTAATATCATCCAGGAGACGAGACAGCTCGGTCCCTCTTATCCGATGCAGCTGTTGTAAGATGGATTCAAATTGAATTAGTATTGACTGTATAATGCTGGGCTAAATTAAATTATGATCCTATCTACTCTATTAGCGGTTAATGAATGAAGGGGCTGAATTTCTAATATAAGCCAGCCTGGTTAGTTTTACAGAGCTATACCAATATTGATGGAGGGCTTAAAGTAATGTTGGGGGGAGATGCATCTCAAGGAGGAAGGATTCAGCTTGGCTAGCCATTCATTAAAATATCAATTGCTCTTAAGTCTCCTCCATGCTCAGCTCATTATTTCCTTCCTATTGAGGTCATCTGGCGCGAGTGGGATTGACAGCCCCAGAGCAAGGAGACGTGGGGCTGGGAAGCGGCCCGTGGTCTCCCCAGATGCACACAGCCACTGCTGGCACCAGCACAACTCATCCCAGGAAATGTTTGGACCTCGCACTTCCCAACAAACCATGGCATGATGCAGAGAGAGCTGGCTGGGAGCTCCCAGCCCTTAACACAGCAGCACCCGTTCCCAAATCTCCTTCGCTTCATGTGTCTTCAAGGCTTTCCCCCCACTCCCCGGTGCCCTGCATTTGCCTCCCCACATGTCCTTACTGTACTCCGTCTCGTTTTTGTTGGTTGTGCTGAGCTTCTTGATGATCTCCTGTTTCTTGGACTTCACCATGGCAGAGTTGCTCTCAGTCAGTTTGCTGAAGAAAGCTGGAGGCTGAGTGTTGTTTCCTGGGGACTTGGACCCCATCCTGCAAAGCAAAAGACCATCGGAAACCTCTGCAACGTCCAGTTCACAAAGCCCTACCTAGAGAGACTCTTCCTTTAGTGTAACTTCTCAGAACCAGCCCGTGAGCTCCTGAGATACTGGGGATCTCCAACTTTTCTCCCCATCCCTCCCGTAGGCTACAAACGGACAGCAAACTGGGACGTGACACTGCTTTTTGGCTGCAAGAAAAGCAACCTGGGCCAGGGTGAGCGTCGCAGATGGGGGGAACATCCCCACGCTGTCTCCACCTTCCCTTCCCTCGGCGTTACCTCTGGTCTATCTGCTCGCCCTCACGGTACAGGATCGGGTACGTGGCGCTCTTGCCGTGCTCCGATTCTCCCACGCCGTCTGGTGGAGACACCGGCTCGATACAGTTGTCCGACGCGCTCCCGGCTGAGGCTTTGCTCTGCTCCGGGGACCTGCGGAGAGCGATGGGGAGATGCAATCGGTTTATTGCAACATCCACTGTCTCTGCACAGCAGCGCGGGGTCAGGGGGGAGAAGGACTAAAATAGCTTTCCTACAGCATGGAAAAAAGCCAAACCTTCCACACCCCCGTGGGCTTACAGCACCTTTTAACGCAAGCCGGAGGAAGAGCGCAGCGTGGGCATTTTTGTGCACCGCAGGCGTGCGGAGCAGGACTGAACCGAGACGTGGCCCAGATTTCCAGGCAGTGGGCCAGCCGGCAGCCACCCCAAATACAGCTGCCCGGGAGGGACGGCGGGGCCAGTCCTGGGACTTGCTGGCTCAGCCCAAGTGTCCCTGGCTGGCAGGGACACAGCCCCTGCCGAGGGCCGGGACGTTAACCCTTTGGGGACACGGCTTTTGATTCTCCATTGTATCTGTGAACACAGAGAAGGGCAGCACCCGCCACCTCCTGTCCACCTCCTCTGGGGCCAAGGAGGGGTTCGCTGTCTGCAGGCGATGGGATGCTGGGGCAGCCCGGAGAGGACCGACGCAGCCCCTCAATGCCGGCCCGCGGCCAGCGCCTCCGAGACAGCCAGGTTTGAGTCTGTGAGGAATTCCTCACGGCGAGTTCTGGGAATTTACGTCTTTGTTCTTTCTGTGGTTTCTTCCCCGCCTTGTTTTTCATCGCTGGGTGGCCAGGGCTGGGCTCTCTCCCCTAATGTTATAAAGCCAATTCTAGGACCAGGCAGAGCTGGGAAGAATAACCACATTTACTGACAAGGAACCACCAGTTTGGAGACATCACTCTTTCCTGGACACATCTGGGTCTCTGTTGGTGTTTGGGTGGGAGGACAGACCCCGTTCTCACACTTCCCATTTTCCAATTCCATACAACAGCAATCAGACCTTCCTTCTGCGGGTATCAGCACAAGGATTTGAAAGTGACTTTGAAAGAAATAAAGGTGGTGCCTGACATGGATGGCTGCAAGCGACAGGGCACACGTGTCTAACAGGCTTCTGACCCACTGAGAACGATGAAGATAAAATTAACTTTGAACCAATGGAAAACACATTGCTGTGGGTTTTTTGGAACCATCTCTGGTCTGAAAAGTCACTGCACCATGACCTGCAAGGGACTGAGGACAGTGACAGGACAAGAGGCATTGGGCACAAACCAAGACACAGGATATTCCATCCCAACACAAGAAAACACGTATTTTCTGTGGAGGCGCTCAAACCTCCTGGTACAGGTTGCCCAGAGAGATGCTGAAATCTCCATTAGTGGAGATACTGACAACCCAACTGGCCATGGCCCTGCACAACCTGCTCATGCTGACCTGCTTGAGCAGCGTGTTGGACTGGATGGTCTGCAGAGGTTTCTTCCCCCTTTACTGATTCTGTGACACCAGCCAGATGGAGAAGGGGATCAGAAATGGACTCTAAGGGGGTCTGGAGAATCTCTAGAACAGGAATGGCAAGAGAGGCACCACCACAGGGGAAAAATGCCCAGATCAGAAGGCAGTTTTACGCTCTGGGCTGTGTAAGCAAGTGATCCGAGCCCTGAGCTGGGGAGCGTAAATTCAACGATGCCCCAATGCCAGCGTGCCCTGTGCACTGCCTTACCGAGGTGCCAGATAGCCGAGGGAACCCGCCTGGCTTCTCACCCTGGGCAGCCCTGGTCTATCGGAGCTCGGACCGACATGGCAGGGGGCAGAAACCCACCTGTGGTTGGACACTCTGACCTCACCTTTTGCCGCCTTCGTTCTGCGGGGAGATCCTGGAGGCCACCGCGTGCTCCTGCTGCTGCAGATACGCCTCGCTGGGGGTGCGGCGCAGGTCCAGCACAGGGCATGTGGCCCCGGGGAAGGAGTACACCGGGGTCTGGATGTGGGAGTTGAGCTGCTGCGGGTGATGGCGTGTGTAGTCCTGTGTGATGACCTCCTAGAAGAAGAAAGAAATACAGTTGGTTTCTACCTCTGGTTTTGCTGAGCTCCACTAAGACAGGGGAAGGAAGAGGGAATTAGGCTGGTTTGTCCCTGTGGGGATGTAACTCCTGCCTCCTGCCTGCAGCAGCTCTCGAAAAGGGCTTGCTGGGGATGCAAACACCCAGGCTGAACACGCCTGATACACCCTGCTCTCTCCAGTCCCCAGCCAGAGACACTGAGGTCTCTAGCACCACTCCCAGCCCTTTCCTACCAGACATATTTCATATCAGCTCTTCCCTCCTCCCCGGAGTGCCAGCAGGAAGGCAAGAACGAGGTTAATTACACTGATGTGCTGGGCCAGTGTGACCACCCGCTGGTTCATGCCCTTGATGCTCTGGCTGGACTGCAGGGGCTGGCACTGGGGGCCGTCGGGCTGCCGGAGGTGCTGGAGGTGGGCTGCTTCAGGAGCCAAGGCCTTCAGCGAGCCTGGGGGAGGCACAAAGAAGACAGCAGGCATGAGACGACATCCGCATCCCCTTCCTTGAACACCATCCTGGCATGGCACTGGGTCACGGTGGACAAGAGCTGGCTGATGAAGCCCCCCCCCTGCCAGCTCGGGCTCTCCTGCGCTGCCCGGCACTGCCAGCCCCTGCCCTCACCTTGCTGTTTCTGCCTCAGGTCATGCTCCCCGTGTCCCTTCTCCATATCCTGCAGCAGCTTGGCCCCTTTCTCATGGGACAGGCTGGGCGAGCTCACGGGGCTCACTGCTTCCATCCGCTCAGGGCTGTAGCCTCCGTGAAAGCCTGGGGAAACAGGAGAAGAGAGTTAAAACCAGGAGCTCACTTGGCTTTTCCCTAGTGCTGTGGCCACCATCGCTTGCAGGTAGAGTCACACGTTCAGCAGAGGTGGGAAAAAAGAGACAGGGAAGACCTGCTGAACTGAAACCTACTGAAACACAGAAAAATAAAAAACCTGCTCTGCCAGGAGGGAAAGCAACACTCCGCAGGAGTGGTGGGGGCTGCATGGGAGGACTCAAGTGCTTTACCAAGAAGAGCCCCAAATCCAGCATGGCCAGCAGCAGGGACTTGAAAATTGGGTGCAAGGCTCTACAGACTCCAGATCCTGCTCCAGAGACAGCAGACTCGCTCGCCACAGGGGCAAAAAGGCTCCTGACCTTTCTCGGCTTTTTAAGCCCTTTGCATAGACTCGAGCTGCATCAAAGGAGGCAGAGCTGGAATGAGGGACCACCATCACCCCTCAACAGAGAGGGGGTAACTGGGGCAGGGACGGGTTACGATTCCACAGATGGAGGACAGAGGAGTCTGGAGGAGGCACACGCTGCCTCTTGCCAGCTGAGCACGTTTGGTAACGCTCATGACTTTTGCCTCCACAGACCTTTACGCTCCTAATGCTCAATTCCTAGAAACCACCCACTGCAGGCAAATCTGGCAGGCGACCCACAGCGCTGCCGGAGGGTCTCCAGTGCCCAGGCACGGACACACTGACCTTGCACGTACTCAAGGCATGGGGAGGGGAGGACCCTCCATGGAGAAGCTCCCTGCACTGGGGACGGGGATGCATTATCTCCCATGCACGGCAGCACTGAAGGGACCACGCTTCGGATCCACCCAAGATGAAGTGTTCTGCTCTGGAAAGATCCCTAACCAACAGCAACCCCCAGTGCTACCAGCCAAGACATATGCTTCAACTTGAAGAAGGTGTCCCACCAAATCCCCGTGGGCTGCCGCTGCTTCTGTATACTGGTGAGAACCCAGATGAACACTCTGGGTGAAGACTGGTCCCAGCAAGAATGACCTAGACCTTGAATCCAGCCCCCTCCCTGCACTTCCTTCCGGAGAAACCAATCCCAGTGCTTTTGTGTCCTACAGAAGATTGCTGTTAGGTGGGTCCTGTGGTCTGCGCTGCAAACGGCTGCCGAGCACGGCTGGGCTGAGCGATCCCTGGACAGCCCTGCCCACGCTGCCCCCTTGGGCGGCGTCCAGCACCACCACCCTGAGCGGGGTCACCCCAAGCCAGGGACCGCATCTGAGCCGCACCACGCAACAGCCCGCAAAGCCCTCTGAGATCCTGCACGCTCAAGGGCACAACCCTGAGCGGGGATGCGCGTGTCTGGTGGCCAGCAGCCCTGTCCCGCTCACACTCTCAGTCCTCCGCTTTGCTCGTTTGATTTATTCCTTACAGACTGCTTGGGAATTTCTAACGATGGGGAAATCAGAATTAGCAAATTGCTATTGTCTGTAAAAAGCAATACCAGGAACTGAACAACGTTTGCAAAACAGGACTTGGCAATGGGAAAAACTAAAAGAGGGTGGGAGAAGGGAAGATCCTCAAAACACACACAAATAAAGTCTGGAATAACACAACAACTGGGAAGCAGAGGGACAAGCACACGCAGGGACCTGACGAAGCCAATAGCCAAAATGTGCAACTGAAAATAGGAAATAATGAAATAAAATGGGTTTCAGGCCACAGCTCTCTCACCTCTCCCCTCCAATTCTTACCATCACTAGTGGAGTCACTATTTAGTGAGCCTCTCTCTTGCTGCCCCTTACTGCAAGACATTTGGCACATGGTAATCACATCTATGAAGTTGGCTGCTGTCGTGGTGGTCTTACCGAGTGCTCGGAGCTCCTGTTCCTGCATCGAAAAGGGTTTACTTTGACTCTTTTCTCTACTGTGCTGCTCGGGGCCCGAGGCTGCGTGCTGCTGGTCCAGAGGGTGATGGTGCTGTTGGCTTTTCCCCTGTCCTCTGCTATAGTGATGAGAAGAACCAGGTCCGGAGGCGGGTAAAGGTCTCGACTCCATGGCTTTAATGGGTGAAGGCGACTGTTCGAGGTTGGCCCCACTGGGCAGCTTTGAGGTGAAGACGTTGTTGTCAGTCTGGGGTCGTTCTGCCTTGGCTTCCCGTGCCCTCGAGGCCTCTTTCTGCAGGACGGCCGGGTCCATCAGGGACGCGTAGCCGTCCACTGTGCCGATGGAGGAGCGCAGGGTGGAGGCCGAGGGGAAGGCGGCGGAGCGGATTGGTGACGTGGTAGTGGTGGAGGAGGATCTGGAAGGCAAAAGAAGACAAGGCGAAGATGAGAGAAGCATGTGGAAAAAGGGGAGTGCTGTTAGCAGAGCACCAGCATTCAGCCCTGCCTGGCTGAGGTCTTCCCAGGGCTCCTGAGCGTTGGCCCATGTTGGAGCAGGTGGAGGGCTCAGATGGAGCATCCACCACAGTATCTGGCCACAGGCTGTTGCCTGGACGCATTGACTGGGGAGAATAAAACCCATGGACAGGTCCCAGAGACCTTCATAACTCCACCACCAGGCAACTTTCAGCAAGAGCTGTATTTGGGCACAGGGACGCTCCTGCTTGCTTTCCTGGTAGCAGTAAAAGCCACCAAGAAAAGCAAAGGAAATGGGCATCAAAATCTGCCTCTCCCCATCACAACTTCCCTGTAAGCCCCAATCCTGCTCCTGCTGAATATGAAGGCTGAAACAACCCTTGCTTTATCTCAGAGGTGCCCCATGAGATGCTCATTAATTAACTACCACGGCTGCCCTACTGCAGGGGTCTGAACAAGCGACAGGCGCCGCGTTGGTGGGACTTACCGTAGGACGGAAGGTGTGGGGGTCTCCGAAGAGATGATCTTCATGCTCGTGTTGTGGAGCACACTGGGGCGCTGCTGGATGGTCTCGTGTGTGCGGGGTGAGACAGGAGAGTGCTGGTGGCTGTGAGAGTGCGAGGATGAACGGCTGCTGGACTGCTCTGTACCTGGGGGAAAATACAAAGAAGGGTTTCTTTAGCTCTTCATTTTATAGTTCCAACCCTATCTCCACCCAGTACGGGCCCCAAGATGTGGTGCCCGGCTCCTCCACAGCCTACCTGGTCTCCAGATGGGTGCATGCTCCACCGTGGTGGATGCTAGGATGGATTTTTCACGCTCCCTCTCTCGTTCCCGCTCCCGTTCCCGTTCCCGCTCAGACACTGACGATCCTGACTGTTTGGTCATGTGCGTGGGCCCTCCTGAAACCCAACCAAAAGGCAGTGAAAGGGCTGCAGACAGAGAGATATTCCCCAGGGAACACCGCCCGCTGTTCACACTGCTGTGTCTGCAGAGCAGATAAGGAATGGCTCCATCCAAGGTCACCTGGAGCAGGACAGACAGGGGCAACCAGTGTGACAAAACCCAGGCAAATCATGCAATAACTGTCCTGGCACCGTCTCCATGGCACTGCTCTCCTTCCACAAAGCTGCTTGCCAGCTGCCACTCTGGGGAAGAAGGGGGAAAAGCAAGGAAGCCCCCAACAAGCAGGATCAGAGGAGCTGCTTTGAGGGAGCCAGTGGGCTGATCCCTGGATGAGAAGGAATTTGGGCTCCCCTCATCTGCTCCGGCACGCTGAGCTCACGGCCCTCAATTGCTTAAGAGTGTCCTGTCTAATGGCTTTCCCATGGGAAAAGCACCCTGCAGCGTTACCTGGGGAGAGTGGGGAGCTGCTGTGTCGGCTGCCGAAGGTCTGGGGGGGGCCAGGGATGTAGGTGATGCGGTCCATGGTGGTGGCAGAGGTGCCAGGGGTAGGGGGCACGAGGACGGGCAGGTGTGGCACTTGGGACAGGTCGATGATGCCTGGAGAGAGAAGCGAGAGCACTGTCAGAAGGACGCTGAGCTGCTGCAGCTTGGCCGCGCTGGAGCGGGGAGCGATGCTGGGGAGGGTCGACCCGTCCCACGGCTCTGGTACAGGGCAAGAGGTGCCAGCACACACACGGCCCCTGGGTGCTGACTGCCAGGGGAGGGGACCCTTCTGTGGGCAAACACAGCGTGGCCCGCTGCTGGGAATCGCAGGGAGGAAAAATGCTGAGATCTATCCCTGCTGAACGAGGGGACGCAGGCAGCACCAGCCCGAGACCAACACTTCTCTGCCCGCAGAGGGGCAGCAGCACCGCACCCCACACACTCCCCAGCACGCTCTGCTTTTTCCAGAAAGCCAGATATCCTTCTTGGAGTGTTATTTTAATCTCCAAAGGCCAGCAAGGCCAGGCTGGGAAGCGCTCCCATGACCCAAAACCAGAGCTGCACATAAGGAGACTCAAGATGGCCAAAAAAAGCATCGAATTCCCCTCCCTTGTCCTCCAAGCTGATCAGACAAGTTCCTATGCTGCTGGGTGACACCGTGCTGCTGCCTTGGCCCCTGGCCCCAGCACTGGAGCTGGCAGTGCTGGCGTGACCCAGCCTACTCCTCCCCAAATGCCCCCACGCCCCCGGATGGTGCCGTGCCGGGAGGACCTGCTGCATAGTTGAGGGCGAGGGAGGGCTCCCGGGGCGACAAGCCGCGCAGCATGTCCGCCCGCTGCGCCATGGCCGTGGCTGCGGCGTTGTGGTGCATCTGCTGGGATGTGATGTAGTCGTTGATGATGGTCTGTCGGTTCTCCATGGCGGCCGTGTCCGGGTAGCCCCGGATGAGGTACGGGGGGTAGAGGTGGGGGTACGTGGGGCTTGGAGCCAGATGCCTTGGCAGATAGTAAGCAGCGGCTGGAAGAGAAAAGGATGCAGACATGAAGTGGCTTTCCCCAGAGACCTCAAGCTTTTGGAGCCTAACAAGGAAAAAAACCAATCCCAAACAGACCATGCTCCCACGGAAGGTACCTGCTTCCAGTTGGATTCCCCTCGGGATGGCAGCAGGGTCAAAAGCCAGCGGGATGTGTCCTCGGTACAGGTCAACCCCACTCACACCGCGGAGCAGGTGCTCGTACGGGGAGATGGGGTGGTGGTGGTCGGCTACGGGGGCATGCGGAGACTTGGAGTTGGTGAGCTCTCTCGATGTGGGGGTGATCTTTCTGTCCTGGGACACCGGCTTCCCGGCAGTGATGCTCCCTGCAGCGAGCAGAAGGAAATGAGTCAGAGACTGAGTGCTGTGGCCAAGCCGTGTCCCCGAGGGATGCCTGTGGCCAAGCGTGTCCCCCAGGGATGCTTGCAGCTACCCTGAACTCAAGGGACCTCTCCCTCCTCCCTGCACCGCCATGCCACGTTATGCCACCAAGACGGAGGTGGGTCAAGCCCCCGTTACACCTGGGAGGAGAAGCCTGTCCCAAACTTTCCCTCCACCCCAGCGCACCCACAGTCTCTGAGTTCATCCTGGCCCGCACAAGCAGCCTCAGCACGAGGAGGTCACCGCTGCCGGGCAGAGCCAGGGACCCCCAAACTCCTGGCAATGGTGATGAAACACAGTTCAGAGTGTTTGAGGACCCGCCACTCTCTGGAGCCGTAAACTCTTGCCCAGCACATGGAGGGGAGGTTGGATCATGCCAGGGGCTTCTCTTGGTGCTCCCAACCTGAGCTGGGCACTGGTGGCACTTCTCGCCCAACCTGGGACAAGTGTCACCAGCTCCCTTGTCTGTCCCAGCAGGCTGGGGACAACGGCTGACACCGAGCCACCCCAAGCACCGTGACCAAACCCCTTGCACCAGACGCCACACCAGAGCTGGGAGCAAGGAGCGTCCCTCTTGGGCACACACAGATGGATCCAGTCCCGTTGTTGCCAACTTTAAACCAACCTTGACTGCAACACGGGCCATTCAAAGCACTGCTCCTGCTCCTTTCACAAAGCCTGGTGTCTGCCTGGCTGCTAATAAATCAAACCTCCCGCTGGGGCAGAAGGAAAGCTCAGGCGACACAGGGAAAGGTGTTTTCCAACTCTGACCCATGCCACAGGGACTCCTCCTGCAGATCCCTCTGCACCCCACAACGCTCTGAGCTCCAGACATGCAGAAATCCACCTTCCTGCTGGCATTTTGCAGGAACATTGATTTTTCCCTTGGGATCTCTCCCCACTGCCTGGGCACTGCCTGCCCTGCCTTGTGCTCACTGTACGTGCCAGTCTCAAAGAGCCGCCAACATCTGAATGCTGGGAGAGGGAAGATGCTTTTGGAACTCCATGAGCTTCACCAGCCATGACCCAAGTCTCGTTTCGGTTACCCCGGTGCAGACGTGGGGTGCCCTGGCAGCAACTGTGCGAGCACCCCCAGGAAGGGAGCTGAGCCCCAGCCGTCCCTGGCAGCCACCCCAGTGCCGTGAGTCAGATGTGGGTGTGGGGTGCTGGGGAGAACGGGTTCAGCAGGGAATGGCTCAGGCAGGTGGTGATCCCACCTCGGCCATTCAGCTTGCTAGAAATCCTAGCATCAAATAAGTACCTTCATGTTGCCGTGGCGTGGATTCCCGTGTGGAGACCGGAGACCCTCTGTGCAAGTGGCTGCCAAACGCCGTGCTGTGCCCTGCCTGGTGGTCCTCGTAGGCGAGGGCACTTTGGTGGGGCTTGCCTGGCTCGGGTACAATCACAGGAGCACCTCTGGCGATGGAGCCACCCGAGTTGGTCACCGGGCTTGGCCTGTTTTTCAGGCTCTCTTCGTAAGCTCTCTCCAGATTCCTTGGGTCTTGGATGACGTCCAGCGAGTGCACAGAGTGAAAAGTCCTGCCGGGACTGCCGATGATGGACCGCACATCATGCTTTTTGGTACTTGAGGAGGAAGAGCCGCTGTCGTACTTCAGTGGGGTACCCTGGGGACAGAAGGCAGAGGAGGTATCAAAGGGGCACAGAGAAGGGGATGCAGCGACCGCACCCCACCAAGTTTCAAGGGGACCTGTGCTGCCTTGTTCAGTGGGTCAGTGCACGGCTTTACTTGGCCAAACTGCAACAGCCATTGGCAAAGCAGAGATAAGAGTCCCGCACGGCGCAGGGCAGGGTGGAGTGCCCATCCTGCGTGTCTTGTTGTGCTCCAACAAGATGATGATGAGTCACTGCTGAAGGCTGGCTGTGCCCATCACGCCTCTCTCCTACACACACTGTGAAATGAGGTAGGACTACGAGGTGCCATGGGAACCCTCCAAATATTTGGAGCCCAACAGGAGACAGCATGCCATGTTTCACCCTAACTACTAGCCTTGCTGGGTTGACACTTGCCCATAAAGGGAGGAGACCTAGATTACACACACCCAGAGTCACAACTGCCGAGGGCACCAAGCTGACTCTGGCCTTGAACAAGAGCCAGATGCGGTCCTTTCTGTGTACACACGTAGATGGAGCATCACTTTCTTAATGTGTTAGGGGTGCTCAGTTCCCTTCCCTGGGTTTTGTGTTTATCCATTGGGAAGCATCATAGAATGGTTTGGCTTGGAAAGGACCTTTGAAGATCAAAGGATGGGGAAGGGCAACCTGTACCCAAGCAGAGCCTCAGTTCTGCCCAGTGATGTGTTTGCAACCCGACGGCCTCTCTGCTCTCCTTTTACCTTCAGAATGGCCCCCAGGGGCTGTGCAAGGACAGAGCTTGAGTAGGACCGATCTCCTTCACTGTTTGCCCCTTACTCACCTGCGTGATGGAGCCTTCCTTCAGAGGTCTCGTCAGAGAGATGTCGGGTGTCCGCCTCAGCTCCTCTCGGGGAATCTCATGGATTGATCTTCCCGCTTCTTTCACCGTGGCCACCAGGCCTTCATGGGCTGGTTTCATTTTCAGAGGAGTAAGGCCTTCATGAGACCTGACCTTGTAGGCGTCAGATAAGTCCCTCGGTGGAGTGTTTTCCCTCTTGAGCTGTTTGGCTTCTCTTCTGAGGTAGTCCTCATGGGCCTCCACGTAGGACCGAGGTATTCCTGCAACCCACAAGCAGACAATGGATGCAGAGAGCGATTCCCCAGCCAGACTGGGGACTGGACTCCCAGTCTCCATGCAGATGCTCAGTTCAAGGAGGTCTCTTGTTAATGCATGTAGCTTGTGGACTGGTACCCAACTGAGGACGCAGAGCACCTGTATCACTAATGCAGCTGGAGCACTTCGTATCTACTACCACTTTCTGTGCCCATTTCACACGAGTTCCAGCCCGCCCTCATGCGAGTCACTGAGAATTTTACCCCCGACTTTGATGAGAGCTTAGGTTGGTAGAAGTTGAGCAAGACTGAAAAATCTCTCTGAGCACATAGCTGAGGCTGCAGACATCTGCAGCCGGACCGTGACGTGTGCATCTTTGTTTCCTCCTGCCCTAGCCTGACAACAAGAACCAGGGGCCACGCATGTGAGATACTTCCCCACATTACCTCTGGCCTCTTCTGCTTGCAGACTTTACCTTGTGTAATTGAGCCCCGCATGTGATGCTGCTCCTTTAGACTATGGGGACTGTGTCGGTCTGGAGGGATCGCTCGACCCATGAGACCTAGAAGAGATCAAAGGGGGAAAGCTGGGTTGTGACACAGGAATTCATTTACAATGAACACATAACAGTGTTACCAGGGATTCCTGGCACAAGGAAAAACATCAACAATTTCTAAATTACTTGATTTCTCTTTTTTCAAAAATGTGCTTCCTTTTTTTGTAGTCCTGAAACTGGTCTACTAGGACAGAAACCAAAGGCAAATGGGCCGTTCTGTGCCCCTTGTTTGCCCGTGCTGGTCAGATGCTGTCCTGCTGGGATGTGCTGCAGGGTACCAGCTAACCACTGCCAAAACGCGGGCATGGGAAGGTGCATCGTGTAGACAAGATGGGGTGTCTGTGGGTCACTACTAACACAGCACGGGTGAAAAGTTTCACCCAGGCCCACCTTCAATGCTGGCAGATAAGGTATCACGGGCTGACAAGCCCCGGCTGATCCTCCCCTCCATCATATCGTAGGTCCGCTTGGTTCCCGTGGTCTCATGTGAAGCTCCTGAGCTCCTGCTGTCTTCTTTGGGACACTGAGAAGCAGCAACCGCACCTGGGGATGGGAACACCGAGAAGCACCGTCAGGAGCACGGAAAATCAGCACCAGCCAAGGGAGGGTGTTTCCTGTTGTTTGCATGCGTTGCTAAAGGTCAGATCCCATCCCAGCATCAGCAACGCCAGAAACCTTGCCCGAGGTTGGCTTACAAGAAATTCGGCTGGTGTTTTCTCCCCTCCCTGCCTGCCTCAGACTGCAGATCTCGGCCTCCTGCTCGGACAGGAGCATCCACCCTGTTGTGTCCTGCTCCCTCCCTCCCTGGTGGGGGTCAGACGTAGGCAGCGGGACAGCCTGGAGCCAGCGTGGGGCTGGCGTGAGCAGCTGTGGTTCCACTGAACTTGGCCCTGTGGGTCTGGGGAATTTTATATTTTTTTTCCCCTCTTTGTTTTGATTTTTGCTAGACACCTACTGTTTGGGATCTTGGCCAGCCTTAACATTTGCCGAGACACTCCCTGGGTGAGAAAACCAGGGAAAAGCGGAGGCAAAGCTGAGAACGATTCCTTTGAAACAGCAGCAAGTGTGCACAAGAACTGGGAGAGAGGGTGCAAAGTCCCACGCAGGATTGATGGGGGCAGCACCAGCGTGACAAGAGGCCACCAACCACCTCCTTGTCCGAAATTGGAGCAGATTCTTTGGCAAATCCACAGTGGAGACCTGTCCTCAGCTACAGCCCCCACCCCTCTGCCAGCGCAGCCCCGGTCGTGCCAGGCAGCATCACGCCCGCCCTGGGCAGCGGGCATCCGTCGTGTGCAGCCAGCTGTGAACCTGGCAGGCAGCTCCTGATCCAGCTGAATGCTTTGTATATAATGAGCTCTGAGCAGGGATGTTGCCTTGGAAAGATGAATGGCTCTGCCCATCATCCCTGGCCTGGCCACCCCTGCCAAGCATTGCTGGTGCCCTCATCTTCCTCTTCATGGGCAGAGAAGGTGGTTATACAATTAGAGGAGGAGAAGTTAAAAACATTAATTCCATTGCAGACAATCAGGAACAAAAGTCCTCCTCGGCAAAACCAGTAATTAACAAAATGGGATTATTACAAGTTCACACCCACTATCAGTTTCTGCGAGCAGCACCCACTCAATCCAGAATGGGTTTGGGGCTCCATGCGGGGAAACAAGAGGGGGATCTGCCCCCGAGCCTTCGCTTCAGATTCATTTGACAGGAGAAATCCGGGGGTGATGTTCGGAATCAGCCAAGCACCTTGCGGCAGACGAGGGGCAATGCGCCTGCTCCCTGCCATCACGGCACATCTGTTGCCAACAGCCCTTCTGCAGAAGGGGACGCGGTCCCGGGCACCCTTTGTACCGCCGGGAAGCAGGGGGAGGGCGCGAGGGAGAAGAGAGACTAAACAGAAAGAAAATCACTCCAAACCCACGTCCTTTGCCTTGTAGAAGCCATCAGCAATCATATGCAGAATGAGAATAACCAATCTAGCACAATTCAGCTCGCACATGCTACAGGATCTCGTCTCATTACAGCTCTTTTATTTTAAGCACCCTCATGACACTAAAGAATTTGCAATTTTTTTTCTGCTTGCCAAAATTCATAATCACCAACAATTTCAGATTTCGTATTTCATTTTTTTTTCTTTTTTTTTAACTCTTCCGCTCCAGGCTGCGAAGCCTCACCGGGCTGCGCGGGGGGAAGGAGGCAGGCGGCAGGGCTGGCTGGGCTGCAGGAGCAGGAGAGATTACTCAGGGTGCGATAAATGCTATCAAGCATGTAAAAGGCTGCCACGGAGAGGAAGGAATTAATTCCTCATCCGCCTCCATGTGGGCTAGGACGAGAGGCGATGGGATCAGGATGCAGCCAGGGAGATGGGCTGACACCGATGAGCCCGTGCAATGCGGAACAGCCTGGTCTGCAGGTCTCCTTTGCTGCCCGGAGCAGGATCCCAGCTCTGAGCATGAGAGCCCTTGCTGCCCAGGAGTCTTCCCCGTCCGCCCTGTTTCTGAGATCAACCTCATTCGACTCCAAGCCCAGGCAAGGGAGATGAAAATAGCTTCTTGCACAAACAAGTCCTGAAATGCTTCCTGTGTCCTCCCTGGTCCAAGCATTGCCAACTGTCCCAAAGGGCGCCCAGACACAAGTCTCCCGCGGTGACACTTTTATCTGGGCTAGAGTTGACAGGGAGTGTAGACAGGCTTGGGATGAGACAGTTTCCACGCGTCGGGTGAGAGGCACAGTGCAAAGCCCTGTCCTGAAAGGTCCCTGTGGTACCAGGGCACACACAGAGCTGGCATCAGCTGCAGCTTGTGAGTTGTCACCGGTGGCCTGACCTGAACCCTCTGCCTCCAGTCTCAGGCCAAACAACCAGCCTGAGATGACACCAGCTGCCTGTATTGTGGGCAAGAGGAAAGGGACTCCTCCTGGAGACCCTCCGCGGTAGGTCTGACGACAGGGCCCGGGCTGCCGGGCAGGCTAAAAGGGATGCTCTGTCCCGGGGAGGGATGCACTCACTGCGGGGAGGGATGCGGAGGGTTCAGACAGCACAGCAGCCGACCAGAGACAGCTACTGAGGCGGGTGAGTGCAGCTGAGCTCAGGATCTGCTTCTTAGTCATCTCCAAATTCAACTGAGAAGAGAGGTGACACACGAGGATGGCCATCCCTGTGCACGCCGGAGCACACGCCAGTATTGCAACCCCAAGAGGACGCAGGGCTGCGAGGCTGCGGTGTCTGTCACTCATCTCTTCCCGACCCCAGCTGCGGGCCAGGAGAAGCCCGGCTCCATGCCAGAGATGCCCGGCCCAGCACAGGCCGAACAGCAAGCATGGAGGAGTTGTTTCCAGCTTCACTGGAGAGGAACATCTGCTTATCTCTAATGGGAGCCACTGGGGCTCGCAGAGCAGCTTTGATGGCCAGCGCTGCGAGGGGATGAGCAGGCGCAGAGGAGGCAGGAGCAGCTGGTGACTGCAGCCTGGTACTGCTGACGCCGCGAGGCACCGTCGGCATTTACCGAGGAAGCGCGATACCGTGCAGCGGGGGTGCGTGCTGCAACACAGCCTGCAGGTCTCTCCAGAGCCCTCCTGGGAGCAGCCCGGCCCCTTGCTCGGCTTTGCTTTCCCGTACTCTTTGCACTGGTCCCCGGCAGGGCAGGGTCAGCCCAGTTACCAAGTGACACCATCTGTGCCAGCGGCAGGACTCACCCCAGAAGGGGCTCTGGCCAGGTCCCTCGGGGTCCTCAGCGCTCCTGGGTGACAGCGGCGGGCAACAGGGCAGCGCAGGCCCCGGATGAGCTCCCCGAGGGACGCGGGAATGGCTTCACCCCCTCCGATAGCTACAGATGCAAAGCTCACAAGACACTGAGGCACGGTGCTGCTGGGCCCAGGACGATTCCTGCAGGGCAACCCCGCGCTGGGAAAGCTGTATGGTGCCCAAGATGTTGCTGACAGGAATGTGATGTCTGAATAAACCTTTACGCCAAACTGCCTAACTTGCCTCCATCTTGCACGTTCTTGAGTCCCACCTTGGCCCAAGAGATTGGGAACGCTCCTGTAGTGTTTTCGGATAGTCCCCTCCTGCATAGGGGTGCTAGGGATGAAGGCAATACCTGCCCATCTTGTCCTCTCCTCCCCCCTGCTCCTCAAAACCAACCAAAAGCAGAGCCCCTGTCCACAGCCATGGCCCCATCGTGCCCCTGACCACCGTCAAAGCCACCTCCAAGGCAAGACAACCACGAGGGACTGAGGGAAACCCAGCTGGGCTGTAGGCAGGTGGGGTAGGAGTGGAAAGAAATGATTCTGGAAGCAAAGATGCGAGGCCAGATCATTACACTTCGTCAGTCTTTCCTCAAATAGTTCCCAACTCCCAGCCACGGCGGCACAAACCCCCGGTGCCTGCCCTAAAAAGGCAGAGGATTACGACTTACCCTCGTAGGACAACACGTGGCCTTTCTTCCCTTCGTAGATGACATGTCCTTTGGGCATGGCATCCTCTCTTGCCTTCTCTGCTCTGCTGGGGCTGTCTTCTCCGATTATCCTGGTAATGGTTCCTTTGTACAGCACTTCTGCCGGGGTGCCCTTGGAAAGCCACCAAGATCCATATTTAACAGTGTCACAAGCAATTAAGCAAGCGCGCGCACGGGGACAGGCTGTTCCCTGCGGGAGGCTGCGCGGAGGGAGAGCGCGCCCGGCCTCCGCTTCCTGGCACAGCCAACAGCGAGGGACTTGCAGCTTAATTATTGATGAGGGCGATAACGAGGAGCGGTAAAAAGGTACGTGATCTGTGTGAGGCTGCTGGGAAGAGGTGGGGGGCGAGGACAGCTCAGATCTCCGAAACAGCAGCTCTGTGTCCCTGAGCGTTTTGGTGTGGGGTCCCCAGCTCATTTCCACCCCCAGGTTTGGGGGGACAGGGCTGGGGCTGCCCTGGGGACACCTTGGTGACAGCAGGGATTGCTTGAGCATTAGCTTTTCCCTGCAGCCTGATTTCCCAGCCTGGTACAACAGCCACGGAGATGTCCTGTCCAGCCAGGGCACGTCTGCTGGCAGCACGTGTGACCTTCAGAGAGCTGCCTGGGCACGGGAGCTGGCTGGCAGCACGCCCGGGCGAGACAGCAGGCGTCAAGGAGACCAGCCCTGGAGCAGGTTGGCGAGGGAAGCCTGCCATTCAGCTCTCCAACAGAAACAGGATCAGGCTCCTTACACAAACTGGTGTGAACTGGAACCTCTCTTTCCCCGGAGGCACACATGGACACAGCTCACAGCCACCTGCCCCTCTCCGAATCCTCTTTAAAACACCCAGAGCTGGATGTCCTTGCAGATGTCACCGGTAATTAACAGCCCTCTGCCATTGCCACTTGTTGGTGCCAACCAGAACAGCCACTGTGGGGTGACAGTCCCCCACCCCACCACAGGGAAGGCACAGTGATGGTGATGCTGTCAGTGAAGCTCTTGATCGACACCATAGAATTCTGCTCGTTTAACCCCTTGTTTAACCACCCCCCAGGACTGATGCTCGTGGGAAGCCTCGAGGGAAGCGATGTCCCAGCCGGCTTCCCTGGTGCTTCCAGATTGTGCCAGGGCAGACCATTTCCCCACCCCAGCTTGGAGATGCCCCTGCTCTGTACCAAGCCCTCTGAGCACCAGTGGTCCCCAGCACCCCACCGCAGCTGCCGAGGTGTCCCAGCGTGCCGGTTCAGCGCTCTGACTGCTCGCCCTCGCAGTACACCCGGAGCTGGCTCTCCCAGCCCCAGGTAAGTCATCTTCCTTCCGCGGACGTGCTCAGAGGGGATTTGAAAGCAAGTGATGACAGATGGCTTCAGAGCAGAGAGTATATATTCAAGATCTGCCTTCTGCGAACTGGATGACTAATTCGAGATCAAATATCAGCTCTGGTACTCGGAGCTGCTGCCGGAATGGGGGGCTCCCTTCTCCCCAGAGGGAGCAGAGGATGCAGGCTGCTGGGCCAGCAGGAGAGAGAGGCAATGCCCTGCGTCTGGGCTTGATGATTCCCAAGCCAAACAAAGCAATCTAGATGGATGCAAAATAGTGCCTCAGCAAGCTCTGCTCATCTTCTGGTCTCTGGCACATGGTGCACTAGAGCTCTCATTGCTGCCCATAGCTGCTGCGGGGGCATACGAGGGGATGGAGCATGCGTTTGCTCTGACGGGTTATTTACAGCCCTCGAGCATCTGCTCCTGGCAGCTGTAGGACGCAGGGCACCAGGGAAGAGAAGCCTTTGCTCTGGGCCAGGACTCAGGTTCAGGTCCCCGGGCCACAGAGAACACGGTCACTCTCCTTGAAGGAGGCAGGCAAAAATCTGTGCGTGAGTGGCTTTAAATATCTGAATGATGGCCAGATAAAATCCCCAGGGGAAACAGATATATTTTTTTTTAATGCTCTCTGCTCTGTTACCAGATGAGCAATAACTCACACCGCAAAAAACTATCACCCGCTTGCCAGCTGCTCTTCTGAAGATGGATGGTGGAGATTAAGGCCAAAGCATCTTCCTGCTCGAGAGAGCCTTTGGGCAGGACCCCCAGCGCAGCACGCTCAGCGCTGGCAGGAGACCTCGCTACCTTACATGCACCTCGCAGCCCCCCCTCCCCTCCGCCCAGACAGGGCCTTCCACCAGTCTCCTCCTTCTCTCTGCTCTGCTTCCTTGCACTGCCAAGATTATTTTCCCAGAGCCATTTAAAGCTGCTTTCGCCTCTGTTCCTGACAGCTACGAAAAGTGAAGACGGGGGGGTTCAGACGTGCTGTAAGGCTCTGCATCGCTGCTTGTCGAGCGCTGCTCTCTGCAGGCTCGGCTCATGGGACAGGGCTCGTGCCAACACCAGCGGAGGCTGTTTGCCAAGGCTCTGGCCACAGACCTCTCTGAGGGGCTCCATGGGACAGGAGCATCGCACAGCCCCGCGCTGCTCGGCCCCACGCCGCACACTCGGTGCATCCCGCAAAGCCCCCGTCCCTGTGTCCAGCGCCACAAGCTGCGGCCACTGGCATCCAGGAAGCAAAACCCGCCGGAGACGAGGGACCTACGTGTGTGATGGACCCTCGGTAGGTGATGGGTGACTCCGGAGGGGGTCTGGACGTGGGTGTTCCCTTGGTGATGCTCCCTCCCGAGGCAGAGCTGAGGGAAGTACCTGTGGGACAGAAAGCCAGTGAGCTGGGGGATAGATTTGCCATTCAGCACAAAACCTGTGGGGCTGAGACTACTGACTGAGCGCAGGATTTGACCCAGTCTCCAGCAAGCTGAGGTACTGCAGGGGAAGTCCAGTCAATGTCAAATCCCATGCCTTGCAGAGCCCTTCCCCGCCTGTCCCCTGAGGGACCCAGCCCTGTGAGACTGGGGCCGGGAGGTGGAAAAAAATGGGTATTTTGAGGCTATCAGCTCCCTGCTGCCTTCATGGAGGGGAGAGGCAGATCAGTGGGCCCGGGAGAAAGCACCGCCTGTCTCAGCCTCTTCTGGCGTGATGAGAGCAGATCTCCGTCGAGATGCAGCTCGGGGTGCTCTGAGTTCAGCTGCTTGTTATCTGTGCTGGGTTGGAGCCAGCCCTCTGCACTCGTGCATCCCACTGCTGTGGTCGGGGGGTTTCATGAACCAGAATTTGTGCTTAAAAGCCACACCTTTGTATTTATTTTCTTCTGCCTAGGTAATGGGGAAAGAAACATGGGAGGGCCACATTTAAACGGAACATGGTCCCGGCCCAACTGCAGAAGCAACAGTAAAGAGCCTGAGAACGAATTAATGGCATTAAACAGGTTTTGCTTTGCCTTGATCAACAAATTTTGGGGTGCTCCTCAAATGCAAAACCTCTACCAAGATCAATGCCTGAGGCCCTGATGTGGGGAGGCGGTTAGAAGCATTGAGACAGTGTACAGACCTATCTGCCACCCTGCTGGCAACGCCGGAGAAAAGGGGCGAGGAGATGCCTTCGGCTGAGCACAACCCCAGAAAGTAAACCCGAAATCACCGGGCAGCCGCAGCCAGCATGGTGTTCACCAGGCTCGGCAGTGCCAGCATCCCTCCCCTCCCGCAGCCGGGACACACGCCTCCAGTCCCCGGCTCCTCACCCCGCAGGATGGAGCCCTCCTGGGATGGCTGCAGAACCAGACTTTCCGGCTGGCTGGCCTGGCTTCTAGGAGAAAGTTGTTCCTGCTTTACTCCAGGAAAAGGCACTGGAAAACATTAACCATGGATCAGCGTAGGTGCAGGGGCTGCTCGAGGCTTTCATCTCTGCCAGCCCTGGGTTGGCACCTCCTCGGCGCCTCCGCCACCCTCACCGCTTCAGGATGGCCTTCGCCAAGGCTGCGGCGCTCGGCAGAACACACAACCGCTGGCGAGCAAAGCCAGAACGTTGTTCTCGCCCTGGGAAAGGCCCTGCTGGGTGCTGCCCGCGCCAGGAACGGGGCTAGTCTTGAAAACCCAGCGCTGGTTTATAACAGGACCCACGCACATCGGGAAGCAGGGCCTGGCTCCCCCCTCCCCAGAGTCGGTCTGCTCCAACCCCTCCTGCTGTTACGAGATGCTTCCAAATCTGCAGACTAAACACTTTCTTTGTTCACTTCAGGCCATTTACGCTTTATCCTACTGGCCTGGGGAGTGGCAGTATATTTCCTTCCTTCGATCACCGTATTAGCTGGAGGGTATTTATAGGCTAGGATGCCCCCCTGACCGAGCTGCCACTTTCCTATACTGCACAAATTTAGCTGTCTGTGCCTCTGCTCTCCCGATGGAATAATCCTTTTATCCTCTTAGCAGGTTTCTCTGCGCTCCCTTGCCATGTCCAGTGCTCCTCCTTTCCCCTGCACTGCCGACAAGCTGGCTCCCCACTGCTCTTGGAGCATGTAAGAAATCCCTTGTCTCCCAATTCCTTACCCAGTTTCTTGGGATCCATGGTCAGCGGCAGGCCCATGGTGATGGAGCCGACGGGGACCTTGGCGTGCTCGGAGCTGTAGGGCGTGTGGAGCTGGATGGGCATGCCCTGCGGTGCGAGAGGAGAGGTCAGGAGCGGCTGCCGGTCCCTGCGAGGCATCCCCAGCTGCTCACACCCGATTACCCTACCTGGGAAATGGATCCGACGGGTCTCTCCAGCACGGAAGGGTGCTTGGTGGAGGAGATGAGGGGAGGAGGGTTGGAGATGCTCGCTAGTCTCTGCAGCCCTGAGCGAGAGCTCTCATGCAGGTTTAGCGGGATGGGGTGTCCTGTGCGGAAAACACAAGCGTTAGCAAGATGGAGGGAAGGCAGAGTGACTGTGGTTATCGGAGAGAAAAGGGGCAAAGGAGGGAGAAGGGGATGGATGCGGTGGACTGGCCAGCAGTGAGCCTGCACTAGGATCCAAGTCACATGATCATTTTGGAAAGGACTGGAATAGCTTAAATTACTGCCTTGTCCCCTCTGCAGCCAGAGGATGTGCTGCGGCCAACTTGTCTGCCCTGCAGCTGGAGAGGGACAGGGCAGCGAGGGCTAAAACCTGCCTGACTTTGCAGGAAAGCAGCGTAGGGAGCACCTACACTGTTCTGGGACAAGCCACATCCCTAAGCCTGCCCCGGCCAGAGCTGGGAGACACTCCTGGCTGCCCTCAGAACACTGCATTAGCAGTGATGGAGCCCCATGCCAGGGAAAGCAAGGCGTTAACAGGTTTCTGCTCTTACCCCCCCGTGAAAAAGCTGCACTGATTTAAAAGCATGACCTGTGATACTGGCTGCAATCACAGCCCCTGTCCTCAGCCCCTGTCAGGACGGAGGGCCCACGCCACGCAGCGGTGGGTTTTACTTGCCTGGTGGGTTATACTGAAACAAGTGGGGCTCGGCCTGGGGGGAGGTTTTTATCACATCCCGGGAGTAGGACAGGACAGGGGGCCAGCACGAGGCAGCCATCGGCTCCGCGCTCAGCTTCTGAGCCTCTGCGATGGACGAGAAATGCACGGACTTTTCTGCAAGGGAAAGAGAAAGCAATCAGCTTTGCCGAGCGGCCCCGCTGGCATGGGCAGGGAAGCCAGAGCCAGCTCCCAGCCAAGTTCACTCTGACCTGACCATGAGATGAGGGCTGAATTCCCCATCCAAACTAAAAAGAAAAAGCTTCTGTCACTGCCTGGATTTGACAACATTTATTTTACTGGGATGCTTAAAGCGCAGTGGGGAGGATGGATGTCCATGTTGGTGACTCCGCCGGTGCTTGCTGCCAGCTGGGACCTCCTTGGACACCCCACCCTGTCCAGGAGAGATGGCATTTGGCACACAGACCGAACAGTGGATAACCCCAGCAGCCCATCACTGGGACGAGCGCAGGGTCCAGCTCCTCACCAGGGCTCGGCCACACGCAAACTGCTCCTGGGCAGGTCCTGCCTGTGCCCACAGCTCCGCATCAGCCACTGTGCCAGGGCTGGGGGAACTAATGATCCTACCAACTCTTCGCTGAGGTTAAAGCCAAGAGGCATCAACATCGGCATCCCTTTGGTGTGCAGGGACATTCACCGGGCTCACCGGTCTGAGGTGTACAGATGGACATGGGGCGCCCGGGGAGCCCCAGGTCACTGCCAGGGACCACTGCGCACTGAGAACAAACATCCCCACATCACATCGCGACGTGAAAGCTCAGCCACTCTTAAAGGATGGCTGCCAGCTACAAACCATTTGCAGGCTGCGGGAAGTAGCCAGAAATAACGGCATCAGCTTCTTGGACAGTGAGGGAATAACACACAGTGCCTGAAGTGACCAGATGTTCTCCAAACACCAGGGACAACCGCGCTGTACGAGACCGCCAAAGGCAAATGAAGATCATGACGGACTTTGCGTGACAATCAGATGCCTCTGCGGGGAGTGGGGTGGCTTTCTGGTCCTCTGCACGACACCGGGGCTGGGGGCAGGAAAGCTTCCTCAAATTATCTGGCTCGGGGTACACTGGATGTCAGGCTGGGTTCACTCTGGCTATAAAAAGGCTGACGGGAGGCTAAGAAGTGCCTAATGATGGAGGAGTCGTGCTGCGGATGCCCGAACCCTGCCATGCTCTGCAGGGTGCCAGGGAATACAGGGCCTTCATCTGCCTCAGCTCCATCCCGAGTACATCCTCACGCTTTGCTGAGCAGACGAGACAGCCTTTTCTGGATGGATTACAGGCAGGTTTGGTAGGATTTGCTTCTAATCGATAAACACTTAATTTTGCACTGCCCTTCTTCCCCAGACCCACCTGCATAACGTCCGCATTGACCAGGAATTAGAAACTGTGCAGTAAACAACAGCAATCACAAATGAACCCAGACTTTAACCATCAATTTTTGATAAAAATAGATGCCTGAATCCTGCTAAGACTAATAATAGGGCAAGTAGATTATCAGAGGCCCAATTTAATGAGGCTTTACTGCATTATCATTATTAATGCTCAGTGTACTCAGAAGCCGGGAGATTATTCTTGTCCCCTTCGGTGAGAGAAGAAATCCATTATCGGCACACAGAGGTGTCCAGGCACACACACCGCTGCAGCCCGGCGGGGCAGGACCTCAGCTGCAGCCTCTTCTCTCCCTGCGCTGGATCCCAGAGAGCATCCCTTCATCCTGCTGGCACAGGGGAACCCAGGCACATCCTCCAGACCCACAGGGAGCCCCTGGCACATCCACATTCCTGATTTTCTCCCCCTTCAGCTCAGCCCCGCTCAACTCTGCTCGTGCGGGGGCGAACGGCGCTGGGATGTCCCGGCTAAGATCCTCTCCGACGCCAAGGCACTGTCATCAAGGCTGCGTGCACCCTGGATGGCTCTTGGAGAGCCCTCTCCTCCTCCTCTCCCCGCGGGAGACGTCCCCTCCCCTCCCTGCCTCTCCAGCCTGTGAAATGCAGCCAGTTCCTAATTGCCCCCGCATTAGAGGGTGGCTATAACTCAGCCAGCTTTTGATAAAATAGCACTTACGCGGGGAAGAGAGAGTTCCTATTACCGTTTATCAAGCCCCTGGAATGGGAGCGAAGGAGTCAGAGTTTATATGATCCGTCATCCAAATTAATGCTCTTGGCTCCCCATCGCCTACAAAGGCCAAATGAAACACAACTAAATCAACACAAAACATACCGCTGGCTTTCAAACCGCCGAGCGATAACCAAAGATATGCCCGACAGCGAGTCGGCAACGGGGAGAGGGATCCTTCTGCCCGTGGGTGAGATCCAGGCAGGGCTGCCTGCCTCTGCCCGGCCCCGTGATTAGCAGCTCCTCTTGGAAAGCAGGGGAGGGGAGGGCAGCGCTCAGGAAGGTACGGCTCGGCTGGCCGCCCTCCAAGCCGATACGGCCCCCGCCAGCGGCTGCGAGGCAGCCAACGCCTCGGCCAGGATGTGTGCAAGACTTGGCTTTGAAGCGGATCCAGAGCGGTGCGAAGGACGTCGATCTCTGGAGCGGTTGCAAGAGTTCAAGCTCTCTTATCGGGCAGGGGAGGAATGGGAGTACCTGCTCCGGCGGAGCTGGCCCCTTGCTAGGCGGCGGCGGGGGGCTGCTCTCCTCAAGGCTTTGCAGGCTGGGCTGGACTCTCCCGTTTAACGCGAGGCCCACGTAGAGGTGGTGTGGCAACACGATGTCTGCAGTCTGGACGCCTGCCACTTCTCTGGGACGGCTCGGAGAGCAGGGGAGGGAGGGGATGTACACAGATTTGCCAGAACTATCTGGCTATCTCCCCTCTAACCCCTGATCCACAGCCGGGACGTGCTCCAAGAGGCAGAGACAGCTCTGAGCAGCTGCCTGAGTCCATACCCGTGCTGAAATCAGCGCTCTGGGGGACTTGATTTCTCCCCTTGAGATGACTCTCCTCACAAACCTGCTGGTTTTCAAATGGGAGATGCGTTCCCACCACAAATAGAGAAGACCAGCCTATGGTTCCCTGGGGTCCACGTGCAGCCCCGACCCACACTGGCACCCAGCACACACACAGCCATGCAGGGTGTGGAGATCACACAGCTGGAGGCCAAGACCTGCTGAGATATTTGCAGGGGTACAGGGAGGCATAATTAGTTTCATTAACACAGAAGATTCTGAGCACTACAGAGGTAGTGCCAGGAGAGAATACAGTGCTTTGCAGAGAATAAAGCCATAAAAAATCCACCTGGGTATCAAATCTTTGCATTTAATAATGCTGCCAACAGGTTACGGAATGGCACGGGTGATCTCCAACCCCTAAACCCAGCCTCGCACCTCACACACACAAATCTGCCTCATCTCCTCGCCCTCCTGGGGCCGGGAGGAAGCTGGAGCTGCAGCACTGGGATGCTGGCGAGGCAGAGCTCCGGGTTCGAGCGCTGGCTGTGCCACCCAGCCCAGCAGGAATCCTGTGCAAGACCAGATCCGCGCAGGATCACTGTGCAGGAGATCAAACCGGATCACCCACCGCCGCAGGGGAGAGCTGGAGGGGAACTGCTCCGCCTGGGCGGCAAACACAAGCACAGCAGGAGGAGGTTAGCTGGAGATGGGACTTCACAGATGGCAACACCAGGACTTGGGGGGAACTCCCCTTCTTTCAAGGCAAGCAGTCACCTTCCTTGCTTATATGCAAAACATCCTGGAGGTGTGATGCACACATGGCACCATTTAATTGTTAAAAAAAAAAAATAATCTGGCCAAGTGCCAGCAACCAACTCTTCTTGCAAGCGCATCGTTCCGTCCAGAAGGACACGACAGCTTGAAGAATAAATACCTGGGCCTGGACACCGCAGAGCAGGCTGCTAAGATCCTGGCTGCCGGAGGGCGAACTAGTACAGCAATTCTCCAGCAAGGATCACAGTCCAGGCCCAGTGCAGAGCTGCCTCGTCACTGCGGTCTCCCCCACCCTCCATCTCCACCCATAAGCAGGTAATTTTTGCAGCTGCAGCCATCCCCGTGCAGGATCCAGCACTGGGGAACACGGCACCCACCCAGCCCGACGTCCCTGCGCCTGACTGTGCCACTGGCGACAGCATCTCATCTTCACAGGCAACTGAACCGCAGGCTGGCTACGACGGGCAGGGACACAGACTCCCAACTGGAACAGGCTCTGACACTCAGATTAAAAACACATTTAGAGGATGGTCTCATCAGGACTTCCCGTCTCTCCTTAACCTTCATCTCCAGGTGCTCGAGCTAATAACGCTTCAGATGCTCTACGGTGGGAAACTCTCAATTGCTCATTAGGCAGCCAAACCACATCAGAGCTATTCCGGGGAGAAAGCACTGGGAATCTTTACAGGAACCTTTGGACTCCGAGTCACAGTATTAGCATTGATTTTAAATGAAATAATGGTCCCCGCTGAGCATTAAAAGCATTCTTTATAGAAAGCCAGCAAGGTAGAAAAGAGCCATTGTACCCGGAGCCCTGGCATGCCTCCAGGCCCCTCTGCTCTCAAGTGAATGGCAGAGACGCTAATAAAGGCAATCTTCACCTCCTCAGCGCTCGACACTGGCCCGGTGTTTGCTGTAGGCTCAATGAGACATGATGTACTGTCTAATGAACATGGGAAATTAGCCATGCCTCTCTGGTCCTGCTTCAAGATGCTATTAAAGAGATTTCAAGGGTTGAAGCAAGCTTCCACCTAAGAGGAGGAAAGCTGCCGGCAGCGTACAGCTGCACGCACCGGGCATTTCTCCGCGGATAAACATGCACCAACACGTGCACACCCCTACCTTCCTTGTCCCCAGCAGTGGGGCTCCGGCTCTTTCCCCTGGGACTGCTGCTCGGCTGCTGCTGCTCCTTCTCAGCCTGCTGTTGCTGGGCCTGCGATAGCTTGCTCGGGGGCACGTCCTCGCGGGCAGACTCGTGGGCTTTTGTGATCTGCTGCTGGTAGAGGGCCAAGGCATGGGGAGGCACCTGAGGCTTCACACTTCCACTCTGCAATATCCCCTCCGAGAAACCTTCGGAAATCTGCAAAGCAGTAAGAATTGGTGACACTTGCCATGTGCTGTTGACATCCATGATAGTCTTGGGGACACAAGACGCAATGAGAAGCGCCTGCCCCACACTATCACTGCCAAGTCTTACCAGCCAAACAGGGCTCCAAAGCTCACCAGCCACAGGAGACTAAAGAATTCCACAACAAAGAGTATCAGTCCTGTGCTGGTGACACTACAGGAAAGCCTCGGACTTTCAAAACCTTTACTCTATAGTTATGCGCTTGTAGCTTTTGCCAGAAGTTACATTACAGCAGCCACATCTTAAGTTGTAGCATGGGAAACTGGAAGAGCATCAGGAACAGGTCTTCCGTGAGTCCCCTGAGTTTTGGGTCCCAAAATCCAAAAGCAGGGATTTCCTCCCTGCCCATGCTGTACTGCAGCTCCTCTGGTGCTGACCCTGGCGATACCAGGGTGCTTTCTGTCACAGCCCAAGCCACCGCACCAGGAGGAACCATCAGCCTTGGAGAACACATGTTTGTTCAGCACACACCTACTGGGTAACCAAAAAGGGGGACCAAACAGAGCTTCCGGATGAGGAAGAGCACGAATGCTTCTTATGTGGTAAGAACCGTCTCATAAGACGAAGAGAGGCACAAGGCTGAGAAGGTGCACGCTTGCTTTTTAAAGCAATGGGTGGCAGCAGCCATGTGGCAACAAGAAGCTTTTTCTGTCCAGATCTCCCACTACTTTTTGGTACAAAAACACAAGGGACATCCAAACACTGATGGCAGAGTCGCTCCTGCAGCTGGGGACACGCTGGACACAGAGAGCACCTTGCCTGCCGGGGACCCCGCACCGCCCAGGCACAGCTCTCTGCAGAGCATGAGCTTGGCCATCTGCAGGGGCGAGCGTGTCCTTGCAACCCTGCCGCGCGCCACGGAGGGGACGCAGCCCGATGGAAGAGCATGCGTAAGGCACACGCGCCGGTCGCGCTCCTGGTCCCGTCCCTCCCTGGCGGGGTACTCACGATGGGAGGGATGGCAGCAGCACGCTGCTTCAGCTGCTTCAGGTCCAGCGGCTTCTGGGGCGAGGAGTTCAGCCTGGCATCGCTGGTGGTGTTGAGCAGGCTGGGCCGGGGGGACAGCAACCTGGACACAAAACACGCACGTCAGCTGGGCAATGCGACGGACAAACTCCACGTCCCATCTCTCCCTCACACCCTGCACCCGTGGTTTCATGCTGCCAAACCTAGAGGATGTCCTCTTCATCAGAGAGGAGCACACTGGACTTGCTGCCGGGACTCAAGGCTCTTGAACACATCGTGTGCTTGGGCCTCCAGCCCTGCAAGCTGCTGTCCTGGCCCCAAACCTCTTTAGATGGCAACCACCACTCCAAAGATCTCAGCACCATGAGGATGCTTGTCCGACAGGAGATTGCTCAGCAGGAAAATCTGCCCCGTTGCCCAAAGCATGGGGGACCCATAGCCACTGGGGAGGTGTCTTAACCTTGACCTTGGTGGGTCGAAGGTGTCCCCACGTCATTTTGGTCTACAAGGGCAGATGCAGAGAGGAACACAACCTGGCCCAGCAATGCCCAGCTAGCAACTGGGGCAGCTTTGCCACGGGATGACAAGGCTGAAGGGTGGCGAAGAGCAGGATGGGATTAGAAACCTGCTTGCCAGAGAAGACCACCCTTGCAGGACTCCATGCTCAAACAAGACCATTATGTCCAGCTCAACAGGCTCTTGCGCCCTCTTTCCCCCATTCCCTACACTAACTATTCCTAGCACATCTGCTGTTGTCAGAGTAAACCCGAGGGAGAACTGGAGCCCAGAGCCAGAGCCGGGAGTTACAGAGCAGGGCAACCAGTTCAGATTTCATTTGGGCACCACATCACTCTTTGGATCTCACATGTGGGGCTCACCTGGCGCTTAGCATCGGCCTCACGCTCCTCTCCAAGGACTCTTTTATCAAGGTGCTAAAGCCTGGGCAAGGACCCACGTGCACTCAGCTGGAGCGCTCAGATCACTTGAAAGAGGAAAAGCTGGATTTGGATGGGATTTGGTGTTCAGCCCAGCGGCTGTGCAGCCCTGCACCCTCTCCATTTGCTCTTCCCCTCAGCCGTTTGAGTTGCCTGGTAGACATTCATACGGCCGCGCCAAGCCCCTGTGCAAACAGCGTGAGGCGGGCATCTCCACGGTGCCACCAAACGGGATGGGGATGGAGGCACGCGAAGCCCATGGGTCAAACCCTCAGTGTGTCCAGCTCCTGAGCTCCTGCTGAGACCCCGGGGACCACATCTCTCCAGGCCATCTCCGCTTTCTCTCCCTCCCGACTCCAATTTGTTGAAGCCAGTTCATAGTTTTCAAGCTTTACAGCTTGATTTGTTTATTTTAGCTGTTATTTCACTGCTCTTTTCAGCCTATAAATTTCAAGGTCATTCCAAGCTCACCCTCGGATGAATAAACAAGCGTGGCGGGGCCATGTGCAGGGAATACACTCCCCCCGGTGCTGGGACTGCCCCAGCCCTCGCTCCGCACAGCGCCTGGCATCGGAGGGGAAGGGGACCCACCTCCAGACTGGGACCAGGGTGCTCCCGTTAGGCACCCAGGGGAGATCAGGTGAGGGGCAGCAAATCTGAGCTGTTCCCCAAATAATCGCAATGGTGTCTGCCCACGGGACCACACGGGTGTTGGGAAGCCATGCTGGGGGGGGATACGGGGCTCCCAGCAGGGTGCAATGCCACCAGGACTGCTGAGACACATGGCTGGGGACAAGGACACCCAGCACTTGCTCCCGAGACCCTCAGGCCGCGCTGAGCTGCAGCACTGCTCTCCTGGGGCTGCCGAGCTGGGGAAGGACCGTATTAACAGCACGCTCTGCAGCCCTGGCCCCGCTCTCCCTGCACTTTGGCCTCTGATTTTGCCCAAAAGAAGCCAATCTTTCTTTTTTTTTTTTTACTATTTTTTAAAAAGGGCAATTTTCTTCCGGGCGAGCCTCATCGGGGAGGCAGGGCTGCCAGCACCACGCTGGCTCCTGGGGCCAGCAAAGAGCTTCTCTCCTGCCACCTCACCCGACGCCAGCGCTGCCAGGGCAGGAACGTCTCACCCTGGGGCTGAGAGGGGTCCAGCTGGACCAGCAAGTGGGGTCCTGCCAGCCCTGGCAGAGCAACCGCCCCAGCAGCCACCCCACACACTCGTGGCACGTGCGGGGATGCATCTAAGCACACTTAAGGTCTCTTTAAGCACACTTAAGATCCTCAGATTTTCTAAAACCCTCCGGGATCCTGACACTTAGGAAACCAGAGTCAGCACTACATTCATCAATATGCAAATTGCATAATTTATGCAGTAATCTCCCATCAGATCTTGCACCGGACACAGCGCTGTCTGATGGGTGCTGTGCTCTGGAAGGCACCGGTTGAACAACTTTCAGCATCTCCTCTCCGGCCGCTGCTAACCTGGGGCCTCCCAAACCCAACCCCCAGTCCCTGAACACGGGTGATGGCGTTGTGAGGGATGGGAAAAGGATTTGAGCAGGAAGGGGTCGAGACACACACGGATGAGCCTCAGCAGTGTGGAGATGTTCCCTCCCGGGTGCGAAGCTTTGGGAGTGACCAGGACACTGTGCTCCCCAAACTCCTGCCACAAAGACAAGGACAAGTTTCATTGCCAGATGAGCCAACGCGCTGCCAAATGCAACTCCTTGCACACGCAGTGGTTGTGCAAAGGTGATGGCTACCAGATTTCCCCAATGGGCTGCCCCAAGCCAGGGCCATGGCACCAACATGGAGCTGGCCCGGCACAATCCTCACACCTACGGTGAGCCAGTGACCGGGATGCGCAGCCAGGGGTGGCTTGGTGCATCGCTTACGGGCAGAGGTCTCCTCTCTGCGCTGCAGGTCTGCAGCGGGTGACCATGCGTGGCCTCCCTCGTGCGTTCCCATCTGGCGTGACCTCCCACTGAACCGCAGTACTGGCAGCGCTAGCAGCAGCCCTCTTGGAGCACACGCTGTGTGGAACCACAGACAATTAGCCGCCTTCTTCAGCTTTGATGAGTTAAGGCTGCGACTCCTTACCCCCGACTCATCTCTGCTAGCGTGAACCACAGGAGGACCCGAGAAAAGGTGCCCGTAGGTCCCATACCAACCCTGCACCCCTTCCCTCTCACCGCGGGGACACCCCAGCCACCCTCCGTCCCCTTCTGGGAGATGCTGCAGACAGCTCGGTGCTTCTACAAGCGCAGGGAAGAGCACCCACGCCCCGCCGGCGCTGGGTGGGCGGGCGAGCATCGGGTGATGCGGTGACGGGGCGGCTCACGCGGCATCTCAGCTGCCTCGTCCTGCTCATCGCAAGTCACGCTGCAGCAGCGGGGCTGCGGTACCTGCCTGCAAGCCAGCAGCCCTCAGCCGCTGGGAAATGCAAGGCTGCAAAGCTACCCCAGGGAAGGGCACAGATTCCCTGCCGGGAGCATGATGGTGCTGAAACCTCTGATCTGGCTGCAGACCGACCCCATGGGTGCTCCCGGGGACCCCGCGCTGGGCAGCACCAGCACCACCTGCAGCTTTTCCGTGCCAGCCGGCTCTGCCATCCCTTGCGCTTCACCACTGCAGCGGGTAAGAGGAGTGGCCTGGGAGCTGCGGGATGCCTGTTCCATGTTTAATGTTCCTGGAAGCTGGTAACTGTTTGACAAGCGAGATAGGCACTGACTCAGCAAGGAGACGGGGATGAAAAAGTTGTTCCCAAGACAACTTGGTCCTTCACTGCTGGGAAGTCAGTACAAGCCGCTGCCATCCCGTTTTCGGTGGGGTTAACGTTAAACTTGAGGAGTGCAGCCCCGCTGGCCTCACTCTCCCTTGCTGGGAGGTTTTCTCCCATCTGGGAAGGAGGAGAGGGTGGGGAGGGGTGGTGCTGGACTCCGTCCACTGCTGGAGAGGAGCACGGCAGCCAAGAGGCCTCAGCCCCGCCATGGGGCCGGGGCCAGCAGCATCCGCACCACCCCTCGGCATCGTCAGCGCTGCTTCCAGCTGCTCGGCAGCTAGAGGGGCTGCTCCCCGGGCAGCCGGGCAGCGCGGAGGATGCTCCCACACGAGTAGTGCTCACCCACAAAGGCTCCAGCATCCATCGCAGGGAAAGTGGGGAGGCCGCTAGGGGTGGTGGACAGCCGTGATGGCTCCCCACTGCTTTGTTGTTTTTTCAAACAGCCCCATCCACAGCGCGCTGTACAGCCCGCCCGGCCCGGCAGCGCCCGTTCTGTTGCCAAACTGCCCCCCACAAGCTCATGGGAGGCGTGTGGGGTGTTGGATGCAGGATGCTGGATGTGGGATGCCATCCAATCATCCCAGCCCAGCTCCAAGGCAGGGAGCAGCGGAGGGACCACCATCCCTATGTCAATGGCAAGGCGGACTCAGAGGTCCCTCCTGACCAGGAGTCAGCGTGGATGGAAGCAGGAGCCACTAGTGAAATCAGTGCTACAAAGACACAGGTATTCATATATATTCTTTTAAAACCAGAAAATCCTGACCCATTTGTGAGGCTCTTGGGTGGGGAGGGCTCTGTGGGAAGAGCTCGAAAGGAAGCAGGCCGTTTCTCCTCCAAAGAGGCTTGCGTTTCCCCTCCCTGTCCCAAGAGCCACCCACAAAGGGTCAGAGGTGTCTCTGGCCAGGTGAAGGGCTGAGGACCGCAGCAGCTCAGGTGAAGACCCGGTGGTGATACCACAGGAAAGCTCACACCACTCTCCTCCCTTTACGGCCAGAACAGATAATTTACCCCTACCGATCCGAGCAGCATCTTTGCCGAGGAGCAACTCACCACTGGGAACATGTCCCTGAAGTGAGCTCTCTCCTGCCAGCACCAGCTCAGGCAGAAAGCACTCCCAACCCCGGATGCTGGCAAACCAGCCCGCACCTCTGCACAGCTCCACTGTCCCCAGGGGCACGTCCTGCTCCATTGCATCACCCAGATGGGCTGCAGCCAGCAGGCGCAGTGGCTCTGCACCCAACACCTGCCCATGGCCGTTGCCCAGTAGCACCCGCGCATTGGGACATCGCACTGCCCGTTGCGTCACGGCCCCTCTGCAAGCAATGGCCAAAGGGTCACAGCCACATGAGGACAAAACTGGACACAGCCCTTTGCCCGGGGGAATGTGTGAGTGGTGATATTCCCAAGAAAGAGCTCATGAGAGCGCACACGGGCACTGTGGTACGCAACGGCGATGCTCATGTGGCCCTTTAGCTGTGCACTCGCCCACCTCTCTCCCTGCTCCTACCTGCTCTTGTCCACCGCATCCTGGTCATCCATCTCATCTGCGCTGCAGGTCGCGCTGGAGTCGCTGTCGGGGTTCACCCCAGGGCCTTTACTGCCTTTATGACTCTCCTTCTTCTCAGCCTTGGGCGTCCCCTCCGTCCCCGCTGTCCCTCCGCTGCTGACGCCGCTTTCCGCCTTCTTGTCATTCCCCTTGTCCTTCTCCTGGCTGTCTTCGCTCTCCTCCTTCTTCACCTCGCTCTTGCAGGGCTCTTCGCTCACCTTCTCCTCTGGCTCCTCCGTTTTCACCACGTCCACCACGAGGTCCTCCGGTACCTTCTCCTCGCTGCTGGGCGGCTCGGGAGCTGCCTCCGGCAGAGGGCTGGCAGCAGGAGTGGGGTTGGCGGGGGGAGCGGTAGGAGCGTCGGGGGGTGTTGGAGCCTCTTCCAACTTGACTGCCGGTTCTGCGCCGGAGTCACCTCCTGGCCCGGGTGGTGCCTTGGCCCCGGTTTCGCCTCCTTCTTTGGCTTCAGGCCTCGGCGAGGGAATGCTCTCGGTGTCGGAGCTGTTATTTACTGCAGCTGAGAAAAGGGAAGAAATAAAAATAAGGATCAGCCCGAGATTCTCGCTTCCCATATCTCTGCCTCCGCCCCCTCCCATGGGAGGAGAACGCCCTCGTTCCTCCGAGGGGAGATGATCCTGGGGCTGGGAGAGCTGCGCCGGGATCCCTGGATCCAGAGCCTACTAAGCAAAGGGATGCTCTGGGGGCCCTGCTTGCCTAGCACGACTGTTGTTAACCCCCACCCAAAGGCAAAACCACACACCCAAAAGCCTGGAGACCAAGCGACTGGGAAGCTGGATTTTAAGGGAAAACCCTGGCTGCCGGCTGGGTCTGCAGGACAGGATCTGCTCCCTCCTCACCCTCTCGCCCACGGCTCTGGATCAGCTCTGCTCCCCCGGGGCCAGGCAACTCGCTGGCACCCTGCTTGCTGACTTACGCCGCCCGCGTCCCTGGCTCTGCCACCCCGGGGCCGCTGGGAAGCATCCCCAAACACCCCGCGTGTTTGTTATTTAAGCGGCCAGTGGCAGAAGAAAGGAGGTCAGGGTCAGTGAAAGCAAAGCGCTGGCAGCGCTGCGGGACAGGTTAATTATTACATGGAAAGGATCATTCCCAGATCTGCCACCAAGAGCTTGCAGGGAGCTGGGAGCACAAGCGTCCAGGCAGCGCTGCAGAGGAAGGTGCTGCCGAGAGACTGTTCCTGTGGCTGGGGAGAGGGTCGTTCCCTCCAAGCCTTCACCAGACAACACGTCCAGGGTCAGGAGCACCAGAAGACTTCATGGTCCCACCTCAGCACATCCCTGATGGACACAGCTCCATGCTCGTGCCCGAAGGCTTCCTCCTGAGCATCCCTTGACTTCTCTCTCTCCATAGCAGCATGGACAGCTTCCAAACGCCAGCAGGATGAGCAGCACGGAGGAACTGTGTCCCAAGAGCCATACAGTGGAGCACATCCATCCTTCCTTGGCACAAAAACGTGCCACGCTCGTCTTACACCTTTCTTCTGCTCCATAGCCCACCCCAGCAGCATAACAAGAGACGAGGCTTGGAGCGTAAGGCTCAGGAGCATGTCAAGAGATCCGTCTCTAATCTCAAAAATACATTTTTTCCTCTCAGGCACTCTTACAAAGAGCAATAACTACCTTTTACTTTGCGCCTCTGAGTCACATATCACCTCGCAGAAAGATTTACCTGGAATCTGCCTTGTAGTGAGTCACTCGCGACGATGATTTGAAAAGATTTCCCATTTCGAGTCCCATTAGCCTGGGTGCTAAGGCCAGGAACCAGCGTGGTGCCAGCACTGACGGTAAAGTTATTAAATTACTTCGACAAAAGTCAAATGGGGCTATTGTTGGAAAATTATGCACATTTTCTCCAAACTCGCTGCCGTGCTTTCTAAGCGATAAATAGCTGAAAATTGTCACTTTCAAGTTGTTTCCTTTCTTTGGTATGGCTGGGAGGGAGGAAAACACTGCCGTAAAAGGGAAAGGAGGAGGAAAAGGCCCGAGAAGGTACAGCAGCCTCAGCAGTGGGAGACCGCGGCTTCCCCGCCTTTGCTGGCAGCGCGGGCTCCACTGCCCGGGGCAGCCCGGGCAGCAATGCCCTGACAAGACGGGGATGGGCACACACAAACCTTAGTGGGTTATCCCTCCTTGAGCCCACACTAAGCTCCTCGAGAGCTCACAGCGGTGGCTATTTAACCCTGCCGAGCACGCAGGGACACCTCCTTTGGGGGAAAACACCATGAAATGCGGTTTACAAGAGCACACAAGCGTGCCAGGCCCCGGTAAGCTGGGTGCTCTGGGGAGCATGAGCTGACGGAAATTGGAAACCAAAGGGCTTGCTCTCCTCCAGGGAGAAAAGAAGCTGCTGGGATCAATCCAACTTCCTTCACATGCAGCCTTGATGTGGGGGCCGAGGAGCCCCTGGGCCACGGAGGCTGCCGTAAGCCTCTCCATGCCCCCCCGGATCCCCGTGGGCAGCTGGCAGCCACGGCGGAGGCTGCTGGTAACAGAGCTCCCGCATGGCACGGCCTTCCCAAAATAAACATCCCTCCAGACAGACACGGGAGGAGGGCAGCGATCCAGGGCACTCCTCGCCAGTGTGAAATACAGAGGCATTCAAACAGCTACCAGCACCTTGTACTGTGGGATGCTGTCACCTCGGTGTGGCTTTGGGGTGACAGACGCGACCCCCTGCCAGCCTCTCCTGGTATTTGCAGCCCCGGAGAGGCCGCACGCGGTGCCTCCGCTGTGACCGCGCAGCAAAGCGGGGAGAGCTGAGTGCGACCCCCTCGCCGCAGCCCCCCACCCGCCTCACCTTCCGCCTCCTCGGCCATCTCCTCCTCATTGCCGCTTGTCCCCGACACCTCCATCTCCTCGTCTTCGGCCGCGGGAGGGAAGGCAGCTTCTTCGTTTTGAACGGTGGTGCCTTTTTTCTTCTTCCTTTTGGCGTTCCTTTCTTTCTCCTGGGGAAGAGGCAGAGGATGGTGAGAAGGAGAGACCAGAGGAAAGGGGAGCAGACAGCAATGGTCCTGCTCAAAGGGCCGAGAGGGATGCTAACACCCTCACGGTCCCACTAGGCAAACCCTCCAAAAATCAGTCCTCAGGACCGGACTCGCCTGCCGAAAGCCTGGCAACACGGTCCCACCTGGCCAAAAAACTGACTGTCCTCCAATCCCAGGCGGCAGCGAGCCTCCAAGGGAGGGGTGGCACTGACACATGGACAAGGGACACCAGTGCAGAAGTGACCAGTGCCAGGGGCAAGATCCTGCTGGTCCCACATTACGCACGTGTGACGTGTTCATCCTGCACTTTTCCAGGGACTACCTCTGCCTACGAACACAGGCATGGCTGCTGCCTGACGCTCGTCTGCAGATAACGAAGCTGATGCCCCAGATACAGCCCAGCCAATATTTTCACGCACCAGCTTTTGTGTCCCTACGGCAGGTGCTGCCAAAGGACTTTGACTCCCATGCCAGCGCGGCTGTCGCCAGCGGGGACACTCCGGGTGGCACAGCATCCCGAAGGAGAGCTACCTGGTACCCCGTTCTGCCCTGGGACAGCCCTGTCCCTGCTCGCCGGGGCACGTGCCGCAGCCACGAGGGCATGGAGAGCTGCTCCCTCTCGCCGGCCTAAAGGGAAAGTCTCGGCTTTGCTATTGTTTCCTGCTCTTGTTGCTTGAGTAAATATTACCAGTAGGAACAGGCCCATCATCTCCGGCTCTCTCTGCAAACCCCACATGAATGACGTGTGTAGGACGTTTATTTACATGGATGAAAAGATAAAGCCGTGGTGGAAACGTTAACTTTGCTGCTGGATCTTTGTGCTGGGAAGAGCTGCTCCCCCCTTCCCCCCCGCGATTTTTCAATCCTTTAAAAAACTTCCAGATAAAACAAACAAATACAACTGCCTTTTGCTTGGAAACGCTGCTTGCTCAAAGTCTATTTTTATCAAACGGGGCAGGAGAGAGGGGAAAAAAAGGCACTTGGGAAAGGGCCGTGTGAAGGCGCGGGAGGAGGGCAGGGCTCCGCGGTGCCCCAGCCGGCAGCAGCGGTGATGCCCCGGCACTGCCAGTGCTCGCGCCTCTGCCACGGCAGCGATTCAGCAACCGCACGTTTCTGTCTGAAGCAGCAGTTCCCCATCACGCTAATGCGGTGACAAAGCGCCGCCGTTACTATGGCAAAGACTTCTCTGCCTCTTACTCACGGGTCCGTGACTCAGCCGCGGGCCGGAGCAGGCTCCTCGCTGGGGAATTAGCCGGGAACCAGCCTCTGCCTCAGCATCCTACTTGGCCAGAGCCCGGGCTCCGTCAGAGCGGAGCAGCGAGATGCCGGGGGCACCGTGGGTCCCTCTCATGGCAGACCCCACTGCTGGTATTTAGGGAAGCGGATGTGAAATCCAGGCAGCACATCCTGGCTACATCTAGAGATACGTTCAGGCCACCACCTCACCTCTTACAATGGCAACAGCTCCGGTCCCCTCGTGCAGCCTTGCTCCCGGCACCCTGCCCAGGAACGGGGTCCCTTCCTGCTCTGCTCTGTAAGCAGCCACAGGTCTAACCCCAGAGTGAGTCCCGTGCCCTGCCGCGGGAGCAGCCAGCAGCGCCAGGAAGGGGCAGAGGTGACCCCGCAGTGAGGAGGGTCCCAGTTCCCCATCCCAAGACCAAGGTTCTACACCAAGGGCAAGGCAGACGAGTTCACCGTCTAGAAGAAGAGGCCACCAGGCTGTCCTCCTGAAGCAGCTTTGCCGTCCAAAGCCAGCGCCACCCAAAAAACCAAGGACCTGCAGAGAAGTTGCTTGGAGGGGTCCAAAAGATTGGTCCTTCAAGCAGGACCAGCACCAGCTCAGGAGATAACTCGCCCACCTTCGTTGCGCAAGCCAAAACAAGCCCCAGCAGTCAATAGACCGACGACAATCACAGCATGGAGGTCCTGGTGAAGATAGAGCCTAATCTCCAACCGCCAACAAAAAGGGCAGCTCTGAGGACGCCGTGTATCCCAATGCCCTGCTTTCTTTAAATGCCGAGATTAGAGAGCGCGGCGTGCAGAAGGTCAAGGCTAAGTGACGCTGATGCCTGGGACACATCCGAGCCGCTCCGCAGCGAAACCAAGAGAAAACACACAGCCGGGCAGATAAAGCGAAGCCTCAAGGTGGCCTGACCCTGTCCCAGTGGTAACAGGCTCCCTGTCCCTGGCTGGCACGGACACCCCGATCCGTGGGGGTGCTTGCAGAGGGAGGAGGGTGAGGATCTCCGTCCCCCAGCCCCATTGGAGCTGGGGCCGCAGCGGGCTTGAAGAAGGGTCTCATGAGCGCTGAGCAGCTCTGGGAGAGGGGAAGGGGGCTCTGTGTGCTGACACAGCCCACCTGCGGCTCCCCAGCCCCTCTGTGCTCTTTCCCTGGGGGAGAACCTCTCCACTAAAAGGATGGGTCTTCAAATTAAAACCCCAAACGCGGCATGTGGGAATGTATGGACCATGCAGCTCTGGAGAGGTGGAAAAGGAGCATCACCATGCCAGACACCTTCACCTGCTGCAACCCAAACCCTTCTCCTTCCTAAAGCTGGGTGCTCCCTGGATGCCCTGAGGGAGGGTCCCCCTGTCCCCACAGCTCCTCGGGCTCTGGCCAGCCAAGGTTCCGCAGGCAAGGGGACAAGGAGCTGTTGAAACGCCCAGCCTCCTCCCCCCCAGCGCGGTCCCAGCGTGGAGAACGGGGACATCCTGCTCCGCGCTGTGCTGTGCCACGTTTTGGGGACAGAAGGGCCTTGCCAGGCTCTGCTCCCTACCCCACAGCGGTCACTGCTGCCCACCCACCCTCCAAGTCACCCGCACCCCGCGCAATCCAGTGGTACACCTCCCTGGGAGAGGAGGCTACAGCTTTAGTGAGCCCCATCGGAGAAACGAATGAAATCTGCTAATTAAGTTTACTCTCATTAAGGAAGAGGAAGAAAAGCAGAGCCACTGTGTTTCCCTGTGCACGATCAGCAATAACTGTTGGTGGAGAGGTCAGGGAATAAACTGGGAATGTCACGGCAAAACTGGGCGATGCCACACTGCCTCGCCACGTGCTTCCTCTGCAGAGGTCACGGCTGACTACGGGGTATAGGATGAGATTTGGAGGCTCGGTTTGCTCGTGAATATATTTAGGAGTCAGGAAGGAAGGTCTATGGCAATTTAATCTCAGTTGTTCTTTGATTTTATTCAGCTTTCTGGCATCTGCTGTTGCCACAAAACAATAGAGCACAATAAATAACAGCTGAACGTTCATTGTTCTTCTCCACAACCGAATCCCATAGCCTCCAATGCTCAAAAAATAAAGTGATGATGCTGATATAAACTGCAAGTGAGAGTGAACAATTAGACTGGAGAAGTCTAGCGGCTGCCTTGGAGGGACGGATGCGGGGAAAAATGTGGTTCTGCAGAAAAACACTTCCGTGATATAATTTCTGAAACATTAGGAAGCGGAGTAAATGAATACACACCGGCTCCACTGCCAGCTAAGCGGTATGATCTTATGTCAGATGCTCCCCAGTAATGAACAATGGTATCTTTATAACGTAACGTTTTATATTCGGAGGGCTTGATGCACGTTTCATTCCAGTCTTTATATCTGTTTTGGGGTCTTTTATATAGCTTGTTTGCTTTGTTTCTAAAAACAATTCAGTGAAACATAGGAACACAGGAGTGTCTCTGTGCATAGAGAATTAATAAAAAAGAATCGCCGATGTCTTCTCTTTCTCTCATTCCTATAGACTGACTAGGATATTAAATTCCTGGGTGAGTCATTGAATGTTTTCCTGTCTTTCTTTTTTACTCTTTCTGTAATAGCTTGCTTGGAGAGATTCCTGCATTGAACATTGTCCTTTGCATTTTCAAAGCACCCCTTGGGGGTTTAGCCATGTGAATTCTATTAGCCAGAAACTGGGAACCCCAGGATACTCTACAAATGAAATAATTATAATCCTTAGTTGCTCTTAGCAGTCCGTCCTATCTCCACAACACCAAACAAACCCATTCACACCCTGTGCCGCATGCCAGAAAAGCAGCAGTGTTAGCCCCTTCTGATGGGGAAACTGAGGCACGGAGGGATGTACGCATCTGATCGCAGCCCTGAAGACAACCAACACCCGTGTCGGGACCAGCCTTTCCTCACCTTGTCCTAAGCCCCTGAATTTCTTTGGGGCAAACCCATAGTTTACCAGGCAACAGCCATACCTGCAAGGCACAGAGCTGTGGTGCCCCGCCGGGCTCTCCGCTCTCGGCGGGGAACAGCACAACCTCGCCGGCATCAAAGTACTTGCACAGCTGGGACTGAGCTCACGTCCCGGCCAACACACCACAACCCTGCTCCTCCTTCTGCTCCTTCTTATCTCCCCGCGTACCAGCCACGCTCCAGACACCCAGGCATCTCCCACGCAGCAGCTCCCCCTCCTCCAGACCTCCTGGGGCCAGATGGGTGGGAAACCCTCTCCTGCACCACTTCCCGCTCCCCAGAGCTTTCACTCTGACGTGATAAAGACACCCCTTGGCAGTGGGAAGCACGCAAGCACTTGCTGGGAACCATCTCTGGGTGTGGGCTGAGACGGGGCTCTCACCATTTTCAGTTTGTGCTGCTGTAGAATCTCGTCCAGGTTCTGCCTCTTCTTGTAGTTGAAGTAGAAGTTTTTGCACTGCGACACGGTCTTGGAGCCCACCATCCTGGCAATGGCTGACCAGTTCCGCCCATGCTCAAGGAGACCTATGGTCGCAGAAGGGAAAAAGGAGAAGGGTTTAACACCATATACGCTCGCACAAGGGCAGCATTATCCATGCAGGATGGGAAACATCCTCCGCGCAAGCCAAACTCCACAGGAACAATATGGTCACTTGCACCCGTCTGAATGGCTTCCTAGGCCAGGGGATGACCTATGAGAGCCTGTTTTTCTTTCCAAGGGGAAAAAAGGCACTATGCTGACCGCCTCTGGAACAAAATACGTCCCACAGCCGCGTCTCGGCCAGCCACTGGGCAGTAAGGAGGGTGAGCGGTGCTCCCTTCCCTTTGGGACGGTGGCAGGACGTGTTGTCATGCCCAGGAGAACCCGGGGCAGCAGCTCTCAGTCCCTACCATGAAACAAAGGCTCTTCCCACCCTCCTGTGCCCCAGTGATGACTTTGACCCTGTAAGACGGCAGCTGAGGGGGCTGGAGCACAGCACAGGGTCCTGTTACGGATGGGGAGGAGGAGCAGGGAAGCCCAGGGCTGTGCTGGGACATTAGTGCTGATTGCAGGCTCAGGAGCAAAAGCAGCTTCCCCGGTCAGGCACCACGCCAAGGGCTGGCAATCCCGGCCAGATGGTGCCACCCAAGCACGGGGCTCCTGCCAGCGCTGGGGCAACCCGGCAGGGTGGAAGGGAAGGAAGGAGCGAGCCAGCACCCCATGTCCCTGCGGTCTCTGCAGGGGTGTCTGGGCACCCCAGTGCCACGGCTGGAGGTGGGAGTCACCACGGCAGCCCAGGGACGGGCGCAGTGGCACCCTGGTCCATCCATCCCAGGCCCCTGGAGGTGACCTGGCCAAGGACCATCCAGACTTTCTGGGAAATAAAAACCTTGCAGCCTGCAATCCTTCCTGGTGTGTGGCTGGTCCTTGTGTGGTGCTTGGTGGGGCCAGAGCTGCCACCAGCCCGCAGGATGCTGCCAGCTGAACTGGGACATGCTGCTCCAGCTGGTCCGGCCCATGTGATGCCGCCTTCATGTCAACAGCTCCCCAGGTCCTCCCCTGCATCTTGTGTAGGGTGCAGGATAGAGAGACTACGAGCCCAGAGGCACGGTACTGCCACAAAAGGTGACTTCAAGATGAAAACCAGCAGGGAATAAACCTGCTAAGAGCATCTTCCTCTTTTGTTCAGGGTTTTTCTGCCCAGACATCACCAACCACAGAGCCTGGGAACAGGCACTGCCTGGGCACCTCCATCATCCGTCCCCAAACACTTCCCTTTCTGCTCAGACACCATGGGGCTCAGGACTGCGGCGAGTCCCACATTAGGGCTCCTGGTCACAGCCCTGCTTGTGCCCAGGAGCCACCACAGCTGTGCCCCAGCCCGGCCCCGCTGCCAGCCTTCAGCCACGCTGCCGCCACGTGTCACCTCCGAGCCCCAGCCTGGACCGAAGGGACAGCCCGACCTCTGCTTCAGCCCAGCAACAAATTGCCCCCGGGATGGACTCATCTCAGCGCGGCCACAAGCAACCAGGGTCCAAGGGAGGCACCTCCTGCCAGGATTCCCGCGCCCGTGCCAGGGGAGGGCACAGCACGGGGACCGTGGGTACATCTGCCTGGAGTAGCTGGGACCACGTCCCCCAGGAGAGACGAAACCTCTCCCTGCTTCTGGAGGAAACAGGCAACACCCAGCACGGCAGGAGTTAACGTGCAGCCGGTGCCTGTATCCTGCCCGTCCCAGCACCAGGGCTTATCAAATTGCATGTAAGAGGCAGGCATCACACAGCGCTGAGCACCACAAAAGGCCGCGGCAAGCCAAGAAACAAGTTTGAGCTTTTAACTCTGCAACTCCCAGCCTCGCTGCAGCCAAACCCACGACCTCCGTCACCCCTCTGGCAGGCTGCGACTTCTTAAAAATAATAATGGATTAANTCCTCCCCCTCCCCGAGGCGCTGAAGGCTGCAGGGGAAAACAGGAGAGTCCCCTGTGTCACAACCCATCCCCTGTGTCACAACCCTTCGCTGCCCATCCAAAGCAAACAAGCGGCTCGGCCCCCTTTGCGGATCGCTGCGCCGGTGGCCCCACACCAAGCGTGACAGCCGGGGACGGAGACCTTTGCTGCGCCCCGGGCAAAGCCCCGGAGCGCAAACACTGGCACCGGTGAGCCATGAGCCCTGGGGCGTTGCTGGGCGAGATGCCACGCTGCCCGGCAAAGGGAAGCGGGACTGGCATGGCCGAGCCCAGGGGGTGACGGCTGCCAGCGTGAGCGGTCCCCAGCGCGGCCTGACCTTTGCCAGCCGCGGCGAAGCCAACTCCCGGCTGCCCTTTCCCCTGCCAGGCTCGTTGTGCCCACCGCGGGGCTGGGGGACGGGGATGCCGCCGGAGGAGCCTGCGGCTGGCCGGGCAGGTGGCCACGGCCGCGGCAGGCTCCCGAGGAGGGAGCTGCCTGCAGCCCCTGCCTGCAGCATCCGGCAGGGAGACCGGCCCCTCTGCTCCTTAAAACCAGAGGAAAACAGCAACACCTGCCTCCCCCCGCTGTAATTATCTGCATGCTCGGGGAGGGACCAGCCGAGACACCCTGGGACGTGCCGGTAAGCCCTCGGTTCAGCAGGCACCCCCGGCTCGATGAGCCACGCAGCCCCCAGCCCCTGCCCCGAGCTCCCCGGCACGCCAGCCCGCCTCGGCACCGCAACTGAAACTATGACTAACGGAGTTATCAGATCTTCACGCTGGCTTGGGGCGGGGGCTCGGGACGCAGGGGGTGCCCGCAGGCACGCAGCGACACGCAACCCTGAGGTTAACCCCATCCTTCAGACCCCCACCGCCCGACTTACGTGCTCCGGCTGTGGGTCCGGCAGGCAGGGAGCGCGCCCGGAGCGCGCAGAGGGTGAGCTGGGGAGGACGCGGGCGCTGGGGCACTTCTTCAAAGTCCCCCCGGGCACGGCAGCCCGTGGCGAAGCGCTGCGAGTGCTCCGCTCACACCCTCCCCACGCATTTTGCTCTCGCTCCCTCGCAGCAGCCGGAGACAGAGAAGAAAGCAAAGCTGGTTCCTTAAATCCTGGGGGCGAGAGGATTTCAGAGCCATGGGCGGCCGAGAGCGGCGAGCAAGCGGGTGCCGAGGCTGGAAACCAGGTCACAGGCGGGATACTCCTGACCCCGATGGCAGAAGTTGGTGGGAACACATGGAACACATGCTCCGGCCCCAGTGCTCTTCCCTCCGGCGGGGCTGGCGAGCCAACGGCGTCCTCCGCGCTCCTCCCGCTCGCTCCCCGGAGCCTTCCAGCCGGCTGCAGCCGCGGCTGTTAAGGCGGATGGAAGCGCCTCCGGTATTTTTCTCCCCTACCTCACCTCCTCGCTCAGCAGCTCAGGGCTAAGGGGAGGCTGTGCAGTTTCAGGAGATGCCCGACGTTGCCAAGAAATAATAATAATTAAAAAAAAGGCAGGAGAAAGGCGAAGGGGAGGGAGCAGCCGACCGCGCTGCAGCTCCGCTCCTGCCAGCCCGGGGACGGGGAGCCGGTGCCGTCGGTATGTGGCGGAGCAGCGAGCGAGCTCTAATCTGTTCCTCTGGCTGACCCAGGGCTCGTTGCATCTGAATGTGACCTCTAGACAGAGCATTAATAACGAACGTGGCGCTGACCCAAGCTGACAAGGGGTGCGGCCGCTTGGCACCCGCTCCCGCCCTCCCTCTCTCACTTTCTGTCTCCCTCGCTCTCCTCTGAATGTCAGCGGCAGGGGGAGGGATCCAGGAAAACAAAGCTTGGCTAATAGTTTCCTCCGCTCTCAACTGAATCAAAGGCGCTTTTCTTCGGGGAGGTGCGCGCCGGCGAGCCCAGCGCCACACCGGCGGGATGCCCTGGCACCCTGGCACGCCTCGGCCCCGCGGCCGCTGCCCCGGCAGAGGAGGGATGGGGAGAGGTTTGGCATCGGTGTCACCACGGGTGGACCGGGGCCTTTGCTCCGGTACCGGCAAGAGGAGGCTGGAAGGAAGAGGAGCCCGGAGACCACGGTACTGTGCACTTGGCATTTTGGAGCACGGAGGAGAAACCCGTTGAGGCAGCCCGGCAGGCGAGGGCCATCACCTCGCACCCCTCGGCTCTCCGCAGCTGCGGTATTTTACCGGAGCTGTTCCAAGGCTCTCCAGCACGGCCGCCCTGCTCCACCCAGGGCTCGGCAAGGGTGGAGGGAGCCCATAAAAATGGTCCCTTAACGGGAGCTCGTCTGGATTTGCAAATCAAGGTTACAGGCGAACACCTAAGTGATCTCATCCCCCTACGCCCGACGGTACCTGCTGAGATCCTCCAGCCCCTCTCGCACCCACGCATCCTCTTGGTAGTGGGGATGGAGGCAGTTCTGTCTACGGCACAGCCAAAACGGTCCGTAACCCCATCCTGGAGAAAGACCAGCACTACGGAATCAGCGACACCACCCCAGGCATCCCGAAAGCATGGTCGGCATCGCTGTGAGCTGAATTAGCGCATCGCAGTGTCACTTTCCCCCGCCGATCTCGGGGCGGTTCGCAGCGTGTGGGAGAACTGAGGCACAAGGAGGTGAGTAGCTTCCCCAGGGCTGCGGAGCCAGTGGGTGGCAGATCTGGGCGAGCGCCGGGCTCCTGACACCGCGCCAAGGAGAGCGGTGGGGACGGTGTGCAGAGGATGAGCCCCTGTTCCTGCACGCACCGGTGGCGCTGCCGGAGGGACCATCACGCAGGCGGGTGGCTCAGTGTGCTCTCACCGCGGCGGCGGGTGATGCTCTCCCTTCCTTGGGAAGGTGACACCAGCGCCAGGCTGCCGCACTCCCGATGGACCTCTCCCCTTTGGTGGCCAGATGCCAGCGCGTCTCCGATGTGCCCCATGGCCACGAGGGAGCTTGCAGCAAAGCTCCCCAGCAGCTTTCACAGCCATCATGCCATCTCTCCAGAGGGAGGCAATGCCACCAAAGGAGGTGTGGGTATGGAGCTGGGACCCCCAGCTAGCTCAGCTCTAGTGCCACCTCCCCGCTCCGCTGGCCCTGGCTGGGGACCCTCAGGACGCAGGTCTCTCCTTTGGAGGAGCCGGCCGCTGGACCACTGCATCAACCTGCTGCCAAAACAGGGAGCTCTGTGCCCTGCCCACGGACCTGCCCCGCTGTCCCCCCCCGCCACAACCCTCCTTTTGCACTGTGTCCCCATCCTTTGACCCTGGGAGGGGACAGGAAGCCTCCCTTCAGGACATCTGCTGCCCGAGAGGTGCCAGCCCCTCCGGTCTGACCGGGACACTCGAGCCTCCAGCGCAGGGCAGGGATGCACACGGAGCAGCCGCGCCTGGTGAGCCCAGCTCTCTCTCTTCACCTGGTTAGGATATTATTCCTGCTCTCTTATTGTTGAAAAAATAACACTCAAAATTAAAACGTAGGCTGTAAATTATAGTAATTACCCAGCAGTTCCCTCTGACAGGCCTTTTGTGTTCCATTCACTGACACTCACTAAGCAAATCCTCGCAGTTTGCTCCTACATGCTCGAGAAACGTTCAGCCAAGGGAGGCAGAAAGCGCAGCTCCGGGGGCACGGCGGGCAGCGGCACCATGGGCACTGTCCCCGGGGTGACACCCTGTCTGAAGAGCAGCAAAGCCCCAGCCTGGGCTGTCAGGGATGGGATCGCAGCTGATCGCAGCCGACCACAGCCTCTTGCAGCACGAGCGTGACCGATTCCCGCCTTGGACACAGTTTTCCCCTCGTGGCACCCAACCTGGCCCATCCCGATAATTTCCATCACGGTGCTTCATTCTGAGCTTCATGGCAAAGACGCGGCTCGCTCGGCGCGGGAGGACGGCGGTGCTCAGCCCACAGCGGTGGGCGCCAGGGATGGGCAGGCCGGGCCGTCCTCCCTCCGAGCTCCCCATGCACCCGGCCTGAGCGGAGCGCAGCCGGGTGGGGGACACCAAGGCAGGTCCCACCCCAGGACCCGCAGGAGGGACAACACGCGACGACTGGCACAGGCTGCAAACCAGCCTCTCCAGCCCACATTTACTACCATCAGCAGGTTCTTACAGCAGTAAATATCTCCGACCGGAGAGGGGACGGCTCCAGCACGAGCAAAGTGGGGATGAAGGAAGGCATGGAGCTGCCAGCTTCCCAGCATCGCCCGCGCTGCAGCCAGCTCCTTGTGAGAGCAACGGCTGCCTTGCAAGGAAGAAGCCATGGAGGAAAATTCGAAGACCTACATGGACTTACCTCTTCTCACCCTTCAGCCAGCAGCTCGTTAGAAATAACAGCGCAAACCCAAATGAGGAGCGCGTGCTCATGCGCGTCTACCCGCTCACTCGGGCTCCAGAAGGATCCTGCGCAGCCAGCCAGCACGCCAAAGGCCACCAGAGGTGTTCAAAAGGCGAGGGGAGGCAGCTGGCTTCTGTCGGGGGCTTTTGTGTCAGTGGGTTTTGTGTGTGAATTTGAAGAGATTAGGTTTTTTTTTTAGAATTCTGCTTTTTAGTTTTGTGGACAGAATGGGACTGAGAAAAAAATGGTTCTGGTCAGTCCAAAACTCATCTTATTTTCTGAGTTGGTTGCTGGCAGAACTGAAAATACCTTCTGTATCCAGGAAAATACTTTACATCTACCCAAAATGAACTATTCAGGACTCTTCACGGCTTATTTAACTCTCTGACATCAGCTTTTTACATTTGCGACCAACTCTCCTCTGCCTCATCAGGTCAACTCCATCCTGTGGCCCCTCCGGCTCCTTGGCCTGGGCAAAGGCATGAAGAGCCCAGACTTGGCTCTGCCCCGAGGGCGAGGAGCAAAGAGCCTTGGCAAGGCCCGGGGGGACCTCAGGTGAGCAAGAAACTGCCATTTCCACACCGCCTTTTCAAAAAAACAAAACAACTTGTTAAACACCAGGGGAAAAACCCAGCGCCGGGGTGAGAACAGATACCAGACTTTAAAGAGCAACGAAGGTCAGGCCAAAACCTCACGGTTCATCAAGTTCAGCTCCAGCGCTATCGCGGCTCTCTGCGACGCCGGGCGCTGGGGGCGAAATGCGGCAGAGGGGCTGGGGGGGGGAATAAACCAACCCGGCTGCTCCAGGCTGGCACTCGCCCGCTGCTCGCAACCTCCTCCCCACCAGCCTACCTTTAATTCCTGCCTGCGTGGGCCCCGCCAGCGCGTCCCCCAAAGGCAGGAGCTGCCTAAACATTGCCTTTTAAGGAGCAGCCCCATCCCACTGCCGAAATCCTCCGCACCCAGCCCGGCAGCAAAGCCTGGCAGAGCCGTGGGTGCTGCCCGCTCCCCGCCTCGGGAAGGGAAAGGGGGGAAATCCTCGAGCAACTCCCGGTTAATCAAAACCTCCCGCTTTCAGGATCGCAGCCGCAGTGCAAGGAGGCACCATCAGAGAAACACGCTACCCCATAATTATACTAATCTCTGCGCATTTTGACAGACTAGTGAATCAAAGTTTATTGCGTAATAAAAGTGTCATTAAGCAAGAACTCTCTTCTCGCTAGGTTTTCGTTCCCCTAGTTAATTTTAATAACACGGTACTCCCCTTTATAGTCTCTCCCGGCAGACACAGTCCTGCCTTCTCCTGCCTGGAAACTCTCCGTGCAGCTCTGCGACTCGGGAGCAGAGCAGACGACTTTGGCGTCTCGCTGTCCCAGGGCTGCTTTCCCTTAACTCCCTGAACAGGAACGACAGGGGGCTTCACGCCACGCACAAAAAAGCCGGGGATGGACAGCAAGGCCAGGCTGAGGGTGCTGGGAGCAGAGTCACCATCCCCACCGGCCCAAGCGCCCTGGGGTGCTAGGGCTGACCTTCCGTAGGACTCACATCTTCCTTGTTTAACTCCCCGAACCAGCCGGCTTTGGGCTCAGACTGGTACCAGTACCGGGGAAGAGTGGGGCTGGGGTGGCTGAGTCCTTGCGGTGAGCAGGACGGTGCCCGTGTCTCCGAGCCCACCCCGAGCCGGGTGCCCACTGCCTCCACCGCCCCGGCCCAGCCGTGCCCGCAGCGGGCTCTGCCGCCGCCTCCAGCCTCTGAGGTTACCTCCGGAGTTTCACAGTCGCTGCGAGTCGGAAACCCCCACCGCGCCGGTCCCTGGAAACGCCAAAGAGAGCCGCTTCGAAGCATGAAAGCGGCTGCTTCCTGGCAAAGGGGAATTTGGCTTCTCTGTAGAAGTCTGGTGTTGCAATCTCAGTTTCCCAGGTTGTAACGGAGGGGAACACATCAGCAATCCGGCTTTACACCAGCAAATCTCCCTGCCTCGTCCTGGCCTCCGGGCTGGAATAACGCTACGTGCTCCCACGCTTCATCCTTCCTCCACACAGGCTTTGGCAGCCGGTTTTAAGACTCCTTAAGCGCACCTCCAGCATCCAGCAGAAAACAGCAAAAGGCACTTTTTTTAACAACCAGATGCGATCTCCAAAACAAAGCGGTGCTCGGAAAAGGTCCCTCCAACGACCCTCCCCTGCTCAGCACCTGCTCGCCCCATTGCCTGGCCCCGGGCCAGCTTCCTTGATTAAAGTCTATCTATTAAGTTTTGCGTCTATAGAGAGCCCCGCTCGGCAACGCGCAGGATTGGCACTGGGCTGTAGAGAGGGTTGGAACAGCTTAAAGGGGAGTGAGCCAAACACTTTGGGATATTCACAGGCAAAGTAATCCAAGTCCACGGCTCCCATCAGCACCTGGGCAGCCAGCGCTCCAGAACGTGTAATCACCATCCCGGCAGCAGGTGCATTTTCCAAGCAGAGCCGAACCCACTAACACGCCTGTTTGCGTCTGCCATCCCCAAACGGCACTCATTTCCATTTTAATTTCCCATTTACAATCCTCACCGGGCCAGGAGAATCGGCAGCCATGCAAGCGGGACGCACGGGCTGGGGATGTGAGCTCGACAGCCCATCAACAGGACGTGACTTTGGCAGAAAAAATTAAAGCAGTGAAAGAGCTGGCGCAGGAGTGGCACGAGGAGGGGAAGTGGCAAGAAGGGCTGCGCTACACTCAGCACTTTTTAAAAACGGTCTCAGCAAAGGCTCTGAATCAGCGCCAGGATGTAAAGTCACCCCCTGCTGCCCACAGCCCCAGCTCTCGCGAGGTCCCCAACACGTGGCCGTGGAGCGCCGAGGTTCACCGTCCTCTCCCGAAATCCCAGGGCTGCAAACATAGGCAGACGCTCTCAGCGCGTCTGGAACAGATCGCACCGACAGCACGAACCTCCGGAGAGCGGCACGAAGCTACACCTCATGCTACAGGCACCAGAAACTGCAAAATGCAACAGGCGAAGTGCCTTCCCCATTTCCTATGGCTGGCTCCAGACACGCGCAGGCTCCGGCCACAGCGCAGACATCCCTGGTGTCGGCGCAGCTCCTGGGGTTGGAGAGGCTGAACACACCCCCTGTGTGACCGTCTGCCTCCCCGAACCCCCACCAAGGCTCGCTGGGAACAAACCAGCAGCAGGACGGGCAGAATCCGGCCCCACGGCTCAAGCCCCATCACCCCGTGCCAACTCCAGCGGTCGGACACCGTCCAGCCCCGGTTGCTGGGTTAACTCCAGCAGAACCACGAGGAGAGAGAAACAAGCGACTCACCTTTTTTAGCTGTCTCCATCTCCTCTTCGGTCCAGCGAGAGCTTTCATTCATCTCCAGAGAAGCTGGGAAGGAGGAAGGAAAGGAGAGCAGTCAGCTGTGCGTGGGACCCTGAGAGCCCGGCGAGCCTGGAGGAGATGCCCGAACCCCAAGCCCATCCCGTGCCCTCCTCCCCGGAGGCACGACAAACGCCGTGCAGTGCGAAAGTGCTTCTGCGGGGAAGACTGTGGCAGTGCAGGCTCTCAGGGCTTTTCCATGCCACAGGAACCCGTGCCCAGCATTCCCCTGGGATACACCTCGGTGATGCAAACCCTCTACTTTGGGACTGGAAGTGAAGCCAGATGGCTTGAGGGTGGCAGCAGATTTCCTGCTGATGTGGTGCTGCGCACTCTGGCCCGCCAACAGCAGGTACCTAAGATGGAGCCGAGGCGGCTGCGTGCCGTGGAGGTGGCAGACACAGGGCGGGACCGTCACCCTCAGCGGAGACGGAGAAACAGCGTCACCTCGGTGGTGACTCTGGCTGACCGCATCCATCCAGGGTGTTGGCCGTGCTTGACCGCAGGCTCCCTCGGTGCCACCGCCAGGCTCTCGGACACCTGAGAGCCACTTCCAGCAACGCTGGGGGCTCACCCGGAGCAGCGCCCATCGCAGGGGGACGTGCTGCTCCGGGGGGCAGAGGCGGAGAGGGGTGTCAGCACCTGATGCTCCCTCTTTCCCCAGCCCCAGCCCCGCTGCTGGGGACACCAAGGCCCTGCATAAAGCCTTCACTATGCAACAGCCCCGCTGGCAGCCGAGCACTAGAGCAAACCCTACAATAACAAACCAGGGTGTGAGTCAGAGGCAAAAAACAACTTGGTAAGGAAACAGATTTCCGGCTCAGGCTGCCAAGGGGTTATTACTCTAAACAACAGGCACAGCATTATTTCAACAGTGATGAGAGATGTTTTGACAGTGTCCTTTTAAAATGGAAAACAGGCTGATAGGTTCAGGAGAAAGGATACGGGCAAGGAGAGAAGGAAGCATCTTCCAAGGAGCTCTACAAGAAGCCAAGACCCCGCAGGAGGATAAGGCAGGCTCCGATGCCCACGGCATCGGGCAGAGGAATCCCCTTCGCAGCCGGCTGAGCACGACTGCAGGTGTCACCTCCTGGAAGCCACTGCAGGTCACCGCCTCCCCCAGAAATGCCGTGTCCCCCCGCCGGACGACAGCCAAGAGGGAGGGAAATCAATACCTCGCCCCTTCCCCTGGCTGCGGGCAGAGCCGGGGCCTCCACACGCATTTACGTAAACGCGAGTGTCCCCAGCGCGCTGCGCAGGGCCCGTCGCTCAGCTTGAGGGTGACTGTTACTGTACGGTAAAGAAATGTCAAAGAAACGGCCCGTTTGGTTTGATTAATGGTATTTGCTGAGGTTGCGCAGTTATGAAACAGATGCCCACGGGGAGCTCCGGCACGCTGCAGTTAAACCACAATACGGTTTTGTGTTGTTTTTTAATGTTCAATTGGTATTTAAAATGCAATAACTTTCTTAGCCAACCTAAATTAAAACACTATTGGAGAGACATAAAGTGAAACCAATTGCTCAGATATGTCACTGGAATTGATCCATTCCCTCTTCCCAATTTAACATGGTCTAAAGTCTTTTCCCCATGTTCGCAGTGAAGTTTATCAAAGACTCTGAGGTGCTGGGATAAAAAAAAATAAAATATCCCATCTAAGTTATTGGCATTATCTGCTGCTTCTTTGCAGCATTGCTTAACAAGTTCGAGAGGGAGAGCAGGGCTCCACTGTGCTGGGAACTATTTATATCGTCTATATGAAAACAGAGCGCTCGCAATCAAGGCTTCATCCAGTTGTCAGCAGAGGAACAGGGAGGCGAAACACCTCCGAGTGATTTATAGCACATGGAACAGAACGAGCAAGAAACTGCAGAGCAAGGAAACCGAGAGGAGTCACCCTGCTTTTATTTTTACTTGCCTTAGGTAGCGCAGTAATCATTTTATCCTTGATAAGAGTATAAAACAGAAGGAAATCAGGCAAATTCCTTGGCTTCTTTAAGTCAATACATGAGCAGTTTCCTGGGGTGACCACTACTGATGCTGCAGAAGCGAGAGGCCGATGCAGCCGACGCGGGGCTGCGGATGCTGCCGTGAATTCCCGTCTAGGCCGAGCGGCATTGAGCGGCTCTGGCCAACCACGCTCACAGCCATGATCCCTGGGCGCCAGGTCACGGGCAGCACGCTTCACCTCATCCCCCTTGCTCCGATGCCACTCCCGGCCTCTTCCCACTGTGCTCAGCCACCCAGCAGCCTTGGAAAATACTGACTGCTGTGCCTGGCCGGCTACTGATGGGGGAGATGAGCAGGGACACGGGGAACCAGCATGGGAAATGCTGCTTTTTGGGCAAAATAAGCGCAACCTGGGGTGCACAGCATGAGTGCAGCTAGGGTGGAGGCTCCTGAGCAGCGGTAACCCATTGCCTCCTCACCACGTCCTTCAGCTGCAGAGATGAGGAAGGCAACAGCCCGATTCCCAAGCTGGGGGGACACAGACCCCGCCGGCTGCAGCTGCTTGGACTCCAGGTAAAATTGAAAACAGAGAGGGCAGGAGAACTGGCAGAGACCCAGGAAGGCAGAGCGGGCTCCTGCGCAGACCTCGAGGGTACTTGGAGCCCGAGCTGCTGCGGAGGGAAAAACACCTCAGGGTGCAGGAGGTGCATGAGCCCTGCACGAACCCAGCCAACGCGCTGCTAAAAATGACGGCTTCCCTTTTCGTCTTTTGCAATACTTTCCCTCTGAGGCCCTAAAACCCACCAACGTTCAGCCAGGACAACCCAGGCTTGCAAATGCCTCTGGTTCATCCAGGCGAACCGCGCTGAGTAATTTGCGGGATGGAGAAACCTCACTGCTGCCCTCCCAAAAAGGAGGATTTCATGCAGGAAAATCCTCCTCTGTGAGCAGGGAGCAGACGAGGGTGATGTCCCATCCCAGCAGAGTGGACGCCCCAAAAGCCCCGCCGAGGTCCCCCCGTCCCCGCGCCCACGGGTACCCACCCAGCTCGGCGCTCTGCTGCGGGGCGGCCGCCTCCTCGTTGTTGGCTTCGTTGGCCATGGAGCGGGTGATGCGGCCCTTGCGCCTGCCCTGGCTGTTGGCGGTTTTGCGACCTTTGGAAGTGACGGTTTCTTTCTCATCATTGTCTTCCCCGGACGTGTCGTCGTTCTTGTCTCTGTAAAAACAGGGAGGGAAGAAAAGAAATGCTGTTGGGTTGGTCTGATTTTTAGGTCAAGCAATTACTTCTCTGCACGTGTTTGGGGATGGTTTTATGGTTTTTTTGTTGGTCTTTTGAGGGGGCAGGTCTGCTTTTTTTTTTGCACACACAGGCTCTTTTCCTGGCTGGGAGCAGGCTGGGTTGGCGGTGGGATGATTTGCGGTGGGGTTTGCTTTCTGCAGCTGGCTGCAGCTCCACCACCAAGTGCACGCAGAGACCTGACGGAGACAGGTTTAATACCAGACCATTCAAATTCATCCCTGCCTCCTCCTCATTTATCTTCCTGAAAGGGACCTGCTGGTAAATGTCTTAGCAGCCTAGATATAATGAAGCCAGATGTTCTTTTAGACCAAGTATTAAGCCCATTACAGATAGCTAGCGGTCTGCGTGCCAGCCTTTCCCTGCCACGGCTCTGATGCTCCCCTTTCAGCGTGAGGGAGGCAGGGCTGGCTGCAGCCCTTCAGCTGGGAGCGCTCGCTGCCATCAATAACGCTAAAGGTGAAGTGCCACGCTCGGCTGTGCCCGGATTGCTGCTCTGACTCCCGGAGGCTCTCGCAACAAAACAAGCTGGAGGATCAGAGGGACTTTGAGGGTCGATTTGGTTAATAAAACAAAAGAAAAAAAAAAGGTATCAGAGTCACTTTCCCAGTTTGGGAGCAGTAGGGAAGAGGAATGAAGAGAAAAGCAGGCTCTGCCCTTCCCTCCCTGTGGAGGAGGTGAGGTGGGTGCACATGGTCCTGCATGGGGTCAGGCAGCCCTGGACCACACTGCATCCCACCACGGCATCCCAGCGCTGCATCCCACCACGGCATCCCACCGCCGCAGCCCCAGCCTGATGCCCAGGGGACGGAGGAGAGCAGGGCAGGGAGGGCTGTGCCTTACTTTGTCAGTTCTTCTTTGTCGTTTTCTGTTTCCTGCTTGTCTTCCTCCTTCTCGCCCTCCTTCTCCTTTTCTTTCTCTTTTTCATCTTTCTCATCTTGGCTGCTCCGGGGCATTTGCTGCTGCTGCTGCAAAACAGGGGACATAAACCAAAACAAACGCTCAGAGCTGAGGCGGATACATGGCAGCACCGGGGCCAACCTAAACAAAGGCCGTGAAACAATGCTGGGGGGCGAGCGGCCAAGAGGAAGAAGCGCTGCAGCGGCGGGGACAGGCAGGGTGCTTATGGAGGCCACGGGAGCCGAAAGCTCTCCGGGGAGATCAGAGGTAGTTCAGGATCAGGCACAGCAGCCGCACGCCTGCTCCCCATTCCAGGCAGCGGGACAGCCCCGGCAGCTCCCCCGGCGTCGGGCAGCACTGCAGGCAGCGAGCAGGGACCCGACACGGGGGAAGGCAGGGAGATGCGAACAGCCCCCCTGTTCCCTGCAGATGATGGCTCAGCAACATCAGTCGCGATTTGGGATTGCTGGTGGGATGCATTTTGCTGGAGCACGAAGGAGACGGGGGCACCAGAGATGCCCTGGGGCTCAGCGATACCAGTGCTGCGATCTTTTTCCTCAAGCATCTGACATAGCCCACAGGGAAAGTTTATGGCTCCGTGTCACTGAAAGGGAAGATGCCCAGCTCCCTGCCTGCTCCGTACTGCGTGGCACCCTCCGTGGAGGCCGTGCACCCAACTGCCCCAACACCGCTGCGACCGAAGGCACTGCGGTACCCGAGGGAGGGACACGGCGATTATAATAGCTCTGGATTTTGTTTCAACAGCTGCAGGAAGGAGGATGCTGGGGAGCCTGGTTCCCCTGACCTCCCTTCCCTCTAGCAACCGGCCAACGAAAGGCATTTCACAGAGATGTAGAAAGTACAGACGGAAATGATTTATTAAACCATCCTGCTCCTGGCTAATGCAAGGCTGCTCGCTCCAGGAAACCCACCCAGGCTCGCCCGGCCCCTGCCCAAGCTGCAGGGCTTCCACCACCCCTTGGGAAAGGGTTCAGTGACATAACAGTGGGGAAAATTGCCTTAAAGTGGGTTTATCAACAGCAAGTATGATCCCAAGTGGCCTGGTCTGGCCCGCGTGCAGCCATTCAGCAAGTGCAGAGGAGGTGTGCCCATGTCCCTCGAGCCGGGGGGACTGTCCCGTCCCTGGTACATAGGAGCTGGGAGCCTGCCCTGAACATGGGTGTCCCCGTGGCAGCGGCACTGGGGCGAGCTAAACCCTCTGCCCCCATGGGCTGGTGCCAAAACAAGTGCAGAGCTGTCAAAACGGGCAGCAAAAAAAGCTTCTGGTTCTTTCAGGTTCTGGTTCAACACGAGTCCTTAAATCACAGGCGCTGCCAACACCGAAACCCTGTGGACTTTCAATTCCTCCTCCTGCCGGGGGAAGGTGGCTGTGCCGCCAGGACCCCGCTCGGCAGTGCACGCGTGGCAGGCTCGCTGGTCCCCGCGCCACCTCCCCGCTGGCACACGGGTCCAAGACACCCGCATCAGCTCACACCCCCGGCATCCCCCGGGAACGGCTCCGTGGGATGCGAAGTCAAGGAGGGGGTTTCCAGAGGAGGAAGTGCTGGGGAACAGTTGGGATGAGCATCTGGTTGCTGAAGATTTTTCTGGTGTCCATTAATCTCTAATGCTTGGGGACCAGGCTGTCTCCTGCGGCAACTGGCCAAGCAACAGTGCCTGCCCTGACCCGCTAGCCCCCAAACCCGGGGAGAAGCCGGGGGCAGCCGGGGAGTCCACCGGGAGCGGGAGGCGGGCAAGCCTGCACCGGTGTCAGCGGAGCAAGGGGCATCTGTCACACGCGTTTCCCTGAACTCTCTGACTCCCCATGAGTCACGGCTTGGTGAACCCCGAGCGCGGGTTCAGCCCAGACAAATGCCCACGAGGCGAGGGCCGTGACCTCCGAGGGCCGGGAGCACATGGCTCTGGGCAGGTTCTGCCCAGCCCTGGCCGTCACCACCCTCCCGTGTTCCCTTCAGCAAGTGCTGTGGCCAGGGAGGGGAGCCCAGCTGAGTTTCGCAGTACTTCTACCACCCTGTTTGCTTTTGAGGGATGGGAGAAACCCTGCATCCTGGAGATCCCAGCTCCCTGGGGCACAAACCCCGCTCTCCTCCAGCCGTAAACCCAGCTGCGACTGCCTGAGTCCCAGCCCCAGCCCCAGGCTGGCGCGGGCTCCCACGGGAAGCTTCATCATTGTCTTATCTTGTCTCCGTGCTCATTCGAACCAAGACAGTCACCCCCGAGCAGCCGTCACAGCTCCTCCCCAGAGGAGCAGGCTGGGATGGCGGTGATGGTGGGAGCTCCCCGCACCAGCCTGGGAGAGCAGGGCTGGAAAGGCGGGGAGGGGGATGAGCGGCCAGGGAGGCTCACGCTGCAACGCAAGCACTTTCCCGGAGACGCATCCACAGAGCTCCGGCATGACGAGGACAAGCAAATCCCGCTGGCCCATCTTCACTGGGCCACTGCACACCCCCCTCCTCTGGGTTTGCTCCCACAGAGGTTTTGAGCCCAGGCTGGTGGGACATGAGATTAGGGCTTCTCCCACCGCAGAGCAGCATCTCGATCCAAGGATGCCCTCTAGTGATTGCCCCGCTCCGGCCACCGCCGGGTGCTGGACGCCGGGAGGGAGAGCCGGGCGGGCACAGCACCCTGCGCACAGCGGGACGGGACGGCTCTCGCCTGCCAGCCCTCTCCCGCCGGGCTGCAGAGCATAAATCGGGCACTATCGTCACCATGAGGCCCCGGCGGGGAAACTGTCACCTGCTCCACCTGGGGCTGTGTTCGTGTCTTCATCTGAAGAAGGTTCCTGGCCAAATGCTGCTTTGAACCCCGACAAGCACACAGTGACGGCTCATCTCCTGTGCTGGGGCTTGGCTGCACCCCCCCACACCCCGGGAACTACCTCCAGGGACAGCCACGCTGACAAATGCCACCTTACATCCCGCCCAGGAGGTATGGGCTGGGCTGGGGGCCATGGGGCCGGTTGATGGACCCAGACCTCAAGGGGGGAGCAGGCACCTCAGGGTCCCAAACGAAGCCCATCGAGAGCGCAGCTACAAGTGGTACACAAGGAAAGAGGTGGGACGTCCCCCCGGGGACCAACCACGGCAGCCCCCTCGGCCATGCTACGTGCTCTACCCCAAACCTCAGACCGGCCAGCACCGGAGCCAGCCCATGGCACAGCACCGGGAATCACAGCCGGGAAGCCGTGAGCTGGTCGGTCCCCCCTCCCAGCGCATGGCTGCCCCCACGGTGCACGGGGAGGCTATTCTTAGTGCTGGCCGCGGACCAGCTCTGGATGATTCAAGGGACGGGACGCCATCCCAAAGCGTGACAGGCCAGGAAATGCTTCCCCAATTACCAGCCGACGTTTCCCTCTGATTCACGCTGCCCCGGTGAGAGGTGGACCAGCAGGTGGGTCAGCTCTGAGCGCACCCGCCAAAGGCCAGCACTAAAACTGCTCGGCTCCTGCCAAACTTAAACCTCTCTCCACCTACACCCCAGGGAGGAGGCACCCCACCTCCCGGAGGCAGAGCAGGGACGTGCTCCCCTCCTTGCACAAGAGGGTGACGGGATGTGCCCCAGGCCAGGGGAGATGCCTGTGGCAGAGGGCAGGGCTGTCCCTCCCGTCCCTCCCTCCCAGGTCGGACGCGCTAACCGCCCAACCGCCCTTCCTCCTCAGCATCGCTGCTGCTTGTTTTTGCTGCCGACACATCCTGTTTATTTAAAAAGGCCCCGGGACAAAATCGCACGCGTGAGCGAGAGGCCGATCCTGCTCCGAGTCCACGGAGATGGGCGGCCTCCTTCCCCGCACTCCAGCGTGAGACGCTCCATAATTACAAACATCTGCTCACCTCTGCCCCAATTTCCCACTGGCCCCGGAGCAGCTGGAGAGGAGCAGAGAGCTGCCAGCCCCCCTGGGAACGCTGCGGGTGCCGCCGGCCACCCCCTTGCTGGGGCCCACGGGCAGGCACACATGTCGGCCCCGCTGCCCGGATCCCCTCCGGAGCGACACGGCTCCATCGGGCTGGGACGTCACAGGGATTTCAGCCGTGACAAAACTCCAGCTCCAAGCGCACTTATGGGGGACACTGGCCTCCAGGTAGGTCCCGGACACTGAAACACTGGCCCTGCTGGGAACCGACCAACTCACTGCGTGTCCCGGCAGCGAGTCTGGCGGGGAGAAAGCCCCGGCAAGGAATAGGTGCAGCTCCTCCCACTCTGTTTACTTCCTCCGCTGAGGCTCTGCCTGCTTCTGGAAGCAGGAGGAGAGGGCAGGAGGAGGTGGGGGAAGCAGCTCCCCACCTTCGCCCTCCCCAGCCCCGACGGAGACGCCTGCCGCCTTGGCACAGAGACAGTGAAAACACCCAGAAACTCCTTCCCAGCCAGCCGCGTGTCCCCTGCCTCCAAAGTACCTTCCTGGCACGACCCTAATCTCCCGACCCTAATCTCTCCCCAAATCACTCATCTCCCCCCAAATCACTCACCTCCCCGTGCCCCGGCTCCCGCGAGCGGCCGGTCCCCGACAGCCCCATCGCCGGCTCCCGGCCCCAGCTCACCGCCCAGCCATCCGGGCGCGCTGCGCCTTACATTCTCCGGCTCTGAAGGCTTCCTGACGATTTGCATAGTTAAGCCGTAAACTAACCACAACATTCCTCTTATGATTTTGCAATCTGCTGGAATAACGTGGTCGCTCTAAGTCGAGTCGATGAATCATCATCTATAAACCACAGCTCTCGTCACCGGGGCTCTCAGTGCTGGCTGCAGCCAGCGTGATTAATCTGCCAGGATGCCAAGCTTAACCTACGGCGCAGGGCTATTTATTTTCCAAACTTGCAAACCTCCGGAAAACGACTGCTCCTGCCTTCCCCATCCTCTCCCGAGGCGAGATGTGCTGCGGCAGGGGACCGCGCCAGAGCCCCACGCAGAAACCTCCCTCGCTGCCCGCAGGGCATCCCAGCCGGACCGTGCACCTTGCAGCAGAGGCACCCGTGCCCTCTCCCAGTCCCTCCTTGCCCCTTCTCCGCAGCACCCTCAAAATACGCACCAAAAAGCCACCCTTGCCAGCAGGGCTCGGCTCCCCAGCCCTGGTCCTGCTGGGGACCGGTGCGGACACCATTCCGCAGCACCTCTGCCCATGATGGTGAGCTGAGCTCACCCCTGGGAGACACATTCCTGCCCCGCGACCACCAGCTCCTGCCACCCCCAGCCTCACCACATGCTGGTGGACGTGCTGGCGGGGAACGGGCTCAGGTTGCAGTGACGGCACTGTGCAAAGCCTGTCCCTGAGCCCAAGCGCTGGCTGGGGGTGACATCTCCTCTCTCTCACGGCAGGTTTCAAGGGGGGACTGGCTGTGCGGGGGATGCTGTTTCGCTGCCAGCAGGTGCATCACCTCCACTGCTCTCACTGCGGTGCCCGGGGCTCTTACAAAGATCAGCACACCACAGAAACCACCGACCGCCGCTTGCTCCTTAAACCAGGAGGGAGCAAACCATGACCATCTCTACCCTTGATGCCGAGGGCTGAGCTGGAAGGCAGCTCATTTCGTTGCCACCCAAGCCCATCCCCAGGCACCGCCGGCAGCGAGCTCTGGGGTTTTTGCCACAGGCTCGGTACAGCAGCGCAGTGACACGTGCCAAACCTCTCCCCACCGTGTCACACCTAAGTCTGCCTCTACAGGGACTTTGGAGGGACCTGCACCCGCTGGCCTAAGCTCCGTCGCCTTGAGCGCCCGCTCGGCCGTGCTGCCTCTCCCGCACACGGAGCGCTGGCTCCTCGCTTCTCCCGCGGGTGACTTCAGATCAATGGCATTTATGATGGTCTCCAGGGGCACTCGGCTGCGGAGCAGGCTCAGGCCGAGGTCATTGCACGTAATCAGGGAGTTGCAAATTAAAACCAGCTCGAGATAAGCCGAAGACAAAAGGCCTACGCTACGCTGGCCAGGAACACCTGGGGTTTGCTTTGCTCTTTCTCTGGGAGCCCCAGCATGCCTGCGATGGCCACTGTGTGCGTGGGTGCCCGCTGGCATCACCGTGAACGTCCCACGGGGTCCAGAACGGGCACCGTGGGGCAGGATGCACTGTGCTCTTTGCGGCACAGCCAGCAGGAATGGACACTCAGCTCCCACCCCTCTCCCCGGCCCCGCGGGACACTGCCCAAAGCGTCTCTGCCAGGAGCAGGGCCGGCACCGCACAGCCACAGCTCGGGAGCGACCCCTCTCCTCCACCACCCGCTTCCATCCTGCTTTCCAGCTCTCCCTCCGGCAGCTCACACTGCCGAGAGCCAGGGCAGAGACCCCCGTACTGAGCACCCGCAGCGCCAGCCTCCTCTTTAGCCATCACACTCCCCAGGCAACCCGAGGTCTCCCCCGGAGCATCCTTCCCCGCTTGCCAATGCCACAGCAGAGGCTGAGGCACCCGCCGCCGAGATCTGACGCCGCGTGGCTGCTGCAAACAGTGCTCCCCACATCTCCCTACCCGTCCCCTGGCAGCAGGCTGGAAAGGGAGCACAGGGAGGCTGGCTTAGACATACATGTATGTATCCCATAACCGACTCCCAGGGCCCGGAGTCTCTGATCCGACGGTCTGGAACGCCTCAGCCCTCGCTGCCACCCACCGCCGCGCAGCCTGGCTTCTCACGACCGCGCGCGGCACCCTCCGCTCATGGGAGAAACCACAAAGCAAAACAAGCCGCTGCCAAAACAACAAGGAGAGGAAGAGGAATGTCTGCCGGCAGCTCGGCTTTGATCCCTTGCATCCCGGGGCTGGGTTTGATGCTGTTGGCCGCGGAAGCAAGTTGAAAAAAATCAAAGGGCCAGGCTCAGATTTGATAAGAACAGCAGCGAGCATGGGGCTTGCTCGGTCCTGTGCCGACCGTGATGGCCCAGAGCTGTGCTCCCCCTTCGCCCATGAACAGCACACTGCAAGACAGCAATCATCACACGGCAGAGACGGAAAACGCCGGGGCCGTGCCCAGCGTCCCGGGAGGCACCGAACAGACCCCGTGCACACTCGCCAGCGTGGCTCACGAGCGCCGCAGGCCACAAAACACGCCCAGTGCCAGCAGAAAAGCGCCGGCAGCCACAGCTGGGCTGGGAAAGCCCCGTGCCATCACCCAGGCTGCCGGCCCTGGGGTCGAGAGAAGCACGCCGGGGATGAGGCCAGGGGCCGGCTGCGGGACTGTGGGGATGCCAGACACTTCAGCATCACTTGCCAAACCATGGCACGAGCGTGTATGGTGCATGGACCTGAGCATGGGCTCATCTCAGGTGGCACCAGGAGCCTTCTGGGCACGGACACCTTTCGGGCAGGGGCCCCCGCACAGCTCAGCCCAGCACGGCGGGCACTGACTCCTTCCCACCGCTCGCTCCGTGATCTCGGTGAAACAGAGAAGCGATTTCTACAAGACCCTGCTCTCCCAGATCCCTCCTTAAAGCACCAAGGGCTTTTCCATAAGAGGAAATGTTTCTTTTCTGGGTCGCCGATGAGTTTTTTTAAAAAGTGATTTGATTGCTCGCAAAGGGAAAATGACCCAAGGGGAAGAGAGAGTAACATTTGGAAGCGACAGAGAGGAGCCCTCACTCTGTCCCAGGCAGGGAACACGTGTTTTCTCTTCCCTGTGGTTTGCTTTACCCCGCTCCCCGCTGCCTGCCGTCCCCCGGCCGCGTGCCAGCCCCTCTCCGAGCCCTACCAACAGAAGAAGGTGCCGGGTCGGTGGTTCGTGGGATGCAGAGCAGCATCCCTGCACGCCGCAGACGCACCGGGGGCAAAGCAAGCTCCGTATCCTCGCGGAAGCAGCTTTCTCTGGGGTTTTCATCTGAATCTGCTTTAGAAAGTAACTTAGCAATGATGCAACCTATTTCCCGTTGGTTCCCAGTCAATCCTGCGTCACAACAACAAATAAAAGGACTCATCCCAAAATCCAACCGCTTATGTCACTCCCTGTCCTGCGGGGAGGACGCTGCAGGTCTCCCACCGGGATCGGTAATGCCCATCCCGGATCCCAAATCCCTGTCCCGAGGAGCACTCACGTGGGCGCAGGGGTGGTGGAGCACTCGCCGGGAGGATGCATTGACCGGCTGCTGGAGAATCACGAGTCCGAACTCGGGGGCCAACCCGAACAGGGGGGTTCAGGTCACTTCTAAGTGACTGTTTTATTACCGCTAACTGCAGGCGTGATCAAGCTGCACGGAAGAGTCCAGCTGTGGTGGCCAAAGGGTCCATCAGCAAGTGGTCCATCGGCAGCCCGTGCTGGTGCTATCCTGGTGGGAAGCGACTGTGTGTCCCTGCCTGCCGGTGCCTGTCCCTGCTCCCAGCCCGCAGGTCTCCCTGCTGTCCCCACACTGCAGCCCACAAGGCCACACTGGGACCTGGGGGCCGAGCAGCCATTCTCCTGTGGCAACGCACCCTTCGATTCTTTTCCCAAATATGGCCACATCATTCTCATTTAATCACCCCCAAAACTGCAGCTGGGATTTCAGGAATGTGAGTTTCCATTGTGTTTGCCCGACTATGTGGCCTGGAGAGGTGGCAGGGATGTGGGAATGCTGCAACGTGCTTGTGATGGGGGAATGGGCACGATGCACCTTATGTGGCAGAGCTGGGGGACAGGGTTTGGGAGCGACGGGAGCCCGGACCGCGAGAGCAGGCGGCAGCGGAGGGTTACAGGATCAGTATCAGCCCAAAATTCAGCGTGTCTCACGCGTCGCCCGCCTCCCCTGCACAGACACCCCAGTGCCCCGCCTCACCCGTGACAGGGCAGTGGTGGCCCCTGGGTGACAGCCCTCTACCAGCCCGGACCACATACTCGGTACCCGGCAATCTCGGCATCCCGGAGGGGACAGGCAGACATTCCCGTTTGGATGCACGAAGGTGAACGTGGGCCCTGGCAGACAGCATTCAGCAAAGCGCGGGACAGGCTGCAGACCCCAAGCCCTCACCCGTGACCCCCCCAGCACAGGCTGCCCTGTGAGCTGGGAAGCAGCAGAGCAACACCAGGCTGCAGGAAAAGCACAAGAAATGGATATTTTCCCAGAAAAACAACCACTTGTCCTGATGGAAACGGGTGTCTTTGCAAGTCACACACTGCCAGCCTACTGCCTCCAAACAAGCTCCAGCACAACCCTCCACCCTCGCCTTAAGCCCACTGCTTTCCGGAAGGATGCTTTTGGAGCCCATTTGAGAATTCTGGGGATTAGCTGGTTTTGTCTGGATTTTTTTGGCCATGAGGAGATGTTGATTTAAAGAGCGAGAGCCTGTGCCGAGCAGCGCACACACAAGCATCCAAAGGGTAAATGCTCCGTGAGATGTTTCTCCTCATGAGGCTGCACCTGAGCAGGACCAGGACCGGGTTTGACTCCTTTCACGGCTCCTGCACCCCCAGCCTGGCCAGGCAGGTTTCCCCAGCCACCAGCACTGCTGTCATACTGCAGACTCGTCCAGGAAATGAGCCAAATCCAATCCCTTCTGTGTCCCGGCAGTGAGCTGACCCGGCTCAGCTGGCCCAGGGGGGCAGAACCAGGGGACAGGATGACCAGCAGGGCCACCTCGCAGCAACAGCCCCGTCCCGCTAGCAGAAGACGAACCAGCACCCAGCACTGGCATCCCAGGCGGTGTTTCCGACCACGCACACGGCTCCACTACAGCCCTCTTGTAGCCACAGCCATTCCCCCCCTGCCTGCTCTGCTGATAATCTCAGCGCTGGTTAAAACACAGCGCTCAAGTCAGCGCGGGCTTAAATGCTCACGGAATAATTTATTGGTATTCGTGGCAGCAAAGTTTACTGACCACATCCAGGGCTGTTCCTGTGTGATGCGCAGGATTTTATGACAAGCATCTCCCCACGTCTGAAAGAGAAGTTGTCAAACCCTTTGTCACTAATGAGGAGCCACTCCCTGGACTGATGAAAATCGAATGCTTCCCAGAAATAAATACCATTCATCTCGTTAGCCGTTGTGGCTAACGGAGCGGGGGTGCAGGCACAACTTGTGGTGTAAGAGGCAGTCTGCCGAGCTCCGGACCTGATCCTCACAGAGGGAGGAGAGGTGATGGCAGGGCAAGGCTGGACCGAGGTGGATGCTCTGCTCCTGCACCGGGGACCGGGAGCATGGAGCCCCGGAGCCTGTCTGGCAGCCGGAGCCCCTGCCAGCCCCGCCGGCTGGGACGGCGCTTCCGTGAAAAAAGTAAAATGGGTTGTTTATAAAAATCTGGGCTGGGGCTGTTTATCCGCGTCGGCGAGGGGAATGGTTTGTGTTTGGGGAGGGCGGGACAGCCGTCGGGACGGATAATTTGATTTGGGTTTTGGCAGGGGGTAGGGAAGAGGGTGGGCCTGGGAAAGGCCATCAGCCCTGGCAGGGGACCACGCCGGCCACCCGGGCGGGTCACGCCACAGCCCCTGCCCCGCCGGCACAGCCCCGGCACCGCTCCCCGCCGGAGGAAGGGGGTTCCGGGCGGCTCCGGTCCCCCCCGGGAGCCGCAGAGCGAGTCCTCGAAAGTGTCAGCACTAACGCACGGGGCCCTTTGGCCGGGGAATACGTGAGCACCGTCTGGCAGCCGCACCAAGGGGGACCGGCATGACGGCATGTCCCGCAGGCCGCGTCCGTCCACCGCGGCGCATGACTTCATCCACCTCTGAGTCATCCCCAGGGCGGCAGGTGGCTCCCCCGGCCGCCCATCGCTGCTGCTGGCCGAACCGCCACCGGCGAGAGCCTCGCTGGCCTTGCCTGGTGGGAGGGTCGCCCACCTCCCCATCCAAGCACCACACGGGAGCCCCACTGCTTCTCCCCCCGGGAACGCACCGGCGCTGCTGCGGGAAGCATAACCCACATGCTGCGGCCACTCCACTGCCAGGTGGGCAAGGTTATTCCAAAATCAAAGAGAATTTATTCCGGAATAAGAACCCCGCACTCCACACTGAGTAATTAGGTTGAAACAGAGTCACTTGCATTCCAGCACGGTTTCAGCCCAACCTTGCGCTGCCGCAGCCTGGCCCAACAGCTTGCCCGAAGAGCAAAACACATGGCGCTAAGTGCCTAGCTTCAATTTTGGTGCCCCTCTGCCCCCCGCTATGGAATTAGGGGTGTTGGCAGAGAAATGCTCTTTGAAATACCCTGAAGAGCGACTGCGACAGCCCCCCAGGCAATCCATCCATGCAAGGGCCTTTCATTACAAGCTCATGCAAATTTATGCCTATTACTGTACATTAAATATTGGATCAGATCATTTTACCATCACTCAAACTTTTTTCTTTTTTTCCAATGAGAAATTACACGCTTGGAAGTTATTCCTCTTCCCATTGATTCCCCTCCTTTCAGGGTTAAATGGCATTTTTCATACCCAAACGTGGAAGATTATTTTAGAAAGGCTCTTCATCTCGGGAGCCTGAATATTATGCATAGGGATCCATCAGATGTGAGCGCCTTTCATTCATCGGCGCTGGGGAAGGCGGCGCGCCGGGAGCGCGCGTCCTGCCTCGGAGCGGGCGGCTGCTCCGTTTTCTGACACACTGGAAGCAGAATCATGTGAAGTCCCCGCTCTTGGCAGGAGATTTTTAGCAATAAGTAGCAGCTTTATGAGAAATATCCTTTGCCAGGGGACCATCAGCCAGGGAGCAGTGGGATTCCTATTTTTTAATGGACTTTTAATAAGTAGGCCACAATGATAATCCTGACACCAGAGTAGCTTTATTTCTACGTGTAATTATCTCCACTTCGCTCGCAAGCTCCCCGCAGCCTCCAAGAGCAAATAAGACCACCAACCCCTCCGTGAGAAAAGGAGCAAGAAAACAGCATAGGGCCACTTGAAACGCTATTTGTATCAGACCTCATCCGCTCCTCTCATCCGATAGTCAACCTCTCCTCCTCTCCTCTAAATCAACTCAACCTCACTTTTGGCGTTTAACTCCTTGAACCCCCACCATCAGGAAAATCCGTGCTCAGAGCGTGGGCAGTGCCAGAAACACGGCATCACATCTCCCGATGCCGCAGGAAGCGTGTTTGCAGCTCTGCCTCCTCCCTGCAAGCTGCCCGTCCCCGCAGTGTCCCACCGTCTCTCCCATCCTTCATCCCATCAGCATCTCCGGTGGCCGAGCCCCCAGCGCAGGGGCCCAATGTCACCACTCCCCAGCCACAGCCCTGACTCGTCGCAAGGCCACACAGGCAACAGGATGAGGGACCTGCACGGTTTAAAAATAATCCAGGACCCCCGGGAACACGGAGGCTGGATGGGCAGCCACGGTGCTGGCTGAGCCTCCGGGATGTGCTCCCACATGAGCACACCTTCCGCAGGCGCAGGCAGCATTTGAGCAGCTGCCGAAGAGACTCGCTAAGCAGAAGTCCCACCGGGACCATCCCTCCATCCCAGCCCTCCAGATTTGCCAGTGTCTCACCTCTCCTCTGCTGGTGGGCGCAGCCACACGCTCACCCAGCCCGGCCCGCGACACCCGGACCCATCGGCACCAGGCTCAGGGGAGAACCCGGCTCCGTGACGGGGTGCGAGGGAGATGCTTCACCGCTCCCACTGGCTTCTGGCAGGACTTTTCACATGTTCCTCCCTTCATTACCTTAAAATCCCACCCTGAAACAACTCTCTCCCCAGTGCAGCCTCCCTCTGCGGCACGGAGCCGGCCGTGCTGCCCCACCAGCCTCCGCTGTCGCCCGTCCGCAGCAGCGTGCCCTTCCCGAGCCTGCACGCAGGCCCTCCCAGCGCTCCTCTGCACGCAGCCTCACGGGAAACGGCTGCAAGCGATGTATGGAAACAGCGGGGGTATCACAGCACAAAGTGTGCTTCTCTAGAGACCCCAAGATCTTGGGAGACCTGCTCCAGGCCGGACTGTATGCACCAGCTCTTGTTCTGCACCTCTCCCCTGCTGCTGTTCGGGCAGCCAGCCCTTGGCTGTTAAAGCTCGTCTGAACATCCTGCCTTCCACCTGGGCATCAAACGGTCACAGGCAATAGTCACTGCTCCATCTTCCCCCCAGAGCCAGAGATCTGACTCTTCTTCCAAAATGAGTAACGTTCTGGTCACGCTCCGCTCCAGCGGAGGTGCGATCTGCTCCCCTCAGAGCCCAGCAGCCTCTGCCTCTCAATGTTTTACAAACACTGCCATCCCCTACTTGCGAAAACAGTCCTGCCTTTTATTATGGCCGATGCAGCAAGTCCCTGCTTCCAAAGGCTGGCACTGAAGGAGGCTCCGAATGGCAGCATGATCACAACTGCCCCGGCTGGACCAGACTCATCAGTGAGGGCAAGCGCCCCGGGAAATTCTGCAGCCAAGGATGCTTCGGATACTTTTAAAAACCAAAATACAAATAGTACCTGCTGGGTGCAGGTGGGTGCTGGGGTGGGTAGGTAGGGAGATGTGAGCAGAGCATGAGATTGTCTCTCTCCCTCCACACTTGTTACTTGCTCCACTTAACACTGAAACCAGAATGAGCTGTGCTGGATGTCTCCACCGCTAACAAGAAACAAATGTGGCCTCATGTTCTAGTTGCTGTGATCTAACAAAACAGACCATGGTAAACACTATAAAAATGTACTGGAGGGAACCACCCTGTGTTTGCTGGGAGAGGGACTGGATAATCTAATAGGGCTTTATCCTTCTCTAATGTCTCTGAAAAAAAAGAAGGGAAAACTGGGCCCTGTCCATGACATTCGTCATGTGCTAGCTATTCTAATGGCTTAATGCTGCAGAAATCAAACTGGAGCGAGGCTACCTATCTGCCTCCCCATCGGGATCGAGACCCAAGCGCTGCTTTTTATGGCCATGCAGCGTGAGGAGCTGCTGATGTCAGTGGTGGCATGGGCCAGGCCAGTTTTTCCATCTCTATCCCCACGTTATCTGGAGAGATACTCCCTTTGCGGTCATCCCACTTTCCTCATGACGTGGCTAATCGTTCACTTCATGGAGCTAGGGATCCACCAGCAGGACCTTCCTCTGGCTGAAAGCATTCCTGGGGACAAGGTTCCTGCCCAAAAGGTTAGCGTTTATCTGGGTACCTGGGTATCGTGCTATCAGCAGCCACACCGACACGGTCATGTCTAGATTTGTATCTTGGCCATGGTAACGGCAAGGGTTGATTCAGTCACCTACCCCCAGGCACCTCATGGTGCCCTAGGTACCTGCCTGGCCCTTAACCAAAGGGTTAAGGGTCTCCTCTAGCTTCAGCGCCAAACCTGCCAGCCCCCACGGGGATCTCGGACACCCTCCGGCACTTCAGACACATTTATATGCCTCTGCTCAGGCGGTCACCGCAAGTCACTCCCACCCAAGACATTCTCCTCCCACACCTTTGCCCGCAGGATGAGCCCTGGGCAGGCTCTGCAAGGCAGGAGCACCCCCACCCAGCTCCCAGGAGCCCCGTCCCCATCGGCACGCCGGCTGCCGCCTCCAGCGGGGAGAGAGAAACGGGCCCTGCTCGGTTCTTGCACGGAGCCACATGCGGCACAGGCAACCCCTGACGCGTGGCCAGGTTTTCTGCATTCACTCCATCTCCTTTTTCAAGCATCTTGGGTTTGTTGTTTGCTTTTTTAAAACTACTGTGACCTTGGCACGGGGATGGACAAACATCAACTGCCAGAAAACAGCATGTTCTGAAAAGCTACACAGAGCAAAACCACAGCCTCATCGCAGTCTGTGAGCAAGATCTCCATCTGGGAAGCGGAGAAGCGAAGCATTTGGGGTGCTCAGAGAAAGTGCTGCTGAGAAGCCGCGAGCGCAATGTGCTGCAGCTCCTTGCAAAGCCCGAGGGACAACGCTTCCATGTGCTCCTCCAGCTCTTACCTGGCTCTTCCCACGCCGCCGGTAATTCCTTCTTACAAGGTTCTTGTAATTCTCATTCTTCTTGGTCAGGTAGTAATAGAGGACACAGTCCGCCACCGTCTGCAATGACATGGGCAAGTCAGGGAACAGAAGGTCCCGGCCCCTCGCTGTCGGGGCGCAGTCTCCAGGAGCAGCTTTCAGGCCCTGCCATCGCCAGGTCTCCTGCTGCTGCTGAAGACCTGCAGCCCAAACAGGCTCCCCACACCTCCCTCCCAGAGCCCTTCGGCGGAGCTGGCAGCGGGGGGCAATCCCGCTGCCCTAGTGAAAAGGCTCAGCTCTTCCACGGGACAGAGCGGGGCCGTCCTGCAGGCGTGCGGAGATGGAGATGGGGGTGCAGAGCAGAGAGCACCCCATCTTGGAAGCCAACCAGGGGGAAGGGCTGACCCCAGATGACTGTGGCAACTAACGGCAGAAGAGGGAGAGCTGCCTGTCACCCTCTGCCGCGGTTATGGGAAGCACAACCTGCCAGGCGACTGCCAGCTAGTGTTATTTCCAGCCATTAAGCTCGCTGGCTCGAGCGTGCACGGCTTTCTCGCAGGCAGATTGTGATCCCCGTGCCCAGGAGCCGCCATCCCAACTCCAACTCCAGCGGTCGGCTCCACAAGCGCCGTCCTGGATCAGGCACGTAAGGAAAACAAGGAGCTGTGGCTGGGATGTATTCTGCTTCTGAACAGCACAGAGCACGCCACGCTGGGAAAAGTCCTGTGCTGAGCGGGGCGGGCACCTGAAGTCGTGGGTAGCCTTGGGCTACACCTCCAGGGGCAGCAGCAGCGCCCGCAGGAACAGACACGAGCCCAGCGACCCAGCGCGGGGGCGGGAGCAGGGCGCTGCTGCGTGCTCCGGGGGTGCACGGGGGGTGCGCTCTCCCCATCCCTCTGCAGGGAGTGGAACCATTTGCGAAAACAGATTGGAACTTTTAAAGTGTTAATTGGATCCCTTTCTAATCTAGCCCTGATTATACACACACGCGCGAACACAAAAACTTACAGTCATCTGTTCCAAGGGCTAAGATCACTATTTTTTTTATAATGCAATTTAAAAATCTATTAATTCATTACATTGAGCCATACTTTGCATCTCTCTCCAACAGGATAATGGATGCGTTCTGTATCATAATTACAGCCTGATATACAAACGAGTACAAATAAAATTAGAAGACATTTTACAGCTTGGAACACAGACCGGATTGTGAGCATCATCCAAGTCCCACCGCTTTCGGCTTTAACAAGTGGGAAAGGCTGAAAAGAGCCTGGTATTTTACAGTGGCAACAGCAGCACGCGGTTGCTGCTTTGGACAGGAAAGTCAAGGTCTTATAAATTACTTCCCCAGCCCGAGTTGTGCAGAATCAGAGTAACTTAGGCGGGACGGGACATCCGCAGGCCACCCCCGAGAGCAGCAGGGCTCTCCCAGTGTGGACACTGCAGGGATGAAACACTGCATGAGACGGGCAGAGGGTGCAACTAACTGCAAGGATCAGAGAAGAAGCAACTCTTGAGTGTTTCTTGCTCAAGAGAACACCTGGTCCATTGCTGTCCTTCCAGGCCAGGTCTGCCCGGGATCTGTCCGTACGGCCTGTCCCACAGAAAGTACCTGGCTCGCGCAGAACAGGACCAGAGCCTCGCTATTCCTTCAGATCTCCTTTTCAGACCTTCCTTCCAACAGCCCGATTAACAGCAAAAAGCAAAAGTCCAAGAAGCACAACACAGAGGCTTGGGAATGGTCAGGCCCTTGCTGTGAGCAAACGACTCCTGAACGCCAAGAGGAGGGGGGGTGTGCGTACATGACACTGACCCGAACCGCCGGACGAACTGGGACTCAGCCTGCCCTCAAGATCCCCTCCCTGAGCCAGGAGGGGACGCGGCCGCGTTGTGCTGGGACAGCCGGGTGCCTACACCCCTGTGCCACAGCCCGCATGCTGCAAAACGCCTCCAGGAGATGCTGCAAAGCAGCTCCTGAGGCAGATCGTGGGGTGGGCTGCGACACCTACACGCCAGGCTGGACGCGGTCCCACATCTCGAGGCGCCGAGCTCGGGACAGGGAGCCGGGAGGTGCCCGGACCATGCCTGGGGCTCTGAGCCACCACTGCCCACAGCTGCCGAGCACCAACCGGCTGCTCCAGCACCAAAGCAAGCCGTGTGATGGAGAAAAGAGAGCGCCAGGCGGGTTAAAGCCAGGCAGGGAGGCTTACCTTCCTGTCCAGAAAGGATGCGATCAGGCCGAAGTTCTTTGGATGCTGCATGAACCTGCGGGAGCAAGAGGGAGGGGGTCAGTGTGGGTGCCAGCTCCGACGCTCCTCACGGCTGGGCTGCCGTGCCCCCCGCGCCCAGGGCAGCAAGGCCAGCTCCCCACGGGACTTGGGCGGTTGAGAAAACATTTGTCTGCTGCTCAGCTTCCCAGAAAGACGGGAACTTTAAATTTAGCCCAGTGGGGCTGGGCTGGTTGGGAGCTTTGATGCACAGATGTTTGTCCCAGGGTGGGAGAGGGCAGGGGGCTGGCAGTGCCCGACACCCTGCTCGATCCCACAGCCGCAAAGCCTGTACCAATGGCAGGATGGGCACAGAGGGCAGAGGCCTTGGGATTTGGCAAGGAAAGGGTGAGGAACCACCGTCAGTGGCTGTGCACAAGCACCCTGCAGCGTGGCTGGGGGTGCCCCCGCCGCTGAGCAGGACCCCAAGCCCGGCTGGGCTGTCGGGAGCAGCTGCAAAGGAGGGGAAGGGAAACCCAAACCCCGGGAGGAAGCACAGAGCTGTCACGTTGCTGAGTTGCTCAAGAGATCCCCAGTGGCACAGCGGCTCCGAGGAACGCCGCCTCCTGCCCAGCAAGCGCGGGAGCTGTCAGCAGGCTCGCCCGCGGCTCCGCAGCCCAGGAGGGTGCATTGCCCGCCGGGGAGAAGCTGTCCCCGGGCGCAGAGACATCTCCTCCAACAAATCCCTTTGCCTAGCTGGTGGGGAAGCACTGAAAGGCCAACAAGCCCTTGGCATGAGGCAATCCCGCTGGCAGGAGGACAGTCAACCCGTGCATCATGGAAGTGCGGGGGACATGGCTCTTGTGCCAGGGCTGGAGCGAAGCTGGATGTGGGAGGTGGGAGCACAGACAGCAATGGGAATGTGATGCTTGGGCCCTTAACGGGGACCCAAGTCTCCATCAGCCCTTCTGCCATCAAGTGTTTTGAAGGGCAAAACTTACCCTCCCCCCAGATATAACACCGACACCCAGGGAGATCCCCCACGGCACGTGACTAAATAAATAAGTAAAAGAAAAAAGAAACCAGAAATGCTGGGGCGGAAGAGGGCAGGGTGGGGGGAAGAAAAAAGAAAGGAAAGTCAGCTGTGCTGCTCTGCCAGAGTGGGATCAGAGCACAGCTCCGGAGCCGGCTCACCGCTCTGCGCACAGCACAAACCAAGGGCTGACCAGGGGACAGGGTTTACAGGGCCACGCTATCAGTGACAACGTGACACTAACGCGGTGTTGGGGGCAATGCAGCTTTTCAGGCCATGACCCGTGATGAGGGACAGATGCCGTGTTCGCACGGTGCCCAGCATGACAGGGCCTCGATGCCTGAGTGGGATGGAAGGGTACCGCAGCCACCCCTGCTCCTTCCTCAGCAAACCAGGCCCCCGGGAGCAGGCTAGTGATGGGCTCTCAATAGAGACCTGAAACCCTGCCCGGAAGCAACGCAAATCAGACTCTCCATCGTGGTTACGTTTTAACGCTAGAATGAGTTCAGACCTGGAGCTTGTTGCCCTTGCAGTGCCTGGCTGTTTTCTCTGAGAGCCCCTGCCATCAGGGCTGAACTAAAGGGTGCTCCAGCTTTTGATGGTCCCAGGAAGAGGCCGGCTCTGGGTCACGATCACGGGTGGTGCAACTTTGGTTCACTTTAAATACCCAGGGCAGAAGCTGCAGCACATCAAGCAGCTCAGCTACGCACACACCAGGATCGGGGCGAGAGCTGGGGCAGGACTCCCTCGGCCCTCCTTACGGCTCCAAAGTACCAATCTCTTAAAATGAACTTTGCAAGAGCCCCAAAATCCTGCTGTATTTACGCCTCGAGCTCCGCATCACCCACGGTGATGACACAGAAACCACTGTGCACAGCAGGATGCATGAGCTGGGTGTGGATTCCTCCAGCCCCATTAGCCAGGCATGGCCCCGCCACTAAAGACCAAGTAATTAGCCTTTACGTCATTTGCGGCAAGCCTTGCTGTTTGGAGTGTCATATTTTAGGGCTGATTAGCAATGAGGATTCTCCTCTACCAAAGCCTTGGAGCTGGTTTGCTTGTTTTGTTCTTTTTCGGTCCGTTTTGGCAATTAGTTATTTCAGCTGCAAACATGAGTTGTCACGAGAGGAGGGATCCCGGACATGGAGAAGCTTCCAGCACGGCTGGCTGTGGGCCTGCTGGTAGTCCACGGAGCCGTCTCACGATCGTTCGGAGGCCGGACTAAGGCGGTGCTGCCCCAAGGGATGAGGTGGCTCTGGTCCAGCCCTGTACCCCCGTGTCCCTCGTGTCCAGAGCAGCGGGCCCTGGGAGAGCTCATCCTACTGGAAGCTGAACTCCAGCTCTGTTTTTACAGACGCATAGGGCACGTTGAGGGCACGAAGGACGCCCCAGTCCTCCAGGCAAACAGACCTGGGCCCCCGCTGGGCTGCGAGATACAAGGGAGCCTGGCTGCGAGACTCAGCTGGGCGCCCACAGCTTGGCGGCGGCACCCAGGGAGAGGATCAGCAACCCCCCAGGTCATCTCAGCTGATAAAGCAAAGCTGTTCTCACGCACTGCTTGGAACCAGGAGAAAGCACCACAGCCAGAGTCCGCACGTGTCTTACAGGGGAATGCCCCCATGGAAACAGCAGCTGGTGGCAAATCCTGCGGGCAGCAGGACAGAGGGCTGAGGGACAGACACCGGCTGGAAGCTGTGGCCTGAGGGGGTCTACATGGGGGGTTGAATGCTGACAGCCCCGAGAATCCCCCTGGACACACCGTGCCCGAAGGACAGCATGTAAATCCAAAAACATAACAGTGGATGGAGCACTGGGTTTCACTGGCGTTATCCTTAAACTGGCTGATACAACAGGGGATGCAGAAGCAGAAAAACTTCTAGTTCTCCCTGGTCCCTGGTGGGGAAATTCATGCCTTGGCGTGCTGGGCCCCGGCCAAAGCATTGCATGGGTCCCGTCTACACCTCCCAGGGGCTGCGCAACGAGAGGTGCGGGGGCTGCACTCACTTTTCCCGGAAGGTCTCCTTCTCCTGTTCGCTCCACATGTTCATCACTTGCCGGTCCTTGTAGACCTTCATAGGGTCATCCATGAGGCCGTTCATATTGATGAATTTAATGCGCTGCTGGTCAGCATCGTAGAGCATGGGCGGGATGACAGCGAGCTGGCGCATCTGCTTCTCCAGGTTCTTTGGGGAAAACAGAGAACAGTTGGTCAGCACCGCGGCCCCGCGGGGACCGCAGGGGACAGATGTTGGAGAGGAAAGGACAGGCGGAGGAACAGGGGAATTCAAAAGCAAGCGCTAGACAGCTTTATTGCTAGAGTAATTGTAAATTAAACGCTGAAAGAGGCTATCGCTGTCAGCCAGGAAACAATTAATCTTTCATTTTGAAATAAAAGGCTTTAAGATACCATGTGGAAATGTCTGACTTAAGCAAAACAGCTCCTGACCATGAGAGACGAGTCAAAGCAGCGGTGGCACAGGGAGTGCAAACCCCGTCCCAGCCATCCCCCCCACGGCCATGTGGAGGTTCAGCCCCACACCCCACGCTGCGAGGGAAGCGGGGCAGCTCGGACAGCCTTCAGAAAGGGTGGGCAGAGGGAGATGTTCTGTTTCCCTTCCGCAGGAAACCTAATATTGTTCCAGGATGTTTCAAATGTCACCATAATAGGGCCATCATTCCTTTCTTTCCTCCTAGTGCAGCACCCTGGGACATAAACTGATGCCTTTATTCCATCCTATTCAAGCGCAAAGTCCACCCAGCGCCCCAGCTGCACACTGGGACAGGACAGACAGGGCCCACTGGTCTCCTTAAGTAATTGCAACAGAGCGGACAATGTGATGTCTCATTTGTGCTGTCTCCTGCCTGAACGCTGGGACTGTTCCCCAGCACCGGTCCGCCCTGCGGGGATGAAGGGATGCTCTGGTCACCCTCTTTCGCTGGCTAGCAGCGCTGCTGCTCCAAGTCCTCCCTGTCACCTGGGATGGCACTGGTCAGACAAATTCCAACCCCTGACCCAGGAAGGCCAGGTCTCAAGTGCTGTTATTTTAATTTACAGATGGATGCTGGTTCCCAGGAGAACAGTAACGTCCAACCCTTCCAGCAAGCTGCCGACCCAGGGCTGCCCAGCACCGCTCTGCTTCCCCGCTGCGACTGATCAGACCCAACCTCCTCTTCCTAAAGCACAGCTCTCTGCACAGACATGGACATTTCAGCTCCTTTTATCACGTGCCTCACCCTCACTAGGATGCCCCTCATTCAGCAACCGGCTGCTTCAGGTGCCCTGGGGGCGTTATCTCATGGCGGGAGGTCAGGGACAGCATGCAGCCAGAGCACTGACCCCAAAACCGCGGATGGGCCCAGCCGAAAGGAGAAAGCCGCCGTGCCGAGCCCCGGCAGGCGGAGCGGCAGCCGGCAGGAGCATCGCCTGCAGCTGAGGGCGCAGGACTCCCCCTTCACCCGGCAGGGTCTCGGGGTGCCGAGCGCTGCAGATACATCCCACCGACGGGCAGCCAGACCCCTCTCCTCCCCAGCAATGTGTCAGGGCAGAGAGCTGGCCCCTGCCGCCAGCGATGCTCCCCAGCTCTCACCTCCCTGCTCCTTCCAACCCTCTGGAATGGCTGGAAGCTCTTAAGGTCTCCTCTGAAACGAGCAAAGCGGTGCCTCAGGGCTCGGCAGAGGGCTATCGAGGTGGAGTTTAGCAGCACAGGATGCAGGAGGTCGGAGGCAATCATCTAATGCTCCCCTCGGCCACGACCTCTGCAAGCTGTGAAATTTCCCTCTGCTTCTGAGATCCGTGTCCTCCAGGTCACTGCCTTAACTGGCTAACAGCAAACTGCCCGGGACCCGGGGTGGGGAGCGAACCGCGCCGCGCAGGCAGCAAGCATCTCAGCTATTGCCGGGCAATGGCTGCTCTCCCCTCCCCAACGCGATCCACTCACTGCAGCTGGCCTCCGTGCCAAGAGAGCGGAACCCTTGTGAAACCAGATCCAAACGAAGCCAAGGTCACGGGGATGTTTCAAGATGAATGGAGCACTCCCAGAAGATGTGGGCCAACTGGCTCACGTACAAACCATTCATTCTATAGGATTCCCCTGTGTCAAGCCGCACAGCCCATTCAAAATAAAATGAAACAGAAAAACCCCTCCACCCGGCAGCCAGGGCGTCAGCTCCCTTCCCTTCCCACCTCCGCTTCCAGTTTAAACCAACAGCCAGGAGGTGTTTGTGGGCTGCTACCCAGGATGAGCAGAATACTGGGCTTTCATGTCCCACAGAGGCAGTTGAATGCTGCTAAACCCTAACCCACTGGCCACCAGCTCCTGAGGCGCTTTGCTCCATGCTTTGCTCCTACGGAACCACTGCACAGCTCTCTTGCACCTCTCGGGGGCTGGAAAAATGCTGCTGGTTATTAAAGGAACACCTCACTTTGGATCCTGACCAGAAAGTGTATTAGGCACCACGGCGGCCTCCCCAACCTCAGCGTGGCCTGAAGCTATCAGGATTTGGCATCAGATTTCACCGTGGGACCTGGTGGTAATTCTCCTGGCTTCCTCAAAGAAGAGTGGAGTGAGGGGTGAAGAGGAGGAGAAAGGACAACGCGGGCTCACCTCTTGTTCCGAGAGCCCGTCGATGATCTCTGACACCTCGTGCTCGCTGCGTGCGGCCGACATGGAGAGCCCGCCGCTGCCCCTCTGTCCTACCCTGCTGGGAGAGCGCGGTGGAACACTCAGACACTGATGCTCCATCTCATGAGCAGCCAAACACGTTCATGACAACTTGCTGGCCCCGTTGTCCTCATTGTTGACCTCCATAACGACCACATCCCAACACCGCACCCAGGTCACCCCATGCCATGCCGTGGGAAGGGCGCCCGCTGCAGCCCCGCGGGCTCTGACAGCGCTCACTCCTGCCCAGAGAGCACTGTCCCCCGTGTCCCCCGGGTTTAGGGCTCACAGCTCGAAAGCCTCAAACCACCGTCCTTCCCTGTGCCAGCCTCCTGGACCACTACAACAGAAGGACATTTCATACCCAACCATACTTTGCCCTGTATTTTCTCCTGTTCATCGCACCCCAGCAATGGCATGAAGGCGTCAGTGTTAGCACTGAGCCGTCACCACATCTGGTTTGCAAATCAAAACGAGCCATTGACATTGATCCCCCCAGTATCATTCCAGTAACCCCCAGTATCACCCAGTGTAACAGCCACACACCCCAAGGAATTAAAACTACTCTTATTAAGCACACAAAAGCTTAAAACATTTCTCAGTACCCTTTCTCCCCTTCTCTTTAAGGTATAATAAAGCCACCGATTAAGAAGTCTGGGCCCATCCAGCTGTTTGTGGGGCACAAGGACGGGATGATGGCACACGGGTTTGGTGCTCACAGCAGGTGTCCCTGGGCAAGATCCCAGGGCTGAAACGGGAAGGATGGAGAGTTTTCGGCACGAAGGGTGGAGATCATGAAATCGTGTCTCCTGGCAGGAAACAACGTGACCTCAATTGCACTTCCAATGAGGAGGAGAAAATGGACAGTGGATGGGAGAGACAGGGGGGCCGTCCCTTTCAGTGAGACGCTCTGCTCCCTTCATGACATTTGCAGTCATTGCTCTGCAGATGTTTATTCTCCCTGCCCATGCTCTGGATCAAAGCGTGTGCATGTATTAAACCACTGACATGACCAAATTCATCTGCAAACCTTGTACATCTTCATTTGGGCCCAGCAGTAAGGCAGCAATTAGCGCCGTCCCGGCCAGTGCAAGGGAGCTGCCCTCGATCCAACGCGGCCCGCTGGGAGATCAGCAGCACAGGGGAGATGGGCAACCACATTCCTGACATTTTTCCTTCTCTCTTGGCTCTGTGCTGAGCCACCCTGGGGAAAAAGCAGCAAAGCTGCTTGTCTGCTGGCTTCTGCCTTTGACCAGAAGGGGAGAAAAGGGACCGACAGCCACCCCAGCCCACTCCTCCCGCCAGCAAATCCCACACCCATCCCCAAAGGAAAAAGAAAGGCTGTCCGATACCAGCTCAGCCCCTTCCTACCGCTTCTCCTCTAACCTCTGCATGCGCTCTTGCAGTTCCCGCTGCTTCCGGATCTCTGGGAATTGCTTCTCATAGTATTCCCGCACTTTGCTCTCTTTGGCACGACGCCGGGGGTTATTTTCGATGCGCTCCACTTTTTTTTCCCAGGCCTCCATCAGCTGGTCATAGCGCTGGCAAAACTTCTGTTCCTGAAAGGGCAGAGGGAGAGGGGGAGCTCAGGAGACGTGCCTGGGAAGGGCAGCTCCTCCAGGCCTTTCCCTCGACGGCTGCTCAGGCTGAGCATGAGTCATGTTGCTTAAATAAATATGGTTTATTAGGACACGAACACGCTCCAGGGTCTGAGACCAACCCAAGGGTAAATTCTCAAGACAGGCCATCAGGTACCCTCAGGCTTTTCCCTTTCAGACCCAATATAAAATGGGAAAACCAGGATTCTTGCCCAGCGTGGCTTTGTTCACCTACCACACCTTCTGCCCGAGCATCCTCCAGCGCCTTGGGTGCTCGATTTGGCAACCAAAGCCCCGCTGCTGGGGAGGGAGCTGCACCATGATGTCCCCAGCTCCTCCACCATCCTGGAGGAGGACTAATGCTAAAGCTGACGCTCCTTTTTGGCCCAGGCGCGGGATGAGCCCGTCCTCACTCATGGCAAATCCAGGTTCTGCCCAAATGTGGCGCTGCGAGGGGTTTCCAAGCCATGTCCCCCAGGTGACATCCTCACAGCACACCTCCCAGCCGCCCCCACGGGTCCAGCACCACGCTGCTCCCTGGCGTTGATGGGGTCAGCTCAGGAGTCATAACATTAAGATATTGTCTGCAACACAAATGAGCCTCTCCCCACCCTCCAAATCGCTCCTCCCTCCTCTGGCCACTCTCTTCCTAGAGGGGGACGCCCACGCACAGGAGAGGTCCACACCGAGGAGATGCCTGGCCACCGTCCCCTACAGCCGCAGCGGCGACAGGAGCGACGGCGCCCAGCCTCGCGTGAAAGCAGCTGAGCAAGCAGAGGGGGGTTTTCAGGTTTCGTTCTGAGTGAAACAAATGCCTTCTAGGCCCCAAATCAGGAAGCGAAAGTGCATGTCGCGCTGCAAAATAATCAATGGCAAACCCCAGGCCGCCTCCTGCCCCCCAACGCCGCTCTCCAGAAGGAGCGGCTCAGCACCGGCACGCTGGGCACCGCAGCAGAGACAGGGGGATGGGATTTCAAAGACCTAAACTCATCTCTTGCCATCGCCACCCCACGACTGGAGGGAAGTCCAAGGCTACAGGACTTCCCAGACGTACTCTGCTTGCGTCTCACATGCTCTCAGCCACTAAAAAAAAAAGAGGTAAAAAAAAATCCCCAAACCAACGGAAACGCCCAGTTTCAGGTCAGGAGGCAGCTGGGTTACCCCGAGCCAAGCGGGTCAGTTGTGCCATGGACCCCGAGCACCAGCAGCCCCATGGCCCGGCACTGCTGCCAGGCGCCCGCGACCAGCGCCGCACTGATCCTGGCACGTGGGTTTGGTCCAGCCACCACAGACCTGCCATCAACCCAAGCGCAGCAACACGGCCTGTGACCCTGCGGCCTTTCGGAGGCACCTCACTGATAATGTGAGGGGGACAAAGCATCTCGGACACCGTGGCTGATGCAAACTAAAACCCTCCCCTGCAAATAAATTCATTCCCACTTGCACGCCCAGAGCCAGAGGCTTTCCTGCCCTGCACGGATGCACAGGAGATGTTTGGGTTTCATCAGAGCTAAAGAAAAAGGCCGTAAGATGAAAGCAAGGACGGAGAACCAAAATAAACCCGCCAAGGGGAATCTTGTGCCGTGGGCAAGGAGCTATAGGTAACGCCAACAAACCGCAGCAGGTTGGAGAGATGAGAGCTGCTGCGTTTCTACCCGTCCTGAAGCGATGCTATCAGCCCCCCGCACACGGGAGCTCCCACCCTGCCAGCAGATCTGCTGTATCCTCCTGCTCTCAGAGCGCTGCATTTGGGAAGAGGCTAAAAATATCCTGCAAAGTTTATCAAGCCTCAGCGCCGGGAGGCAGCCGGTGCCCCACGCTGTGTGCCAGCCTGCGGCGCGGCCGGGGGACGGCCCAGCACGAGGGCTCGGTCTGCGTAAAAGCTTTGAGGCTCTGAAAGGTTTTTCATTCCTGTGGGAATGAGCCAGTGCTGGGTCCGGCATTGCCGCTGCCCCAGCACAGCCACCAGGCTGTGTCGCAGCCGGCGGGGTGGCTCTTTTTCTTCTTTTTCCTCCACTTTTTGGGACAACTTGATGAAATCTTAATCCAGATTTTCTCTTTTAAGGAACTAGTACTTGTGGATGGAAAAAGCAACATCAACGCCACAGCCTTAGTTTCCCCAGCAGTCCCAAAGCTCCCTGCTCACACAACTCAGCCCTCCAGAGCACAGCTCTGTTACGGACCAGCCGAGCACTTCTAACTCGCATCCGTGTTCTCAAAGCCCCTTCCCACCATGGAGCAGAGATCCTTGCTGCCACGCCAAGCTTCAAACCCCACCACAGAGGGGCTGGTCTGCAGCTTCCCTGTTTAGCACTTTTTGGCCCAGCTGGGATACGTGCTCCCTGCGATCTGCCATCCTTTACATGCCAAGATCACAGGCACCTTATAGCACTGTGCTTTCCCCAGATCTTCAGAGCTTTATCACCAGAAGCTCCCAGTCAGGCACTTCAGGAGCAGAAGCGTCTATTCCTTCTTCAAGCATCCTCTGAGCAGCCTTAAGCAAGCATGTCCATTCCTCAGCAACCGTCTGTGCTGGCTTTTAGCGCCGCTGCTTCCTCCGCTCCTCTTCCCGGCTGGGCTCGCCAGCCCATCAGCCTCTCAATCTCACAAGTAAGTGATGGCAAGCCAAATCGGACTTGACATGCGTATCTAAAAATGGATGAATAGTAACGCCGCCGTAGCAGCTGAAGGCAGTCTGTAGGCTGTGCCAAGCCCGAGCCCTCCCGCAGCCCACGCTCTGGCAGCTCCAGGGAACGGCGCAGCTCTTCGGAGGGGAGGGGAAGAGCGAAGGTGACAGTAGGAACCAGTCCAATTCCTACGCAAGCCCCATGGTTTTGTTTCCCTGGCTGATAGAGATAAACCTCTTACAGCCAGAACGGCTGCCTTTACCCTTCTCTCTCTGCAGCATCACCCCTCAGACGGCAATTAAATATCTTCTGCTGTGCCGACCTCGGTGGAGGCAGGAGAAAGCCCTGCAGAAAGCGGTGGGGTTCCTGGGGCTGGAGCGAGCCCTGACCCTGCTCCAGCCAGCCCGGGGCAGCGACAATACCCCAGAAAGTAAAAGAGACAGAAAGAAACGTTGGCACGTAGATGGGCTTTGCTAAAAATAGGGTCTGCTACAAAATAGGCAGAAAAATAGCTAAGCGTACCCATTTTGCAAACAGAATCAGCAAATGTATTCACTTTGCAAATTCAGCAACCGTATGTTGCCTATTTTGTAGAATAGGCAAAATGCTTCCCTAAACTGAAAAATCCCCTTTCAAGGACACTGAATAAACTGGCTGGCAGAAATTCACCTATTTTGCATGACAGGCGGCTTCACTGCAAGCCGTATTTTAGGAAATGTGCTCCCGCAGCCTAATTAAACCTTTTTCCCCAGCTCCTCGATATTCACAAAAGAGCGACTCACTCTAGATTTCGCACAGTAACCGGCCGTTTCCACCAGAAAGCGGCTCCTGGGCAGTTCCCTTCTGGTTCCAATAAAACCACACGATGCTTTGCAATCCCTGTTTTGAGGAAGGGAATATTGATCCCGCTTCCCACACGTGCAGAAGTCCTCAGCTGCGGCTGGCAAGGTACCTGCTGCCACCCCGGGTCGTGCTGAAGGTGTACGACCTGCAGCCCCTCGCTACAAACCTGGAAGTGTTCTTGTGGAAAAGATTAAACAGACACGTATTTGGACATGAAGGGGAGACATGATCATCCCTTTGGAGTGCAAGATCTGTGGCTTTGGGAAGAACGCTACAAAACGGGGGGGAAATGAAGCACAGGAAAGAAAAGGAACATCCTTTGTTTACCATAAATAAGAAAATAATTTGATCGCTGGCTCAGAAATGTCTGTATTGAAAGCTGCTTTTAAAGGTAGAGCCTTCAAACCACTTCCCAGACTATTATTTTGAATTTTTCCAATAATTTTTCCAATGCTCAGAAAACCTGCACCACTGGCAATTTAAGACATTGGCACCCGAGCCTGCCCCAGGACAGAGACACCGAGTCAGGAACCGGTATTTACATCTCCCATGTGAAACGCGAAGCCCTGTATCGTGAGCTGAATCACCCTTCACGGAAAGACACCACAAAATCCACCTTGACGGTGGGGGCCATCGGTTGCTTCTGGCACTTCCCCTTCTGTGCTGGTTTCACCTCCCAGCTCCCACTGGTGAGTACCGCTGGCAACTGTCAGCGTCGAAAACATACACATTCTGTAAATCCCACTTGAACTTTCTCCTCTATTTACTAGGGACTTGCAATAAATGCCTTTGAAGCCTCATAATAAACCTCACTTTCCCCCTTAGCTAACCAAGAACCACCTCTGTGAAGGGCACCGAACTGCCCTGCAGGCAAAGCTGCCTAGAAATGAACGGGCGCAGAGCTTGATTTTTGTTTGAAACCACAAATCCCTAGAACATGGCTCTGTGGTCAGCTGGAAGGACTCAGATCAGACTTCAGACCATTTATCGGAAGCAGAGTCAGCTTGTTTCACACCTCTCTCAGGGTTCAATTACTCACAGAGCAGACGTTTATGCTGTGAATAGGCTCTCTGAGATCACCGAAGGGCTGCGCTGTGATTAAGCCAACCCCCCGTGTTTGCTCTGCGGGGGCCTGGCGGAGGGAGGTGCTGCCTGCAGCAGGACCAGGGACCTCTCCTTCACATCCAAGTTATTCTAAGCATAAGAGACGCCACAGCAATGCAACAGGCAAAGTGCTGAGCACCAGCACCCCTCTGCTGGAAAATGTCCTTTTCTTTCTCACATAATAAATTACGCTGCTTTATACGTATAGGATAAGGTATATGGGAACCACTTACCCACTGTTTGCGAGCATGATTTCTCCTCTTAAAGTACAAAATTAACTTTTTCCGCATTGCCTGGTTTCTGCAAATGAAAAAAAACAAAAAGATGAGATCTGATTAACAAGGTGGCTAAAATCCAGAGCCTGGCACTCTCCATTCCCAAAGGAGCTGGCAGCGTAATTTCCACCTAACTCAGAATTGCATCAACTTCAGAGCAGCAAATGTGGTTATTTAGGGACTTTACACCAGCTTTAGAGAAAGACCAACAAACCCTCCAACAGGTGGAACGTCACCCACATCCGCTGGTAAAACCAGCACTAAGGTTGAGAACTAAAATTATAAACTCCCAATTCTACAAACATTTACCGTGCACTGAACGCGGACAGACATTCAGCTCTGCATTCACCAGTGGGCCAGGCTGTTTCTTGATTATTTTTACCTTTTGATCTGCAAAAACCCCAAAGGGAACCCAAGGGCTGGGGGGGCTCAGGCCAAGCTCCGTGTGGCGGGAGGTGGGCAGAGGCCACCCTGAGCCACCGCGGTCCGCAGGGCCGGCAGGGAGGGAGCTGTCAGCGCACACAGGGATCACGCACGCTCCCCAGGGATTGCTCACCCCAGGCCCTGAGGCACTGATAAGAAGGCAGGACTGCGGCAGGGCTTGCAGCTCGTATCTCCTAACCTCTGGCTTTCTTGGAGCCCTGCCTACCAAAGCTGCAAACAAGCCAGCCAGGAAAGTTTTGGCCACTTGCAGAATTGGGACCTCAAGAGAGAAACCAGTCACTGCAACCACAACCCGCCCGGCCTCTGCCCAGACACTCCCCTGGTTTCTTCTTCTTTCTACTTTCTAAAGACTGCACGAAATCACTGCTCAGAGACGCAGCGCCAGAGCAGCGGGGAGCTGGGAAGGCGGCAGGAGCTCCCAGAGCCTGCAGGAACCCGAGCGCTGAGCTTCCGAACAGTCACAGCATAAAATCTCCAGGTAAAAGGCAGAGACCAGGGGCAAAGGAGTTTCCTTAAGTCTTTTATCCCGATTAAAGGCAGAGCTGCAGTGTGTAATTACCAACCAGGAGCTTAACGGTCTCGTGTAGGCACGTTCTCCAGGATTTAGTAGAATGAAGAGACGTCTTTGCTGCTTCCTCATCCCCCTCCCTGCCTGGCTAGTGAGGAGGGGGGAAAACACCCGCCTCCCCCATAAATCCCTGAACCTGATCACCAGCAAAAGACCCTGTCTGGGAAGGGGCAGGGGGTCCAGCTCATTCAGAGGGAGGATTGGGGCAGTCCTGGCTTAATTTGGGGATGAAGAGCATCCCAGAAAGTACTCAAATTTTTCACTTCCCAGATTCCCTTCTCGCTACATCACCAAGCCGTGCACGGGCAGACACGGGGAAAGGCAGCGATCCTGCAGCCAGCGCTGCCCTGGGAGCCCAGGCCCCTCCAGCCCACCACCACGGCCGTGCCTCTGCTCCGGCAGCATCCCGGCGATCCCAGCCTGCCCGAACATGGGGACCCGCAGCAGGGGCTGGGGACACCACCGTAATACTGGCACCCAATAATTACCAGGTTTATTTAGGACAGCAATTCCTTGGGTGTGGGGTCTTCAACCATTACTACCTCCAAGATCAAGTAGAGCTCCAGAGGAAAGGCAGCAGGATTTGGGACTGGGATGATTTCTTCTCCAGCATCCCACCGCCACACTCAGTTTTGTGGCCTCTTTTAGTTTACCAAGGAGGAAGCACATCAGGCTTGACTCAGTCCTAATGGTACCATTCAGATTTTGTACCTTCTGTTTTCCCCTCTTAATTAGTTACCAGAGGCGTGGGATACAGCAGAGTCCCTGAACTACATCTTCATTCCCTTTGACTTCGCCTTCAACGCTTCGATGCAAAAATAGACCTTGATTTCCAAGGCAGCGCCAGCAAGCGGCACTCCGAACTCCTCCTACCAACAGAAAACACCAGCCACCGGCTGGGAACAGACTCCAGTGTCCCCAGCTACAGCCACACAGCCCAGAGCCCTGTGCACGCTCAGTTCCCGGTGGGACCAGCACCAGCAGAAGGCACAGCCAAGCGATGGGGCCGAAGGCTCCTATGGAGCAGACATTTGGATCCACAAAGTTTTTCTGAGTGACAGCTTGAATATAAAGCCACGTCCTTTGACTCTGTTTCAGAAAACAAAGGGGCACTGATCACTGAGGGGGACAAACCTAATAAATCCATGCATGGGGCAATTTCTGCCTTTGCTTTTTTTGACGGTATGTTTATGAAGGACCCGCTGTTGCTCTGGGCTGCACCACAAAGACCAGCGACCACCTCATTAGATCGATTAATAAACACTGCTGCCAAAGGCTTCTCCCTGCCGGGTCACACAACGCCACCGTCCTTTGTTTCTGTGTGGTGCACCCGCCGAGGAGCCTCAGGGGGGGCTGCAGGTGACGGGCAGCGCTAAACCTCACCGCTCACCTCTGTGCATCCACCGGCCTTCAAAAATGAGGGAAACTGAGGCAGGGAGCTGCAGTGACGTCTGTCTGCTCGCACAGGGAGGGAGGCAGGAGAACCAAGGACGGGGCTGGGCTGTGCTGAATGCTCCAGCGCCTCCATCTCCCACCCAGCCCCGGCTCCTTGTGGGATCCCACATCCCTTCGTGTCCAACACGGTGAGTTTCCATCACCGGTTCCAGCGCCGTGTGGTCCCACAACCCTCCCGCAGAGACCCCCTCAGAGAGATTTCCTTCCGTGGCTTCAGCATGAACCAGCTCCGATGGGAGACTGTGCCCAAAGGACACATTCCCCTTTGTTTGTTTGTTTATCCCAATCCTGATGGAAGCTCTAACACTGGGAAAGCGCTGGGTTGATGCTAATGATGATCAGGTGCACGGTGGCCTCCAGGAAGGGGCCGTGGATTGTCCCTTGGGGCCAGCACAGCTAAGTCAAGCCCTGCCCTCCCCACACGAGCCTGGGCGAAACCCAGGAGCAACGAGGGGCTTTGATACGCTGCCGCTGGATCCGCGGCACACGGGAGACAGGAGAGTAAATGAAGAAAATTAGCAGCTCTTGTGCAGCTCATGGGTTGTCTCGAGTTTTGCATCATGGCTGACCTTGAAAGTGCTAATACAGGCAAAGACTAAACGGCCTCGCAACTGCAAAAAATCAGAACGCCCTGAAAGCCGGTGTATGTTTACCACCACCAAGGCTGAAGTAATCAAAATGTGAAAGGATTAGAAACAACAACAACCCCCTCATGCTCTAAATGGTTTTGCCACTTTATCTTTTCTTTTTTTTTTTTTTTTTTTTTTGCATAAGGTCAACCTTTCAAAGGTTAATACAATCTTGGTAAATATAAATAGGTTTTCACAGTTTATCTTGCTACACGTACTGCCGTTACTTAGAAACCATTCGCAGAGAGGTTAATTCGGGCCACGCGTCGCCGAAGCACACGCTGTGCTCCCTGGGCACGTCACAGCGCCGGGCAGGACGGCTGCGGCGCAGGGGGCACGGCGAGGGCCGGCTGCGGGAGCGCGGTCTCGCACAGGGAGAACCAGCGCGGAGCAGCACACGGGAAAGGTCGCTCTCGCAACGCGCCAACCCGCCCTCCTCATCCTCCATCCCTGCAGCTCCCGGTTGCGGTTTGCCCTCGGGGATGGAGGCCTGAACCTCCATGGGGTGAAGAAATGAGGCGGTTCGCAGGCAGGAGGAGCGGAGGCTCCTTAGACAAAGCAACAGTGACTCTTGTGGACGGCTTTAAGTACTGCTGTGCCGGCACAGCACAGCACGGCGGGTCCGCAGGACATGCGAGTCCCCAGCCCTGTCCTCCGCGGTGCCCCACGCAGCTTCTGGCCAGCTGGGGTTTGGGGGTTGCCAGATGGCACATCCCCATCCTTGTGGTCAACAATTCATCTCATCACCGCTGGAGCCCATCCGCGTTTCCGCCATCCCCACAGCCGTGGGCTCCGCAGCTCCCTGGTGTGCCTACAGGGAAAGCCCTTCTTTCTGGCAGGCTCCCACCTTCACGGAGCGTCCCCCAGCACCAGCGGCAATGACACGGTGACCACACGCTTCCACTCACCAGCTGCAGCGCAGCCCCAGTTTTATACATTTCTAACGCTTCCCTCTGAAGGCAGCTCTTCTCCAGGGTGAGGACACCACATCCGCCATCACCTCCTCCGTGACAAAAGCTATCCCAGCCCCTAGATCAGCAGAGAAGCTTCTTCTGCACCTTCAAACAACATCTGTTTGTAGTCTGGGGTGGCAGGGGCTCTCAGGAGCAGTGGGTCCCCTGATTTAGGAGCCGGTATCACCTGTGTGAGTGCAGGAAGAAGCTCGGTACCAGGCACCAGCCTGGAATGGGGCATGACGCGGGTGGGGAACCTGGGGCAGCCCCACCACAGCCCAGCACTGCCCCCACAAGCACTGGTGGGCAGCGGGAATAAACAGGTATCACACCAGGTAAACCAAACTCAAATCTTGATGTTTGATTGTCACCTGCCATGAGCACAGGAAGCAGGATTCAAATATCATCCATAATTTTGGGTGTGATTCTGCAAGAGCTTTTCAACCTTGCATAACTCCCTGTCACCCCACAGCCCTGCTGACCAGTTACGGTGAGCCCCACACCTCAGCGTGGCTCTCAGAGCCAACCTCCAAGCCACGGAGTGAAACACATCTCCTGCTCCCGGCAAAGCACAGGGAGCCCTGTGGGAGCAGCCGCTTCCACCTTAACTGCCTTGGCGCAAGGTTGGCTTTGTCTTCTGGCCTTCACAATGGAGCCAGTCAAGGAGAGAACCGGTAACTCTGACTTTTGAGTGACTTGGCTCAGGTCCACGTGAATGACTTGGCTACGATCCTTCCGGAGGCTGTGATCTTAAGAGGATGTGCGCGCACGCATGCGCGCCAGTGCTGTGTGTACACACGTGTGGACGCTGCCAAAGCCCTGGGATCAGGCTCCCAAGGATACAAAGAGCCGATGCACCGCAGCGCACCTGGCCGAGCCTGCCCGCAGAGACCTTCAGCCGGTGCAAGAGGAGATGAAAGGAAGTTTGCTATTTGATCAAAACTAATCAGGGGTATTTAATTACACAGGAACGTCTTTCATCAAACAGCCAGTGCAAACAAAGTAGGGATCAAGCCTGCAAAGAGCGGTGGGAAGGAGGCAGAGAGCAGCTGGCAAAGCCATTGTGCAGCGAGACTGATCGTGCAGGCGAGGGTCGGAAACGGAGGCGCCTCCCGGCAGCCCCAGCCAAGCGCAGCGCTGCCAGCGAGGGGAGATCTGCAAACCGCGGGGCCCAAGGAGCACAGCAAGAACGCTCCAAGGTGACACCAGCCAGGAGGCGACGGAGAGCGCACAGAAACAGTCGCGTCCCCCGGGTTCATCCGTTCTGATGCATCGCTGGTGCCAGGACCCCGCGCCACGGCTCAGGGCGGTCACTGATTCCCCACCCCGCTGGCTGCAAGACCCCTGCGGAGAGGGCAGGGAGCAGGTCACCTCTTCACGGGTCACCGCGCTCATTCATCTCCTTGCTCTGAAAGGGCCGGAGCACATGGCTCCAGCTGGTAATACACCGTCACCTATTAACCCCAAGGCAGGGCACGTTCCTGGAAAGCCAGCTGCTCGGAGCAGTTTCCCTGCAATATTGAGAAAAGCTTTCTGGGGAGGAAAAGCAGATCTCTAGTTCATTCACCCCAGAGCGCTTGAGCACTGGGACGGACTACACGCCAAGCACCGCTCGTGCCTCCGAGAGCAGCGTGGCAGAGATTCCTAACTCTGGATGTACAGCTGGGCAGGCTGCGTTTGTGCCCAGAAACAACACTCAAGAGAAAGAACCCATTTGCATGGAGGTCTCCCAACTTCCCAAATCATGTCCTCTTGCAGGTCTGAAATGCACTCAGCTTTGGAGGTCCAAAGTCATCCCTGTAATTCATGAAAAATCTGTGCTGTTAATTCAGCTGGTGTTCACACGCCGAGAGCAGGGAGACGGTTGTGCTCCAAAGAGGAGACGCTTTGGCAAACATGGACGCCTTGTTATCAGAGCCTGCCCCGGCCAGACCCCCAGCACCGCCTGTCCAGGTCCCTGCGGTGCCATCTCCTTGTGAAGGTGCTCCCAATGAGATGCCCAAGTGACTCCTTTGGGCAGTGGTTACATCCACAACCACAGCTCTTATCATCAGATGGGAAATTTGTGCCCATCCCCCTTATCACCTACGAGCTTAGGACCAGAAGGAGCCAAGTGGAGGTGCAGAAGCTCTTCTGGCCATCACTCAGGCACACGTCCTATGCCTTGAAGCCCAAGCTGACATTGCAAGATAGTCCACCCAAAACCAGTAGTACCTGCCTTTGCACTGGCAAGAGAAAGCAGCAGAAGGTTGTGGTGTGCGTCTCCATCATTTAGTCGTTCATCACAAGGTAATACTGCTGCCCTGGTGCGTGCCCATAGAGAATAAAAGAGATGAGAAACCTTGAATGGGATGAGTGGGGAGCTGCTAGGTGAATTTCTAATGAGGAAAATGTCTACAAGCGCTAATAAAAAGACCTGAAAGAGAATGCATTAGTAATGACAGGGTTTGGAAGAGCATTTATGTTACATGACAGGCTTCGACTGTGAATTTAGAGGCAATCCAATGCTACTAAACCCCCTAAACAGCCAGTAATGAAAAGATGACTTAAATTTTCCAAAGTGACAAGTGATTTGGAAAGCCATAGTTGTTAGATTTTCAGAAGAAAGCTGTTCTGCTCCCTTGGGAGAAGGGGAAGAGACTTTTTGAAAAGAAAAGGATATTCAGAAGCCCCTAAACCTCTCTGAAAATCCAGACCTCAGATTTTGATTCTGAAGAGGCAACATTTCCCCCCCACCCCCCAAAAAAAAACCAACCAAAAAAAGCACTATCAGCTGCAGACAGCAACCCAGATGTGCAAATACCAACAGCAGACACAGCTTTGCTGCTGCTGGATCTGCAGAAACACGCAACAAAACCAGAATGACACCAAGCTCTTCATCTGTTTTAACCGTACACTCAGACCCTGCTTCTCCAACACCTCTGCACGCATCCCAAGGGGATGCAGCCTGGATTCAGCCCAGCATTTCTAAATTTCAACGTAAATCAAGGAGAAGCTCTTGAAGGGAAGGCTTACAGCAAACTCTGTGAACAGCATCTTGCTCATACTTACCCTGGGCTTTTCAGTTTTCCTTTTGTGTGCTTTTTCAAGGCTCAGAAGCTCACATTTTGCTTTCAAAGACAAATCCCACAGACTATGATTTCAAGATGACTGCTTCGGGAAGGGGGGAGGAGAGTCCTACCGGGCTGTTCTTCATGGCTGACCGAGCAGGAATCTCCTGCTGTAGAGATGAAGGCCCCCTCGGAGAATACCTCTCCAGGTAGACAGCGGGTAATTGATCCTGCTCATGTGAACAACATCTTGTCATTTTTCAAACACTTCGTGGAAAGAAGGTTAATATCCTTGGTGCCAGCAGTCTGGAGAATACGCAAAATCACTTCCATGGCAGGGCAGGAACAGCAGCTCTCATCCTTCTACATCCAGCTGGCAAAACACCGAAATAAGAGACCCAGACCAGATGCACTGGTGCTTAACTGGTGCACAAGCAAGTGTCCTCTGCATTTGTTGCTGTATTTCAGCGAAATCTAAAAACACCCCCCCAAATTAACGAGTCTTTGCAGCCGCCTCCACTGATGCAGAATCATTCCAGTGGCCTCCCATCGTGCTGCTGCGACGCATCTGGGAGGAACCTGTCAGTCCATTGCAAAGGCAAAAAATTCCCACCCTGAAAGGCAGCAAGGACCAAGCCAGCCACGGGGGCAAAGCTCAGCCCGTCTCTATCAAAAGGAGGGCTTGCTAAACAGCGGCTCGCTCTCTTCTCTCTCGATGAGAGAGCGGCAGAGCCCTTCCCTCCAACAAAGGCGGTATTTCAAACAGAAAGGACACGGTCCCATCAAAGGTAGGTCAAGTCTTTGGCACAAACCACTCAACGGTGCCTTAGATCACGCGGCAGATGCAGCATACAAAATTAACCACGTTTGCTCGAAGCCCGCACTCGCAGGTGAACCAAAGGGACCCAGCGGACGGGTAACAGAGCACGGCGAGGCAGCTAAATAGGACTTAAAAGCTTTTGAAGCTGCAAACACTGGAATGAACTGGGGCATGAAATTAATTTTAACTGTACTGAATAGGAGACAAGCCATAAAACTCCAGGAAAATAAGAGACCGGTAACATTTTAGTAAGAGTAGAAATTCTCCCCTTAACTCCCCAGTCAGCTCTATTAGCATAAGTGACTCATCCCAGCTGAAAAGCAAAGCAAACAAGCAGGAAGAATTAAACTAGTGTTGCAAGGCGGAGAGGATCGCTGGAGAGAAATCGAGGAATCCTGGCTTTGTGATATTCAAATGCCTTCCCACTGACACTTGCAAACATTCAACTGAGGGAAAAAAAAAATCCACCCTAGGAAACGTTTAAAAAAAAGAAAAAAAAAAGAAAGAAGAGAGGCATTTGTGAATAGTAACAGCCTGGCCATCCTCCTGTGCCCAGGTAGGAGGCTTCAAACCAGCTTCATGTGGGAGCAGTTGCTATTTAGTCCCACAGAACCAGTATGCAGCGAGGTTTTGGGGACAGAATCACAACCTAGATAATAAAGCAGCAACGTGCCAGAAGACTTTTTCATCCTGGCTACATCTTCATAGGGCGAAGTTGTGCAGAAGAATCTGCATCCAATTACACCTCGGCAAAGGATAACCTGTGGTATCCTGGCAGTTGTCCTTCTGGTGCTCCAACGCACCTGGCCGACGTCTCCCAGCACCCCAAGGACTTGCTGCATCTCCTACCGAAACAGCCGCCTCCGGGTACGGAGCAGAAGCTGCTCTTCTAAAGCAGAAAGGCACAAACGTATGAAGAACAAGGAAAGAACGAAAAATACCTCCAATTTCAGCTTGTGGAGAAGCTGTAGGTAGGATTTGAACATCCAAGCGTGATTTGGTCAAAATGAAGAAGTGTAATACCTCTTCCTCTTGGTCAAAGGACCTCGAATCATTCGCTGAGAAAAACTGCTGAAATCGGATTTTGTATCTGCCTCCCAAGCATCCAAATGCCCTTTAATGTGCAACGTGGATGTAAGAGATGGGAGAAGGGGACACAGCGGTGCCTCCGCACGTCCATCAACAAGTAGCAACGTGCGATTCAGACCCCAGGACCTCCGAGACAGGCCCACGGTCAAAAGCAGCAAACATCTGGAGCCCAGATTGCTCAAGGGCCTTTTGCTGACCTAGATCTGTGAATGCGCTGGGCTGGCATCAATACCCAGCTGAAGGCAGCTAATTGCGAGGTTTCTGGAAGGAGGAGACGGAGGCTTTTCATTAAAACGTGTGGTTTCCTTCCCATATTTTTGCAGCATTAATCACAGTGAACATTAACCCCAGGCCTGCCTGCTCCAACCTCTCTGGTCTATCACCGCCACCGCTCCAGCCGCACGAGAGGGTTGGGATAACCCTACGGATGCCGACAAAGGCCGGGAAGGAGAGCAGTTCCTGCTCTGACGGCCCGGGAGGCTGCTCTGATGGGGCTTCACGTCTCATTACCGCTTTCGCTCCTGACCTGCGCAGTCAGTTCCCTCTCGTTTGGGCCCGTCTTTCAGGCAGCAACCAAGGACAGGAAATCGTTTAAATCACAGGAAGATGTGATCACAAACCCACAAATATTGGCAGGGGAACGGAGAGTGGGCGAAGTATCTGGATCTACTTTTAACCCGTTCTTTCAAGGCCAAAACTAGCGATCAGCTTGAATTGCCATCTGCAGTGCCCGGCTTGTGATGGCCATGGAGCCCTTCAAGTGAAGAAGGGGCCGGGGGACGCCGAGAGACAGTGACTGCCACAGGCCAGGGGTGAGTCACCTCCAGCAACGCGGAGAGCACGTCCTCGGGCCAGCCCCTGATGCTGTACAAGGCGGTTTATCAGCTGTCAACCCCCTGGGCTGACCCCAAAACGGACTTCCAAAAGCAGGGGGGCTGCAAGCTCACAGAGAGCACAGACCCTCTGCCAGGCATCGTTGCCTCTCCCGAGAGTAAAATCGTCACCAACTTCGTTAGTCCTGCGTTGAATTGGTGACCTGGATGGGGTGGCTCTGGTTTTGTTTGCTTTTCCTACATCTCTGCAGCTAGAAAAGCACACCTGAGCCGTGTGGGCTGGGGAGGTGGCCAGCGTGGAGGGGACATGTCTACCTGATCCAACGAGCGGCTGTTGCAGACCGCGTGTCCACCGCCGGATGGACTCAGGCCAAAGCACATGCCTGCCAAAATCCTGGGGGGTCCTTGCCCAAGACTTGTAGCAACGTCTGCCAAGCTCAAACCACCACGGGTAAATGCATCGCCAACACAAGGCACAAAGGAAACCTCTGGAAGCAAAAAGCCATGGGGATTTCCCAGCTGCAGGAAAAGCCATCATTTCCCACCGACTCCTCCACCCGCTTGCCCTCCCCACCCACCCCAGGAGATGACACTGCCCTGCCCCAGAGGAGCACGGCACAGCAGCACTTTGGGGTTGTTTCCCGCACCCAGGCCAATGCCGAGTACCCCAAAATGATCCTCACATTCAGGGTGCCAGTGCCCAGCGCGGGCAGCGCCCAGAAGCAGCTCCGGGGTTTGAAGGTTTGATGGCAAGTGCACTGCCCGGATGAGACAGGAAGCCTTGGGTGGAGCAGGAACCGAGCGGGGACGGCAGCGAGCAGCGGGGTCATGTCACCAAACCCTCCGCCTCCCTGCAGCCCCTGGGGACACACAGCCCCCAAACACCCCCAGCGCCCACCATACCGCAGAACAGCAGAGGTACGCTAACTCTTTCCCTATAACCCCCCTGGCACCAATTAACACACCGCTGAAAAGCAAAAGATTATTAACTTTTGTTAATAGATTATTAAAGATGATTATCGCCAGCTGACCGAGCCCGTACCAAAATAGACACGCTGCAGGCAGCTCAGAGCAATCATCGGTTCATTCAAGGCAGATAAAAGTTTCAGATCTGGTTTGACTATTTAAATTTCCAACAATAATCACCATTATCGCTATTCTCGTTATCTGCTATATTCCTTATACATTCAGGAAGTCACTGTGGTTATTAAATGCAGGTTGATGATTAAATCGTGTATTGAGGTGATAAGTCAAATTAGATGATTGCTAAGTCTCGGTAAGTATCTTTGGAATAACCAGTTGTTATTAGACATTCAAGAGGTGCTTCATGAAAATCTAATTGTAATTGCAACTTTTCATTTTGCCTCATCCCTCCCGCATGCAAACACACACGCAGGCGCGCGCTGGGAGCTGATTCCGTACTTCAGAGTGCATGAAACACAGAGGAAAGCGCCCAAGGTGAGTGCCTTCTGGGGAAACGCCAGGAGACCGGCCAGGACCCGCATCCACCCCCCCAAGAAAAATCAAACGCACCTTCAGCATCTGTCTGAAGCTACGGCTCCCAGCTGCTGGGCTGGTGTGTGCTTCAGGCACCCGGAGCAGCGAAACACCAGCTCTAAAAGGGTGCTCGCTACTCCTCGGCAAGCTCACATCCCTCCCGCTCCAGCCTAATGCCCAACCTGACATTTCAAATAGCCTTTTATTGCCACGTACTTACATTTTAATGTTTTCATGGTATTGCCTGGTGTCTGAAGGCTGGTTGTATAATGGCTGAAATAAATAAGAAAAATGAAGGCATAAATGGTACAGTCTGACATTTAGAAACTTAAACCCACCAGCGGCGCTGCCACCTCGGTACGTGCTGCCGTCTCCCCGAGATGTGCCAGCCCAGGCACCCCGCGCCCCCCAGCCTGCCCGCCGCCCCCCATTCCCGCTCCCTGGCCGTACTGGAGGATGCTGGCTCCCGGCGGCGCCGCTGGAGTCATGGTGCATCCCGGCTCAGCCCGTGGGAGGGCAGGCAGCGCCGGAGCGAGCTGGCTCAGAACGAGCACTTTGCGACGTAATCCACATAAACACGGCAGAGCCGAGTACGCGGTTGTTATTCACTGATTGAAAAACGCAGTGCGCTTTGGAACATATGACACGGGGGAGGCGAGGGGAAAGGGGGGCTTGGGGAGCGGGAGGAGATGGGCTGTGTGCTGCAAATTGTTATGTCTACGCGGCAAAAGCCTGCCGGAGCTCTCCCTGGGAGCCGAGCGCAGGCAACTGCAGGCAGGACAAGTCTTCACCCCCGTGGGTTCCAGCAATGCCGGGGGCAGGCTGGCCCCTGGGCATGTCACCACAGTCCCCGAGCACCCAGGTGCAGAGTGATGCTCTTGGCCATCCCTCAGGAGGGGCACTGGGCTCCGGTACGACAAGTGCTTTGCCCAGGGTTGCCCTTTGGAGAGCCCAGGGACTGTGGCTGTCTCCATCACGACATGCGAGCACCCACCACGGGGCTGCTCTGCCCCCTGCACCAGCAGTGGGGAGGTGTCGGGGCCCTCCATGAGCAGTCAGGAGAACTGGGTCCACTCCTGGTCACCTTCAGGCAGTCACTGTCCCCACTATCTCCCCCTTCCCACCACAGGGCGATGTACCCTCGGGGAACCTGCCATGATGCAGGGTCCCACCTCTGGAAGGGAGAGATGCCACAGAGACCAGGCTCAGTCCCACCCGTTGTGTTTAACAGCTCAGGCCGCGCTCCAGGAGCTGCCACCAGTTATGTCCACGTAAGCGAGCTGGGAGGGTGCTCAGGATCAAGCCCTTCAATGCTCTTCTAGGTACCAGCTACGCTGGTATGAACATGACCAAGACTGTGCTAATCAAAAGTCTGCCATGGCCCAACCATCACCACAACTGGCCGTCTAATGAGTGCAGCTCCTGTCTCACCACAGACACATCACCCAAGTTTTCCAGCAGTTCATCCACAATCTTCCACCAAACCAGCTGTGAGCGATCTCACATCTATGGACAAACACCGGCAGAAGGACATGTGACGGTTGAAGGCAGCATCCTGACCACGGCTACATAGAGATCAGCTCATCTTCCTACTGTGGTCATAGGGCTGACGTTACACTCTGAGTCCACTCGATTTCATCTCAGATTAAACACAGGAAAAAAGCAAAACATCTGCTGAACATCTGCTCAACCAGGTGAGCGGCACTGGAGGACAGAACCCGCAAACACAGGTGGGTCCCTTTCTCCTCCAGTCTGGAGAAGGCGTTATTCTCACCTCCTCCACGGTATTTCCCCACCACCATCACAGGTGCTTGGCACAGGAGCTTGTTTTTCCACACAGACAGCCTGCCTTTACTGCCCCGTAAAAAAACAGATACTGCCTCACCTCTTCCCTGCCACACGCCAGGACAGCCACAGCGATTTGCACAGAAAGGAGACCAGCTGTAGCCCTCCCCACTCTCTGCAGCCCATCACCACTGCATCTGGGCACCAGCAGGTCATCAGCTTCTTTTCCTGGCTGCCCTTGGATGCCTGACTCTTCAATAGGAAAGCCCAAGTAATCCCACGTGGAAGAGAAGCGCAGAGGAGCCCAGGCAGACGGATGCGGCGAGATGCACCAGCGCGTCCCAGGTCGGCTGCAGGGCTGTGGGCAGCGCTCGGGCACCCGTTACCCTGCGAGGGGACGGTGGGCTCCAGGTCTGCAAGGAGACAGCTGGGCACCCCCTGCTGCCAGTGCCAGGGCAGGCAAGAAAGGACGAGCAGGTCCCCCCGAAGGAGACATGTTTTGAGCGGGGTCCCTTCCCCAGGGATAGCTCTATCGCAGATCCTCCCAGATCCACTGGTCCAGCTCCAGGCTCAGAGCTGGCTGTGCACTTCACGCTTGGAAGGCTCTGAGGAACACAGACATCCGTCTCATCACGTAGCTGGAGAGAGGCAGGTCTGCACCACGGAGAGAAGAAATCAAGCCGTGGCTCCGGAGCATCACGTCCACAGTCACCCTGGGAAGGCTCAACCGGGCAGCCTTGACCAGCGACTGCCTCTTGGAAGAGGACTGCAGGAAGTGGGAATATTGATAAATCAAAGTGCCTCTCTCCCCTCTGTCCTCATAAAAATCAAAGCAAATAAGCTGGCATGTGGCGAGCCACAGAGACCTTCCTCCTGGGAGAAGGCAGTGCAGTGAACGTTTTGGTTTGCGCCTGGGTCAGAAGATGCTCACGTGCACGCAGGCACCAGGGATGTCCTGATGATACCAAAGGCTGCTGATTCTTTTCCACTGCTACTTATCTGTGACATAAACAGCCCCTTAAATTCTCAGTTAGCAAACCTAAGCGTTAACAGACAAGCACTGAAACACATCACTTGAAAAGAAATGCCCAAACATTCAGAAATAAGAAACTCTGGGACCCAAACCCAAGACCCACAGGACACCAGCATCTCAAAGAGATTTCTGTCTGCACAACAGCGTTGGCACTGCACCTCAGCCCACGCAGCAGAGCGAGCCCTGGAGATGATTTCTAACTACCCCTCAGAGAACACATCCTCACAGCCTAAGTAGTTAAAGAAACCTTGTTCTCAACAGGGCAGGGACGGAGAAACAGCGTCTTCCCTCAGAGCCATCCACAACCTGCACAGAATCACAAGGCTCTCAGTGAGCGAGCGGAAGCAGAGCTGACAGGTCAGGCGGGCGAGGCGAGATGCTCCAACCATCCACCCTGCTTCTTCGGGGTGAGGGGCGCGCCCTGCACTTCTCTGGGGGATGACATTTAAGAAAAACATAATCGCAGTGTAAAGCTATTACTGGAAAAACCTTGGATTTACTGAAAGCTCTTCAAAAATAAAATAGAATGAAAGGTTCTCGATTGCTTTCTGGCCACTGCTGCGTTCAGACTACGCATCTCAATGATACTTCTCCCTGGGGAAAACACAGTGTCATTTTTAAAATGGTCCCACTGTGTCGTGGGGATGAAATGAGCGGAGTCTGGGTTTGCAGAGTCACAACCTCCTCCTGACCCAGAGCAGAGCACCAGCTTCCCGGGACCTCAACTAGACCCCTGGGAAGCAGGGATCCCTGGGCAGGGGTGGTTTCTGCCGTGGGGACAAGGAGATGAGCCTCGGCGAGGGCAGCGGCCACAATGGCGCAGGACACTTGCGTGTTCTGCAGCGTCTGGGGCTGATGTGGGGTGCAGGGCCACCCAAAACCCCAGCAGATAGGATGGAGAGACACCAGCAAGGAGAAATGGGCAAAGGGATTTGGGGACAATTCTGTGCATTTAAACCCCCAGAAGCACAAACCCAAGGATCTTCCAAAGAGGATCAGACACGAACGACGGCCCTAAGACAGAAAGTGCAGGGTCAGACCTTGGAAGGTCAAAGCAGCAAGAAACAGAACCAGCAACAAAGACTCGCTGCTTCCTTGAGATGTACAACCCAAGGACATCAGTTCCAGTGAAAAGCTTGGAAGCCCAAAAGCTCAGAGGGAGCCGATTAAAAGACAAAGCCAAGAACAAGCGTTTCCTACCAGAGCTGGACCATCTCCCAGCAGCTTCCAACTTGATCGGAAACCCATGACATAGACCCAAAACTTCTGGGTAAATCCCTCTTTATGCTGCACTGGATTGCTCTCAAAGCCCCTCCTTCCAGGTAACGCTCCAGGCAGCCTCAACAAGCCCATCGACGTGCTCAGGCCATAGATTTCTTCCTTCGCTCAAACACAGACCCCTGAGAGCAACCTGCCCCCAGCAGGACAGAAGGCAGAGCCCCACCATGGCCCCTCTGCCCTGTTTAGCGCCAGCACGAGCTGGGGACGCAGCCCCCATTCTGTCTTGCCAGCAGCACCCAAGACCTCGTACCAGCTGGCGGCTGCTGTTGGCCGATGCTGCGGTTACCTCTGGCCTCTCTCTGCCATGACAAACCGATTTCCACCGCAACCTCTCGCCTGGCGCCATCCTCCCCCGGGCAAGCTGCCCCGCCGCCGAGCCGATGCGCGTCTGTCACCATCGCCGTTGCAAATGCAATAACCAGCGCCCTCTGAACAGCCAAAATCAAGACGTCAGGAGCCTGAGCGGAGCCGACAGCAATCCAAGACCCTGCATTTGGGGTGAGAGCCACCTCCGCTCCCCGCAGAGGTTCTGCGCAGGGCGAGCGCCGGGCTGCCCCAGCGGAGACCCCGGAGCGGTGGCAGCCCCAGGGCTGCTGCTGGTCGTGCGCAGGCGGTGGAGCGGGCGTGCACATGGGGCAGATCCTGCAAAGCTGCTCTCCTTCCCGGAGCCGCTTCCTTTCCAACTCAGAAGACGACGTGACTATTCATCTGGTCTCTCAGAGGCCGCTGGCAGGTCCTGGGTGCTGTTTTGCCTGACGCAGCGTGGGGGCTGGGCCATAGGAAGCACCTCTCTCTGGGCAGAGAGATGAGAGCCTCTGAGATGCTGCAGAGCCCCACGGGGGTTCTGCAGGGTGTTCTCGGCAGGGGTTTCCCCTGCCCCCCCAGGAGTAAGGCAGGGCGGCAGGGGAACGGTCTGCACGGAGCTCCGCTGCAGCTCCCCTGCGCAGCCTCAGCACCCAGCGACAAAGCATCAACAAACTCAAAAAAGGGGAAAAAAGGAGGGGGGAAAGAAAAAACAAGGGGAAGGAGGAAAGGAAACGCGACATCGTTCAGATGAGGAAGCACCAACCCCAGGCACTGCCAATCTTCCGAGCAGAAAGAGAGCAAAGGGTTTGACCCTGGTGACTCAAAGGAAGAACAATGAGCGCTACCTCCCCAAACAAGGAAGCGGGCTCCGACACGTAGCAGTGAGCACTAATTCCCTTGTGACCCCTCCCTTGCGCACCCGGGGAAGACAGAGATTAGTACCACCCTCCCCACGGCACCTCCAAGCTACAGCTGCCGAGGCCTGTGAGCTGCCTGCTCCCACCCGGCAGGAATGGCACCCTCCATCGCACCCCGCGGCTGGCGCGAAGCGAGAGATGCTCCAGCAGACCACGTCCAGCCCGCTCCGATCCTTCCAGCGGCTCCGCTGCAGAGGCAGCCTCTCCCACCGCCCTTATCCAGGGCGCAGCCCCTCACGGGCTGTTTTCAGCCACGTTTCCAGCAATCCATCGCTGGATTTTGCTGGATGAGGGAGCAGCCCCAAACTGACAATTTATTACCAGTTGTTTTCCTCAGCTGCCCTGTGCACAAGGGGACGGCAAGAGGATGTGTGCAAGCCCCGATACCTGCAGGTCGTTGCAGCTGCGACCAGGCTGCGCTTACACCCTCCCGCGTTTGCAGCAGGGTGGGACGGAGGAGAGCGGTCCCAGCACCCAGCCCTCCCGTGGGGCTGGCTGGCCAGGCAGCAGCCCCGGAGAATCAGCAGGTGAAGCCATGAACATCCCGAGCAGGGGCAGACTCTGCCGGAGCCCCTTCCGCCACCCTGCCGTGCCGCAGCAAGTGAGGAAGGAGCCCAAGGGTTAAGGCTCCCCGAAGAGGGCTCTGTGTGTGTGTCTGCCTGCGTTTCAGTACTCATCTCAGCCACTCTGCTTCCTGCCTTGGTCCCCTGCCAGCGAGAGGTCCGGGCCAGCAGCAGCCTCCTCTGCTTCCTCCTGAGCGCTCAGACACGCACAGGGGGTGCCCCGCTCGCCGCCCAGCGACCTCCCCAAGCCTCCCCCGTAGCCGGAGGTAACACTCACCAGCTCCACCTGGGGACCCAGTCCTTCCAGGATCCGGTGGGCAGCCTCTGCCTTCTTCTGCAGGGAAGAAAGGGGAGAGGGAGAAGAAAAGTTATTTCTGCCATTGTTTATGGTCATAGCCCTCTGCCCCAGCTCTCCCCCAGCTCTCCCCCTGTGCCAAAACCCCTTCCCAAACCTCCACAGAGCCGCCACAAATCCCACCTTTCCCTGAAAACGGGTGGAAAGGTTCAGCTCAGCCTCTGGACCTGTAGGAAAGCCCCACGGGCACAGAGTTATCACAACTTTAAGGCATTCGAGCTCTGCCCGGGAGGCGACACGAATCCCCAGCCCCTCTGGGTGCCAGGCGGGGGGGTCGCACCCCTTACCTCCGCGCAGCCACCGGGCGAGGAGGAGGGCGGGCGAGCTGGCACGCAGGCAGAGTTGCCCTTTCTAGGATTCATCACTTAACGAGGATGCGATCGTTAGGTTTTGAGCTGCCCTTGGCTCCCCGGCTTGCTCTCGCTTCCCTCCCCTCCCCGCCGCAGAGGAGCCCTTCTCTGCCCCCTCCCGCCCCCGGCCAAGCTACACAGCGCTTATTAGAGGAAAAAAATAAACCACCCAGGAGCACGTGTCAGGGCTGCGCGGTGGTTGCTAATTAAACAGGCCTGAGAAACAGACATGGGTTGGCTGCAGCAGGAGTCTACATAAAAGATGACATTTTCAGTAAACAGCACCTCCTCGCAAAGCCAGGCTTTTCAGCGGGGGTTACTGACAGTCCGATAAATCCAGATCGCTGCACGCTGCCGACGGGGCCACAGGGCTGAGCTGATACAGCCAAACACCTGGCAGCGAGGGGGGTGAGGAGATGGATTTCAGAGGTGTTTGTTCAAAAAAATAGGTAGTTTTAACTCTTTTGGGATGGGGGAAAGAGAGAATCCACAGCTGCCTAAAACAGGGGTGAAGGAGCACTGCACAGAGCTGAGCTTCCCAGGATTCAAACGTGACGGGGGAGGAGGGGTGGGAGAGCAGGATGACAGAGATGGATGGATGGACAGGGAAGAAGAAAACCCCCTTTTTTGAAGTATATTCAGGATATTAACCCAATAAGCACTAGAGCCCAGCTGGAGCTGTGGGGTGGGAGCTGAGCCCCAGGGCTGGGGAGCTGGGGGGGGGCTGGGCTCAGGGTCCCCGGCTTTGGCAAACCCCGGGTGAAGCCCCCTCCCAGGGCAGGGAAGGGATTTCAGCTCCGGGGGTCTGTCTCGCGCTGTTCTCTGCCACCGGGCACCTCTCACCCTCACGCCGGCTCACGGCAGGATGAGTTTCCCCGCATCCCAGTGCAGGGGATGCCTCACCAAAAGCTGGCCCATCACCCCGCTGCCTTGCCCCCCTGTCTGACCCCACCCCGGGTGGGTTTCCAAAAGCTTCACCTACCCCCCGCCGCCGGCTGGTCCTCAGAAGCGCTGATGCAGCTGGTAGGTGTGCGAGTTCCTGGCCGGGGCTCTGCACACCCACACAGTCGGATCCGCCAGCGAGCGCTTCTGCAGCGCCGGCGGCGGGAGCAGCCGTGTGAGTCACCCAGCCCACAGCCGGGCTGGGAACAGACCCGCGCCGGGCGCCCCACCGCAGCAGGGACACCAGGAGACCTCTCCAGCTCCTCTACTGACCGCACGCTCGGCAGGACGATAAGTTTGCTTGCAATTGAGAAGCGATTTCGAGGATGCTAGGAGAGATGTAACCACGAAGCGCGCCTGCCCGGGCACCGTCCCCACACGTACGCAGGACGCACGCAGCAGCCCTGCTATTAATGCATCCCAGCCCCTTGGTCCCACGCAGCAGACCTCGGGGTTCACAGATGTCACAACCACTGCGTGTACCTCGCAGGCAAGGACACACACACACACACCAAGCCGAGCAGCGAGTGATGCTGTAGCTGAGCCAAAAACGCAGCTGGAGCCCATCCCAGCGAGCTGCTCTGCCCCTCTGGCCTCTCCCGAGTCCCTGCTCCATTCCAGAGGACCACTGGTGGGGAGGTGCTCCCAGCACCCGGCTCCCTCCGCAGTGCCTGGGGATGCGCAGCCAGGGCAGACTTGCTCCCGCATTGCCGGTGTGCCACTCGGCACACACCACGCTTCCATCCGGTGCCGGACCGTCAGCGAGATGCCTGCAGGGACCACAGGGAAAGCACGGCTGTCCCAGTGATGGAGGTGGGTCTTTGGAGAACAACTGCATCCCAGAGAGAAGCCTGGGAAACAGCTGCAACTGAAGGAAGCGCCTGCTCTCGCCTAGGGCTTGGGCTCCAGGGGAAGGAGCCATGTGTTTACACACGGCAATTACATCTTCCGCACTGCAATAAACTGCTTCCGACTCTTCTCCCACACCAGACTGCTGCCGACGTGAGGGCGCTTTGACACAAAGGCAGGCGGGACTGGCCTCAGCTGACCCACGGGGGAAGCAAAGTGACCCCAAGCCCCAGGACCTACCTGCCAAGCGCAGCACTTGCAAAATGCTTCGTGTCAATGGGGCGTAACACGTGGCCCAGGCTGTAAGAGACATGTACCCACCCTCCTCATAAAATACCGCATCTGCTAGAGAGTGCGTGCCTCTTCCATGCGAGAACCCCTCCCGTAACAGCAATTTCCCACCGGGTTCAGGGAGACAGGAGAGCCCTGGCTAACGCAGCACCCAGCTCTGCCAGCCCCGAGGATGCTCCAGCAGATGACAGGGAAATCACACCCCAGCAAAACACCCCAGCTCTTGGGTGAGATACCCCAGAGCCACACAGCCCAGCCCGGCTCCTCACAAAGCAAGAGACGTTTCCACCACTGCACACCGACTCCATCAACCGGGAGAAGCCGAGTCTGCCTGGGAACCTGCCCCTTGGAAATATGCATCACGAGATGGAGAACTCCCAGCCAGAGCTTTATATTTTGGTCTCCATGAGCTATAAAATCTGTTTGGAGAACATTAGCACCATGGCATTCGGAAGTCTTAAACAATTAAAACCAAGGGGGCAGATTTTCCTGGGGGGAGGTCATTAAGACTGCTACAAAGTGCTCTGCCTCTGCTGCCCAGACTGCGATCCGGCCAACCGCCCTCCCGCCCGCCACTGCTTGTGTTGAGTGGGAAGCATCAGCTCACCCAAATTCTTTGTGATGCATACCTGGGACAAAAATCAGCAACCCAATTAATTGCAGGCAGCGTAATTGCGGGTAGAAGGCTGCAGCCCCGGCTGGAGGCAGCCGGCCCCACCAGAGGCCCCATCTCCGGGCAGCAGCCCCGGCAGCGGCGGATGGCGCAGCCAGGGACCGAGGATGCTGCAGGCCCGTGTGTACAATGCGATTAACTTCGAGAAAGAGCTGAGTGTGTTCAGCTGCTGCATTTGCCATGTTTAGACAACTTAATGAGACAACCCAGAGGCAAATCACCACAGGCAGAACATGTGGCGAATCAAGAAGAATGACATAATTTGTCTTGCATTAACCGACTGTAATATACACGTCTCCAGAACGGAAGATCAGGAGGGGAAGCTATTCCGAGCACGTCATATCTTTGTACGTACACAAAGAAATGCCTCTATCTTGAAAGCTGCCCAATTAACACTTGACATCCACTGTAATTGCTGATGCTCCTTCCTGCATTTATCAGATCATAGCAGAACCGTAATGAGCTGTCTGAAAGGCCACGCAGACCGAGGTGAGCGCTGGTGGCAGGACTGGGAAGGACATATTACACCCAGCAGAAGGTTCCCACCACACTGGGGCTCATCCTGAAGGACAGACAGACACAGGGAGACAAGGATCGTGTTTCAGCAAGCCAGAAGCCTGGCTGGGCAAACCTCAAACTGGGCAGCTCCCAGTTAAATCCTTTCCCTTCCAAAGGCACAGCCACCTAAGGACTTGATTCCAGTACTGATTTCGTTAGGAGTATGTTTAATGATTGATCCCGCAGAAGGAAACCAGAGGGTTCACCCTATGTCTGCTGAAAAACCCCACCCGTGCCTGCAATCCCTGTTATTTAACTGACAGAAATGTATCAGGAAGCAAATCCAGCCATTACTTCTGGTGAGATGCAGGAAGATCCCCACCGGTTTTACAGTCCCGCTGCAGCTCCACAGCAAGCAGCTAATGACGCCTTTTCCCGATTCCGTACAGAGTCCTGCAGTACTGTAACAGCACTGGGAGCAGCAGCGTTCGCGGAGGGACTGAAGCCTGAGGCTGAATTTTGCTCCCATTGACCATCAGAGTCGGTTTGCGCTGGTAGAGCGGCTCTGGGTTTGGCACGGGCACACCGCGGGCACCCCCGAGGGCAGAGACACCCCCCTGGAGCACGTGTAAGCACGACTCGGATGGAGAGGTGAAGTCCATCACATACTAGTCCTCCAGATGCATTTTGGAGGGATCGAGGCCTCAAGAAGAGTGGCTGAACCACCAACGCTGATCTGTGTGACCGCGGGGCCCACGGATGCAAAAGGGCAGATGTGGCAGACAGCAGCGTCTGTCCCAGAGACCCTCCCTCCCCAGGGGCAGGGGCAGGCAGACCCCGGCTGGGGAGGGTGCTCTTAAGCCATCTCACACCCCTCCAACAGGCCTGGAGCCAAAGACATCTTTGCCAACAACAAAAAGCCTCCCTGCAGACTACAAAAATCTCCATTCTCACCTAAGAAGCATTGGCTTCCAAGGCAAACTCCAGCCCCTTCTTTTTCCTTTGAAGAAACTTAAAATAGGTGTGGGAGAGGGAAGCGGGGGCAGGAGAGCAACTTCCCGGCCACGGGGACTCCCGCAGGGACGAGCCGACCCTCGAGGCAGTGGAGCATCCGAAACCAGAGGAGGGAGAGTCTGGGATTTCGTGTGGGCTCCTCTTAAAGCAAAGTTTAAAAATGGAAGAGAAAGGAAACACAAGAGTTATTTTGAGCAAGCGGATCTGAAATTAGGAGGCGGCATTTTCTTGGACTGACTCCAGCCATGGCTCCATGCAGCACAACGCTGCTGCAGCTGAACTGTGCTCCCGGGGTTATTTATAGCAGCCCGTAGGCAGCAGCGCTGGGGAATGGAAGGGTTTCTCTCTGGGACCAGGCATGTCCTGCACGGAGATAAGCACGGCCCTTCAAGAGGCAGGAGAGCTGCGCCCAGGGCGGCGCTGGGAAAAATCCCTGTCCCGGCAGCACAACATCCCGGGAACAGGCAGAGCTGCAGGAGTGGCACAGCAGAGAGGCAAGGCTGGAGTTGGATTTTGTTTAAACCAAAACTCAGAAGTGTGGCTGAGGTCAGCAGAAAGCACGGAAACCCTCAGGCGAGAGGCTTTTCTCCAGGAAGCAGAAAGCAAACACTCTGGGGGGATTTAACGGTGCGACCTCGGTGCCAAGATCTGCTGGGACCAAACCACCACCTGGCAGTGCCGGTTTCATGGGTAAGGTTTTCATTCCTATGACCACAGGTACCAATTTTTTCCCTTTAAACTTCAGCATCCTCTCTCCGAGAGCCAAACCACCCCAGCCGTTTGCCACAGAGCAGGTGGGATAAGCACCACGGAAAGGGAAAGCAATGCTCTTCCCTGCCCAGCTCCTGCAGCCAGCAGGAATGGCCGCCACCGGGGCTCCCAACCCAACGGGAGCGCCCAACCCACCTCCCCGCGCCCGGATGGAGCCACTTCCCCACCGCACCAGCAGCCACGGAGCCCCGAGGCTGGGCCCAGCAGATGCACGCAGCGGTGGTTACGAATGACTAATCACAAATAGCAAGAAAACTGAGGAAACGGGTCACCCTGGAGCCACGTGTTAATACCAGCTCCTGCCAATCCTGTGCAGAGCGTGAGACGCCAACTCATTTTGGTTGTTTGCCGATCTCCGGCTTTGGCTAGTCATTGTCAGCCAGTTTCTGTGGTTGGCTCGCTCGTAACTCCATCCACGGCCAAGGGGTGAGCCCTGCATCGGAGCTGGGTCTCCACTCGCACACAGATCTAGCGCCACGCTCTTGTCTGCAGGGTTACTGTGCCATTCGAAGGCGCATTAATTTTAAAGCAAGGCGTTAATGAGGCTTTGCCATTGCAAAACTGCTGCGAACATTGCCATTGCACAGAAGGCTTTTAGAAATCAACGTCTCGGCAGCGGAGCAGTTACAGGAAAGCTCCGCTCACCCATCCCAAGGAGCTGGAGCATGCCGCAGGGGCTACACCCGACAGATCTGGGTTCTCTGCACTTCTCATCTCTATTTCCAGGACCTGAAAACGCAGGACACAGCATTATCTGGCCTGGGTTAGTTGTAGACAAAGCCTCTAATGCACTTCCTGGGAACTCCAGATCCTGAAGCAGACATTAAAAACGGACATCAGGGCCATTAAAAAACAAAACCACCACCAACAAAAAGATTTCCTTAAAATCCAAGAAAAAAAATGAAAGTATTCTAAATGACTCCAGGCCAAATGTTCCAATTTTTTCTTTTTGGAAATCTTGGTGTCAGGCAGAAGCGTTGATGGTGTCTAACCTCTGACCTTTCCATTTCTCCGCCGGACTATATGAAAGCCCATCCTGCATCACCGAGCCGAGATGAGGCAACCCCAGAACAAAAGCCACCACAAACAAGAGCAAAACGAACACGTCCCTTCCAGCAGCCAAACATGAAATGCCCCCACCCCGATTACCACGTAAACTAGAATCTGAAAAAAAAAACAAACCCAGAACCCTGCAGATTTAATGCTCGAAGGCAGTTTCACTGATAAGGTTTTATTTACTGCACCAGCTCCGTGCTGACGATGCAGGCCTGATTCTTCCCTTTCTAATGTAAATCAGGAGTTCATAGAAAATCAGAGTTATACAGACATAAAATCCCTGTGGGATCTGAGTCACACTCAGTGCCTTTGAGCAGTTAACGGCGAGATTATACTTTGCAATGCTAAAAGTGTTCATTTATGTATTCTCTTATTTATGGATGGGGCATTAATGCTTTATGAAGGTATTTGAGGAGGGTAAACGGATAGCTGGGAACAGGCTCTGCACAGACACAACAGCAGCAGGGGGTGGAAAAAGTTCAAAACAATCCTTTGAATTCCAATTTTACAGCATAATGCTGAATTTATAGATAGATAGCTGTGGCCTTTTGAAGGAACAGGCACCGAGACAGAAAACGAATTAAAATTTAATCTTATTGATTTCCACCAGCTCAATCCCAAGAGCGAGACAGACGCTGCTGCCTGGCTTCCACTGCCTGCACTGCATCAATCCCAGTTTTTCGGAGGGCTGACAGGGCAGCAGGGATGGGCTCAGGCGGCCGCAAGCCATGGGCACCCACAGCCTGCAGAGGGGGGACCGGTCCCAGCCCTCGTCACGCCGTGGTGGGTCACAGCACACGGCGTCCCCTCCCTGGCACGGCGGCGGAGGACGAAGTCACGCCGTGTCCTGACGCGACCTCTCCGATAAATGAGCTCAATGTTTTAGAGGAAAGCTGACGTGTGTGTGTTTTGCAGGGACAGGTCTGAGACAAGGACGGAGGCTGCTTTTTATCTGACGGTCTCTGAGCAGGAATCCTGCCTGGCTCCGACGCACGGCAGGTCTGCAGAGAGCCCGCGACCACCCGGATCTGGCTTGCAGAGAGCTGGTGATGGGGGCATGCAGGCTCCACATCGCCACGACGGCCGGAGAGAAGGCAGGAGCACGCCTGCTGCATGGTAGCTGATGGAGACTTCGGGCACGCAGGGGGCTTGGAGGAGAATTCACCCACACACCGGTGGGCTGCTGGCACGGCCAGGGCTGCCACGGCGCAGCATCCTGCGGGACACGCCGACAAGGAGAGCTCAGCCAGCCCCGCGTCCCAGCAAATTGCCCAGCAGGGCAATCCGGAGCAACACCAAGGCTGCCCTCCTCCCCGGGCTTAGCAAGGGACCTGGAAATTTCCATTTAAAACACAAACACATCTTCCAGCCCAGGTATGCTCAATCAATTTCAGGGGAAGAGGGATGCGAGGAATCCCGTGAATGGCCCAGTGGAATAAAGCCATGGCTAAAAATACGCACAGAGCACCTGCCCTGGTTATGGGGATTTGAGGTGAAGGTAGCTAAATTCTCTCAATAGAGAAACACATCCCAGAGGGGCAAATTAAAGCCCGCAAGGAGGCTGTGCCACACAGCCACCACCTTAGAGGTGTCAGACCCAGCAGGGATCAGCTTTTCATCCCCCCAGGGGAGACACTAAAGGTTGCTCACAGTTTAATTTAGGAGATTCCCAACTCCTGCACCACCGTTGGCCTCTAGCAGCAACCGAGGTGCCCGTCACAACCTGATTTCCCCAGGTAGCTCCGCACCATCCTGCCGGCACCCAGCTCCCGGCGCGGGGTGACAAGGACTGGCAAATGCCCCCCATGGCACAGCCTGCGGCCCAAACGGTCCTCAGAGCTCCCCACCGCACTGCGACAACTATCTTGGTGATTTGGGCACCCATCACTGTTTTCAAACATCTCTTCAAGGACTAAAAGCACTTTTGAAAATAGGACTCAGATGCCTCTGAAAACGCTACCCACTGTTTATTCTCAGTTTAGTCTATGGATAGTACCAAAAATGTTAACTTCCATTCTCATACATCCTTTCAGAAACGGTACAGTTTGCACTCACAGTTGAAATCCCGGCTTGGAGATGTGCACGTGTGTTTTTCTGTGTTACACCGCAAACATTTCCCAAAAGGTACTTTTCCAGGTGCAACTTCACAGCTCATCTTTGGAGACAAGACAAAGTGTCCCCGGTCAGCGCATACCCAGGGCAGGAGGCACCTGGATCTCAGCGATCACGACCACCAACGGCCTCTCTATAAACCAAATCTCTGAAAAACCTTCCCAAACACAGCCAGAGCCTCCCAATCCAGCGTTTCACTGCAGTCCAGAAGAGCTTCTCTCTGTTCTTCCCCAGCAGGATCTCTACAGTCAACTTTTTTTTCTGGAAATCAATTACTTGTCCAGCAGAGTGTAGCAAGAAGGGATTACAGGTCATGTTTTCCACAATTATCCTCTCCGACACCAAGGAATTTCTCAAATCATCTGCGTTAAATAGGTCACAAGAGGGAAAACCAGCGTGACAGGCGTTCAGCATCAGAAAACCTGAATTCTGAGAAAATCTGATACAGGCCAGCACCAACCTGCATCCCAACCCCTCATCCATACCTGGCACGGCGGTGAGAAAAATATATAGCCCTCCCTGATGAACCATAAGCTAAAATTAGAAACCATTCACCCCTGCAAAGCCACAGCTATCGCCAAAAGGAAAGTAGGTCACAGAATTGCTGGCTAACTTGATTTTCCGGCGTTTCTAGCTGCTCTGTCCTCACGTAACCTCCTCTCTCCCATGGAGCGTTTTTGGCGTCTCCTTTGTTCGGGGTATAACTGCACGCAGTGTGTAACTCCGGCGCAGCCTGGCAGGAGCGGTGGGAACGGGCACCCGCCTGCTCGGCGAAGCACAGACCCGCAGTTCACGAAAAATTAAAGCGGAGCCAGGCGACAGCCCCTCCGCGGAGCGCGCTGCCTCCCACCTGCTCTGGCGGTGGCACAAGCGTTGGCTTTCTCTCCCCTTCCACAATATTGCTCTTTAAAGATCATTTCAGGCTTTGCCAGCTCTTCTGGGGTGCTTTGCTCTCCCACCTCTTCCCGGGGCCTGAATATCCTCTTTTTATTTGCATTTCTCACCACACTGCCTCCCTCAAGCAAGCCGCAAGCTGAGCCACGAGAGTAAATCAGGCTTTTCCTGCCTTTGCATCCAGGCTGGAGCACTGGCTCAGCCGTTACAGCCGCTTTTCCCGCGAGCAGACCTCAAGGCATCCAACTTCACTGCTTTTCCGCAGCACAAAAGAGGCAGAAAAGCTTAAAATTTGGCTCAGTGACCTTTCCTGCTCCTGATCAATGTGTCTCCATCTGGCTGACAGCCTCTTGCTCCTACCAACTCACCTTGCCGTTGAGTGCTCAGCTGCAGCAGCACCCTGTCTGACAGACGGGTGGGTGCACCCCCCTGCTCTGCTGCTACCAAACCCACCCAAAGCAACCCGACGTCCCACCACCAGCCACTCTTCCACCCGAAGGACGCGGGGACTCAGGCTGCCCCCCCGTCCTTTCCTCTCCCAGTTTTCCTCCTCCTGGCCAAGGGGAAGAGCAGCCATCACCGAAAGGCATCCCAAATGTGTCCCACGGACATGAGAGGCTGAAAGCCGAGATACCCTTCAGAAGGACAATCGCGTCCTGGATCCCACCTTTGTTACGGAGCCACGACAAAGGCAATGTTCTCAGCAAGGCTCAGCCCACCCCTCCCCTCGCAGCCCACAGCTTGGCACCTCCATGTGATGGCACTTAGAAGGGTCCTTTCCACCCCCCGGCCTCGGTCATTACCATCGGCCAGCAAGGCTCTGTCGACTCTCCGCTGCCCGTGAACAGATCACGACTCCTCCAAAGGAGGAACTTCCCTCCAGCCTGCTACGGTTTCGGGAGGGGTTGTTTGGTTTGAGTGTCCTACCCACAGACAGGCTTGCTTACACGCTACCCGCAAGGGGGCTTTACAAGAACGGGGGACGAATGATCCCAGGGATCACAGACATGAACACGGAGCCAGACTGGAAATTATGCTGGCATTTGGTGTCAGGCGTGACCTTCGCTTGCTGAGCACCCACCTGGAAGGAGAGCACCCTGTCACGAAGGTTAATAGCAGAATGCTCCTGGAGCAGCTTGGCTTCGAGGATCAGTGTAACTGGGAATAAAGTCGGGCACGCTGACAAAGGGATGTCACTGTATGCGACAGCATCCCAGGCATCATGGCCATGCATCTTCAAGGAGAAATGCTGAACTCCACGCTTGCTCTCCGCACTCTGCCACCACCCACGGGACAGGGCAGCGACCCCGAGGGACTGTCCTGAGCCGCGGCAGGGACACCGAGAGCAGATCGTGTCTGACGTGGAGGAGGTGACGGGAGACTCGGAGAGACAGGGGGAACGGGGTGACCCTGCTGCTGGGGTGGGCAGAGACAAGAGGTGACAAAGCATGACAAGGGCCTGGTGGGACACTCCCTCCCAAGCCAGGTCCTGCTGACGGGGACTGCTACGATGCAGGCCTTTGGGGATGCAATGGCTGAAGATCACCTTTCCTTCCCTGCCGCAGCGCCATCCTCCCCCTCATAACAAGGTCCAGGTACACCAGTGTGTCCAGGGAGGATGGCACCCAAGGGAGTCGGAATAAAAATGTTTGAGACCTCCTTTTTTGAACCTAGCCCTTGGAGAGGAGGCATAAGCCGTCTAACCCAAGACCCCCGGAGAGGGCACTTGGTGGTGCCACCGGGAGAACAGCCTTGAGGAACACTCGGCACCTGCCCCCAAGCCCCGCGTCTGCAAAGCCATCACCAGCCCGCGCCTGCTCACGCTTCCAACACACCGACCTCAGCCGTCACCCGCTTGCACAACAGACCGTGCCAGCGTTGGGTTTCCTATTGCTCAGGGAAAGAAGCAGATGGAAAAAGGAAAAACCAGGAAAATTGCACTGCCTGGGAGTGCCGGGTACGTGATTTTTTAAATTTTTTTTTCCCTTCTCTTTAGGAGCTGGGCACCTGGATTTCTGCAGCTCCCAGTGAAATCGCAGGCCTCGCAATTCAAAATAATTAGCGACTGGTAGTTTTCCTTTTATGCAAAATCATCCTTTTTATCCAACACCTAAATGAAAATGAATATGCTTGATTATCTACCAAAGGGCCCAATTTCCTAGCACCGCTCCAAAGCACACAGCAAAATTCCTGTCTCCTCAGGCTGCTGTTACAGGCAACGGCTGAGTGCAACAAATGAGCGGGCAAGGCAGAGATCCAGACCCAGGGAAGCCAGCATGACCTTCTCTAATGCTATTTACAGCATCATATATCCACACATCCAGACACGACTGCATCCACGTCCTTTCTGCTCCAGCCTGGGGAGCTGAGGGGCAGCCAGGAGAGCTCGCAGCTGGCCTGCCAGCGTTGGAGCACCACGGATATCCCCCTCCATCCATGCAGCCCACCCCAAAGCCCACCCTTTGAGGCAGCTTTTGACTAGGCTCACTCCCAGGGGAGAGGATGAAACAAGCTATTTAACAGACAGGGCTCTGAAGCATCTCCTGAATGCTTCACATCTAAGGCTGATGACGGGAAGCCCCCAGGCAGGTTCTTCAGAAGACATCTGTGCTCAATCCACACGGCAGAGCGAGCTCCTCACCCTCCCCAAGGGGGGCCCGTCCATCCACCTCCCGCAGCCTCTGCCCCAGGGGTCTCGCCCAGGGAAATCCTCCACCTACCCCTTACCAACCTCCCCGGCCAGGGTGACACGGCACGACCGCACGTTTGTACTTCCATCGTTTCCAGACTCACCCTGTTCTCGTCGTAGATGATCTGCACCAAGCTGCGATGTTTGGACTCGATAGGAGGCGGGGAGATGGGTTTTTCAGGCTCTGGTGGTTTGGCTGCTTCTTCCTCCAACTGTTGCTGTGGAAGGAGAGGGGGGAGGAGGAGGGTGAGTCACAGCGAGAAACACAGCCGTCCCCGTCCACACGAGACTCTGCAGTGCCGCGGCCGAGGCAGAAACCGCCATGGCAGAAGGCTTCCTGCGAGGTACGGGCAGGCTCGGGCCGCGGAGCGTCGGGGAGAGGGAGGAGAGCTGCGCAGCATCCCTGCCACGCAAGCGCAGCGCTCTCCTGCCCCAGGCACCCGGCCCGGTGCTGGTGGGTCACTGCTTTTTAGCCATGGAGGATGAGGACAAGCCTCCCAGAGAGAACTCCGGGCTAGAAATAACGATTTTACTGGAAATGCTTAAAGGGGACCGCAGCTCCAGCCTGGCTCCCTGCTGCTACCTGCCTCCAGAGCTGCCACCCGCTGCTGGGAGCGGTGGAGGAGCGAGGGGTGAGCAGCAAGGCTGCCCTCCACCTTGGGCATCATCCTGCCATGCTGTGGGTGGAGGAGATGCCTCGGGATGACTGTTCTCGATGAAATGACTTGTGCACCGGCCGCCCCTGCACCGCACAGCCAGATGAGCCGGTAAGCACGGCAGAGCAGGCAGTAACACTGCGAATCCCGGCATCTCTGGGCAGAGTCAGCCCGATGGGACACGTGGCAGCCCTCTCGGCCACGGTGAGAGATGCAAAGTGCCCAAGAGGGCAAACAACAGTGACGGGACTCCCTGCAGAGGACAGCACGGGCCACCAAGATACCCTCTGGGGAACCTTCACAGAGAGCCCAAGTGCTCAGGCTGCCAACGCCTGCAGCGTGAACACACCCCACGGCTCCGGCTGTCCCGGCAGGCAGAGGAAGAGCTCCTGAGGGCATCGGCAGAGCATGGGCTGCCTTCCAGCTGTCAGCCAGCACACTCTCCTGGGAAAGTGGCTTTGAGACTCATTCCTCTCCCCCTTTCACAGAAGACAAGGCGTCCTGAGCAGAAACCACCAAGTAAGTCCAGGCTCCAACTAGAGAAAGCCCAGTAGGGGTTTGCCACCTGGGTGACCTGCCTTCAGTGACAACAGTGCCAAAAAGCTCGTTTTGTTGGCTCTTGTGCTTTCTTACTGTCCTTACTGCACTGCCACAGCTATAAGATTCACAGTATCTAGGCTTTGAGGTGCAGCAGCTGTGTGCGAAAATACACCGCGCCGTCCCCCCCAGCACCACGTGTCCGCCTGTGCTGGGACAATGCAACCCAAGGTGTGTGTCTCACCCCAAGCTTCGGTCTCACTCAAAGCAGAGACGTCCAGGAGCCCAAGAGCTGCTCCACGAGCACATCCACCACAGCCCCACCACACATGCAGTAAAACGCACCCAGCCCTTCCAACGCCAACTACCCCCCAGGAGATGGAAAGCAGAAGGGAGCATGTCCACATACGCACCTTTAAAGATCACTGATCTTTTAATGCGTTCCTCCCCATCTGTGAGCCACTCAGACCATGGCAAACTTTAATTATAAAGTAGCGGATCTAAGAAAGCGCTTTTGAATATGACTGCGGTCAGCAGGTATATCTGACATACGACCTGCACCTCCGGCTCTCCCGATGGGTGCGAGGCAGGAGGAGACATCTGAGCCCGTCCAGTAAGTTTGAGGAACTGCTCAGCCAAAAGAGGAAACAACAGATTCCTCCAGTCTCCTCCTGGGGCCACCGGCTCCTGCGAGGAGGGAGGGAGAGCTCACGCCGCGCACGGCAGCTGCGGGGCAGCACAGGCACAGGAGAGGGAGCGGTTGGCAAAAAAACGCCTGTGATTTTTTCACTGCTCGGCTATGAACCTCCAAACCTTTGTATTTCTTTCCTGCAGCTAATGCATCCTCTTTCGAAGCAAGGAGAAAGCCCAGTGAGTCTCTTACTAGGAAGAAAATGTGCCTGGGACTGAGAGCAATGGGCTCGCACCAGAGGTGAGCACACCACCGTCCTCCCAGAGACAGCGCTGTCTGGTGGTCCAAGAAGAAGGTGGACACTATTCCTCCTTCAGATCATCCCTGCTCCTGCTGACAACACCTTTCGCAACACGAGGGCTGCAGGAAGCAGTCCAAGAAAACACTTAAGCACCCAGACAGGTCTACTGGCTTGGCTGAGAACATCCACACCCCTTCCATTAAATGTATTCCAATGGATTAAGCAACCCCGTGCAACGGGCTCCATCCTGCCCCAACTCCCCCAGGTGGAAGTCTCTTCCCATACAGGGAAAAGCAGCAGCATAGGAAACACCAAGATATAGGCAAGAAAAAGCCACCATCACCAGCCAGACAGCTGAGCACCATCCCGGCCAGGGAGCAGGCTCTGCCAGAGGCAGGACAGCCTGCGCTCCACACACTGGCATCAGTGTGCCCATCTCAGGATCTCAACCCACGGGTGACTCCAGCCACGCATGAGGATGGCCAGGAAACAGCCAGCTTGGACCATCTGCACCCCTGGAAGGGGGTGAACCTTTCCCAGTACCACAGGGATCCATCCCTTCCTGCCCGCCAAGAGCCGTGTGTCCGCAGCACGCGTCAAAGGCTCCAACCACGCACACCACAGCCCGAAAGCTCCCTTCTCTTCTCAACCACGGCTTTCTCAGGCGGCCCAAATCACAGCGCCTCGCAAAGGGGACAAGAGCTCTTCGAGAAGCCACGGCTGAAACCACAGGCTGTAAAGCAGCTCTCAGAGTCAGCCCCGGCGCGACGCAGCGCTTCCAGGCACCTGCCTGCTCTTGCTCGGCGTCCCCAGATCAGCCAAGGCACCCCATCGCTCCCCCACCTGACAGACTCAAAAACTCCAAAGAAAGAGCCACAAGAGGGATCAGTCATATCCCCTCCTTCTCTTGGGGAAAATATTTTGGGGGAAAAAAAATAAATAATAATGTCAGAAACTTGGCTACATTGTTCTGGAAAGCCACAAAAATTCCACAAAGCGGTGGGGTGTGTTGTAAGTGATTTCAGACAAGAGGATTTGATGGTGTATCAGGAAATGAAAGTTTGCCAGTAAGTGGAGGCTCATTAAAAGCAGCTCGTTAGAAGAAAAAATACAAATCTAATTATAGCTGAAATACAGTAGAGGATTAAACTCTACTCTCTGTGGCGTAAGACTGCACGGGCATTAAAGGGCCAGATGCTAGAGGTGGGGATGCGGGCAGGGTCTGCAGGCAGCACACCCGGCCGCGGCAGGTTCCGCGTGCGGCAGCTGCCCCTGGGAGCTGTGGGAAATGGCAAAGCCAAATAGGTCAGGGTTCCCAGACACGGACAAAATGGGTTTCTTAAAGGTCTGCCACAAAAGCTAGGCTGGGACTGTGACCTTTACGGGGAGAGAAGCAGGATGAGAGATGAGTCTTGACGGCTCCACACTCTCTCCCTCCCCACTCCCAGCAGCGGCTGCCTGCGAGTCCCCTCCTCTCCCCAGACGAAAGCCGGCGCAGCAATGTTGAAGGGATGTGAGACGCCACCGTTAGCCATAGCGCTGGCTCCTACAGCATCCACAAGGCAACCCACTTCCAAGCGAAGGAGGTGCCCTCTCCAGGTAGGAGCCCCTTTGGCTGGGTCACGCGCTGCAGAGGGGCCATGGGAGCCCGCAGCGCTGGCAGGAAGGGGGGTGACATTTCAGGAAGACCCATCACCTCGTACACCAGCCCCGTGCTGAAGGGACCTGCCTGACAAAGGCAGGGTCGTCACACACACACAGAGCTGCCACGCTGCCTTGTGCTGGGCAGCCATCGCCTGGGTACGACCGAGCTCCAGCCGCCTGGGGGAGAGGAGAGGAGAGGGCTTCTCTGAAAAGCACTTCCAAAGGTTTGAGGGGAGAACAGAGGGCACTGAGACAGGAGGGAGAAGGAAGGGGAAACCTTGGAGCTCTTCCACCCAGCCAGCTCCACCTCCAGCACCAGGTGGGAGTGTTGTACTCCCGCAGAGCCCTTCGCCGAGCTCGGCGCCCAGGGAGGCTCAGGCATCGCTGCGGAGAACAGCCCAGCAGTTTATTTCTCCTTCAGATCCCCGGTACCGCTGCCAGGAATAAATGCATAAGGATTATCCTTCCCTGTCAGGAAGAGGGGGAGAGAGGACTCAGCGAGAGATTTAAGCGCATATGGCGCATGAATGAGCGGGGGACGGCTGATGGAGGTGGCCTTCTGCCAGGGGTGCGCAGGGTTTGGGGAAGGTTTCTCAGCTTGCTGAAGACGTTTGCTTCTTGCAAAGCTCCGGCAGAGCCTTCCTTGTCATTTCTAGAACACCCAAAAAAACAAGAGATGGTGGATTGGGGTTGGTTGGGGTTCTTCTTGCACAGCCATTCCATACTTCTCCATATTTAATTACCCTGAGAAGGCCTCCCAAAGATGGAGGGGAAAAGCATTAGGATATTCCGGCTGCGTACAATTTCTCCCCTGCTCCGCTGCCCGTTCCCTGCAGGAGCGGTATCTATTCCAGGCTGATTGCTTTCCCTCACTCGTCTTTCTCCTGCACTGACAGCTCAGATGCACAGATGGACAAAACGTTCCTGGAGCATCTCAGACAGGACACCTTCCCCCCCCGCAATGCTTCCTCCCAGATGTGCCAGCTCTGCTGAGGCCTGGGCTGGGGAAGGATCCTGCCCGAGGGAAAAGGAGGCCATGTTGGTGGGCTGGGGGGGATTTGCTACCAACAGACTTTGCCACCATGTGCCAAAACAAAAAAAAAATTAAAAAAAAAGAAGAGGAGAGGGGATGCTTTTACTGCCAACAGCCAGTTTCACCTTCTTCCCCACTCCGCAGAGCATTTTTGTGGGGAGGAAGCATTGCAGAATGCGTTCAGAGGGAAGAAATAAAGCAACCAAGCAGCCAACAATAAAAAACCCAAACATTTCCTTACGGAAGGACAGCTTGATTTTACCAGCAAGGAGCATGTGCTGCTCCCGTCAGCTTCAACAGCAGCTCCTCAGCATCTCTGAGGAAAGTCAGGCAGGGGATGGGCAGAGCTGTCAGCTCTCCCACCCGCCGTGAGCGGGACCCTCACTGCCGTGCCGGGCACGCATCCCGCTCTGGAAGCCCCTCTCCAGAGAGGGAAATAACCACAGTTTGCATCTCCTTCCTCATATGGGATTTAAAATCACAGACCAGCAGCGAGACTGCCAGGCGTGAGAGGACACCAGCGTTCTGTCTGAGCTTCCTCAGGAGGGAGAGGGGAAGGACTGGCTTCACCCAGCTCCCACCAAACCCAGCAAGAGGAACCTCTGGGGTTTCCACTGCTCCAGATGTTCCTTTGGCCCCTGAGAGCCAGCACACGGGGCTGCTTCCTTGCACAGCTGCTCCTGTCCCTTCCTGGCTCCCTTTCCCTAAGCACTCCGATACCTCTGGAGATGAAAAGCAACACAAAAAGAAAAAAAAAGATCCTTTGCATTAAACAAACCGTATTGTTTGAAAACAAAACCAAAACATCCTGCTTTTTCTTGCAGGAAAGAAAGGGATAGTATTTGGTATGGGAAAATACAGACCTGCTGGGGAGGAAGGTCAAGTGCCTGTTCATCCTTGAGAAGTACCTGCCCTGTCTGACAGCCCAAGGAGAGGTTTTGCTCCATTCCCAAATTCCTGCGGCCCACCCCTCGCAAGAGGTGGCTCCTCTCAGGCACTTTGGGATTAGACACCAGCAGGGAGATTAGAAACTGGCCCCAATCAAAGGAAATAAAACAACCGATAAAAGAGAGGCAGAGAGAAATGATTTGCTTTAGGAAGTGAAAGCCTTTAAGTCTGTGGGTTTTTTCACAGACGTCCCCCAAGGTTTTGTCATATTAATCTCTTAATGGGTTTATGGTAATTGTATACATGGCAACATCAAGCGGGTGATCCTTCTGCTGGGGAGTGCTCTCGTGCAGGGGTAAAGCACTAACCGAGACGATCATATTCAAATCCCTGGCTCAGGCACAGCCCTGACTGGAGATGGACCAGACGCTGCTCATGGCTGCAGAGCTGGAAAGCCCTGGAGAAGGGGACTGGATGCGCAGGAAGGGCCATTAGGACATCGCAGCAATGTTTTCAACAGCCCAGTACTGCCATAGTAGCAGCAACAGCACTGGGGAGAAGCAATTGCTGGAAAGCAAAAAGATCTCGTGCTAACGCTGGGCTGTACGGACGACTCAGGCAACCCAGGCTGCGTTTCCAGCTCTGCCACTGACCACGGGCAAGTCACTGAGCACAGACTTCTCCCCCTTTAAGGTACTCTGACATGCAAAAGAGCCCACAAGCTGTGTTTTCAAAGCTCCCTCATCTTGCAACTACCAGCTCCAGACTGGTCACAGCAGCAAGCGCCCCATGTCACGACAGGGAGCACAGAGACAGACCATCCTGGTGGCACTGGCACTGCCACTTCCCCTCTGTGGACGTGGAATGGCAAGGACGGGGCGTAAGGCAGCACGCAGAAGCGAGGACACGTGTTCCCCTCGGGACCACAGCCTCTTACCTGCTTCTTCTTCAGCTTGGAGATCTGCTGCTCCACCATGGTGATCTCGCGGTCCACGCGGTCCATGTTCTGAATGAGCTCCTCCTTGGACAGCCGGGCCGGCAGCAGGTCCAGCTCAGCGTCGGGGTGAGCAGGGCTCACGGGCGATACGGGCTCCAGTTTGCCAGGCAGGCCACGATCCTGGGAAGCAGAAAACAACCAGGTCAGGACCCTTCTCTCATCCTCCCACGCCAGCTGCCACAGCTCCCTGACCCATTCCAGACCTCTGAGACACATATCCTTCAAAAATCCTGCTAGGTTAAGCACTATCAGCTGCCAGATCACATCACCGCAGTGCTCCACAACCTCCAGCACCTCTGGAGAGCACCAGGGTAGTCTCCCAGGGACATGACAGCATCAATTCCTCTTGCCAAAGCCTTGGAGGCTCCCACCACCTTCAGTACTATCTGCATTCCTACAGGATCAATAAACTCATCCATATTCAGGAGCTCCCAGCAGCACTGTCCCATCACGTCTCAGCAGCCAGCTCAAGGCTACATCTTCCCTGCAAAAAGGAGGTAGCTACAGACATGTCCTTCTCAGACACGGCCCTGGCCGTGCTGGACAGAAGAGCAGCGTTAATCACACTGGATGAGAAGAGGCTACGAGGGCAGCCCCCGGAAGGAAAGAGGACTCTCATTTCCTTCACGGTGGTCCTCCTCCATCTCTTGTTAAACTCTCGGGGAGCTCCACGTGTTGGATGTCAAATGCACGCATCCAGAAATGGAGAGAAAGGGGAAAGACGAGATAAAACCCAACTGATGAACTGATGAAAATCAGCTTTTTATGAATTCCAGGTAACGAAGCTGTCATCTCAACAAGACCCTTCAAATCAGAGACCGCACGGATGAACATAACCTTCACGGCCACCACAGCGAGCAGAGCTCTAACGACCATGAACTGGGGGCAGATGGAAAACCCATCGACACATTCAGCTTCACCTCCAGCAACACAACAACTTTGCTGCCCCCAGCGAGCTGGAGTCCCACGAGCATCGCGGAGCCACACCGCCTCACCTGCACACCCCTCCGCCCTCCGCCCCACAGGAAGGAGCCCGTCTCCCGCAGTCCCAGGTTGGATGCCTGGGTGAGTTCGCCGACCGCTGACGAACGCACCTGGAACGAAGCAGGTGTTTAATAGCCACTGGCCACAGATGGGGATCACAGCACACCAACAGCCTACCCTGACTCAGGATGCTCCTCTCTGGCAGCCACCCAAGACCTTATTTAACAGTTTATCTCTTCATTTGCTCAGCGAGAGGATGAGCTTCTTTTCCCGGAGGGGGCAGGAAGAGGAGCTGCGGCTCGGTCTGTAACCGTAAACCACCGCCAGGCCGGGCAGGCAGCAGCTGCCGGGGAGGGGGGGGAAGGGGGAGGCGAACAAGCCGAGAAGTTCACACAACTTTGCTACCCTCATCACAGCATCCCTGCGCCCGCGGACAAAGCCCACATTGTTCTGCACCAACTGGAGCTGAGTGTCCTCCCCTCAGCGCTGACTCACGGCCACCGGCAAACGGCCAGGGCTACCCACTGACCCTCTCCCCGGGCTGATCTCCTGCAGGGGCGAGTACCAACGGAGCTCAGTGGCACCGAGATGGCGAGGACCCCTCTGTGCTCCTCCATCTAACAACCTGATGGCCCCAGCTTGTCCGCCAGACATTGGTTCTGCTCTACCTCAAACCAGGGCAGCAGCCCACCAAATGTGCCGAGCGTGCAGACGCCACCTTGGCACCGCTCAGCATCCCAACAGCATCTGCTTATGGCGAGCAGAAGCCCACAGTGGCCGCTGGTGGGGCTGGAGCACAGTGAGGTCCCTCCTGGGGAGGCTGCACCCACAGCCTGGCACAGCCGCAGGGACCCGGCTTCGAAGGCGGTCCCTGCCTGGTGGGGCTGTGCTGAGACCAGCTCTGCCCCATTCCCCTCCGCAAGGGACGGGCAACGTCATCCACGGCAAAGCCGGAACAAGGGGAGGCAAAAGAGGATGTTTCCCAACAAAGTGGCCACGTCCCAGGACACCAGCATCCTCTACTGGCGCCTGTCTCCTCCTCTCCCCGCTAAACCCTGCTCTAGCTGAAGGAGACATGGAGCCAGGCAGGGAGGAAGCAGGCACTGCTGGGTGCAGCAGGGAGGCACCAACGCGCTCCTCGCTGCTGCCATCGAGGGAGAGAGAGCAAGGAACCAGCCTGGCAGCCCTTCCCCGCTGTCCGGCGCGGAGCACCCAGCCCGGAGAGCGCAGACGCATCAGAAGGCAAACTGGCTCTTTCCATCATCGGTTCAGAAGAGAAACCAGAACATCAAAGGTTTGTGGAGAATTCCAACGAGCAGAGTCTGTCTTGTTTTACTTCCCCAGGATTAGACACCCAAATCGGTCAGCCTGCTGCAGCAGGAAGGCTTTCTGTTCTCCGCAACTGGGGAGGTTTTGAGGGTTATTTTCCAAGCCAAGAGGAGCAGGACAACCACAAAAAGCAACCGCAAAAATCAAAAGATAAATTAGGTGCTCTTAAAATCTTGTTCAGATTAAGGCATGGGAAGGGGAAGTGGCAGTGGCTTGGGGGTGGGTAGGTTTTTCTAAAGGGAAAGCCAGCTACCTGGTAAAAACGCAGGAGAGAAAGACCTCTCTCTGCGCATGGGAAACAACAGGCACTCTCATGTCTGCCGATACGCAAGACAGGGCATCTTGAAACTCCTAGTTGGCATAAACCCCTTTGGAAACCTGGTTTCTGATACTTATCTTTTTACCTTGCAGAATCTGAAGCAAAACAGCAGCGAAGCTGAGTAAGCCAACAGCTGCAAGTCACAGCACAAACCCCATCATCGTCTGGTATTAGGAGATGGTTATAGCGATAGAGAGGCAATGTCCCTAGACCTCAAATAGCTGGTCACTGGCGTTCCACAAGCTCCTCTCTAAATAAAGGAAATGACAAGCACACAGAGGACAGAAAAAATAAAATTGAAGGGAAAAAAAAAAGTCTTGCCCATGCACTGGTGAAGTCCAAAAAGCAGAGCTCCCAGATTTACACATGGCATGAGGAAGCCACAAAAATGGGTTGAAAAGGTGTTTGTAAGGAGTCCAGCCGGACTGCACAGAGATATTTTAACTGGTGTTATGTTTCCTAACACTCTCAAGAAGCTGCTCAAAGTAATATTCCTCCGCTTCAGAGAGTATCATACCCAGGCTCTGAATAAAGTGTGAAACCTAAAATTCTTCTTATTAACATGAAGTCACAGACTTCAAAACCAGCACGAGCCGGGAGAGCTGGAATAAATCTGCTGGAGGGAAGAAAACAATTACTGCATTACTCAAGTTGATATTTTCTCAGTAATTATACTGTTTCCATGTGATTTGTTTTTATACACGGCTAACAGCTACTGTAGTTCCTGTTTATCCCTGGCCTTATTATTATGTGATTTGTATGATAACAAGGGTGGGCGAGCGGGGGGCAGAGGCTGCGTAAACCTTCCCGCAGCAAGAGGAGACGCTGGCACCGACGAAAACAATCCTCACCCAGGAGTCTATCAAAGAGCAAGGGCAGGCTTTGGGGGTGGGTTTCTTCTACGCATTTTATTCCTGACACAGACAACATTAACGGAGCAAGCCTGCTACACACTATTAGGGAGTGGCGCTAAAAACATGGGAGAAAGAGGAGAAAGGATAAGGGTAAGCCAACTGCCCATCGATGCCTTGAAGAGCAGGTAAGCCTTGGGGTAAATTTGACATCTCTGACTTCAGCCACACCAGCAACCAGGTCTACAAGAGAAACGATGGTGGGGACCCCAACCCTGGTCCTAGGACGTGCTGGAACCTGCACCAGACCATCGCCTCCTCTTCATTTTGCATTACTGACCCACCTTGCGATGCTCCCAGGGAGTGGGGACAGCTGGTGGGATGGAGACGGGTGTCCGTGCCACGTGCCAGCCCAGCACCCACCGCTGGATGCAGCTGAGCCTCCAGGAGGGGTAATTCTCAGCTGCTTCCCACCCTCAGGAGACGGCAGAGCAGTAGCTCCGCTCCATCTGCCCCTAACTCCTGTGGCAAAATGCTTTTTGAGCTTTCTGATCCCCCGACCGCAACGGCTGCGTAGTCGTACAGTCTTCAGGACTACGCACTGCTGGGGCTGCCCAGCCCGCACAGCCCCGTGGGAGCCGGCGCGGCTGGTGTGTGCCACGAGAGCAGACCCCCGGGATCTCCACCACGGTGTGTGCCCTACACACCGCCCGCGGTACGCCCTGGCCTCTCTCTGCCTTTCTAAACCATGAGTGATGTTCCCCCAAGCCCAGGACGGAGACTCGGGGATGCCGACGGCACCTCTTCCACAGCCTGTTCACTTTCTAATTACCAGCCGGCAGCAGCGTTTTCTGCTGGAGGTGTTATCTCCAATTCCTGCCCACTCACACATCTCACGTCCTCGCGAGCTGGAGAAGATTGACAAAACAAGCTGGAGCTGCTCAAATTGAGCTCAAATAAATTCTCCCCCCCAAAAAAATCCCCATGAACAAAGGGTGGACTTGTGATCGGGATGTGCTGCCTGCGAGGATGCCTCCATCACCCCAGCCTCCTGTGGCAGCACAGAGCCAGGGAACACCGCTGAACTCCACCAACCAACACCAGCTCCAAAACCCCGTCCCTGGGAGCCTGTGTGACACGGCAGGGACGGCAGCTTGCCCTCCCCAGTCAGGAACCCACAGCCACCCCAGCAGACACAGCGCCCCGGGGCTTTTCCACACACCCTGGGATGAAAACTGAGCAGGAGAGCCAAAACCCCGCACCCCCATCCATCAGGTTTTAAGGTAAAAACATGCATATAAACCTCTTAAATTGGCCAAATACAGATCAAAGGATTTTATTTTTTTTTAATTGGAGAACTGTCCAACACTTTCTGGTGAATCAGCAGCTCCAAGATGACAGCACTGATGGGGGAATAAGTCCAAGGGGCTGAAAACTAACGTCGTGTTTCCCCAGGGAGACACGCAAGTACAGAGTCAGGGAGCCTGGGCAGCGAAAAGTACATTGAGTTACTGCAATTCTTTTGTCCATGACCATCTGCTGCGCTAATGGCTCTTTCAGCAGCCCAGCCCTTCAAACCGGGTGCAATTCCTAAACGCTGCTGGCTCTCGGCCGGGCAGCCGCCGACCCGGGACGTGGATGTGCGTGTCGGTGCACGCAGCCGGGCGCCAGCCACGAGCACCCGGGCCTCCCCGAGGGATGCCACGCGTGGGACCCGGCATCGCCCCCCTCCTCCCCCCGTCCCCACGCTCCGTGGCACCTGCGGGCAGCGGGGACAGGCAAAACAGGGATCGCTTCCACTGGGTGCAGCCCAGTCTGTGCTCCCATGGGATTCCACGGAGCTGGAGACTACGGAGCTGTCTGAAGACAAAGCTAATTTTTTAAAAAATAAATCCATGACTTTATGAGAGGGCCTACAGAATTCCTTTCCCCCGTAATCCAGCTGAATTCCACACAGCCAGGGCAGAAAACATCCCAACAATTCCTGAGCTTGCACGAAAGTAGGTCAAAAAACTTCCCCAATGTTTCGACAGCTTGAAGCAATTTAATTGCAAAACCAGTACCAAATGCTGACCCTCCCTCCCCACCCCCACCGGCAGATTTATGAGGGTGGTAAAACCTTGCCAGCGAGCGTTACAGTTAAACGCACTAACCAAAGCCTAGTATCTGCTCTTGCTAAACTTGCTTGGGCTCAAAAACGCCGTTCCACGGTGCTGTCCTTACAGACGCCACCTCCGCACCTCAGCAGCGCAGCGTATTCCAGCAAACACGGCTCCTGGACTCAAGAGGTAGCCCAGAATAACGGGTCAAATCCGTAAAACCTCACTCAGGCAAACTCCCACCGAAGCCTAAGGCATTACACCGACAAATGGATGTTGCGCCTTTCATTACCTTCCTGCATTTCCCCATTAGTGAACAATAATTGCATTGAAGGCGTACATTCCCTACTGACTTCGCTGGAGTGATGAATTCTCACCTACCCATCTACCGATTACAAAGAGGAGCTAATTGCTCCACCTCTCGTTAAGGATTGCCTTCCTGTCCTACATCACTGGATTTTCAGTTGACCCTAAGTTTATTAAAACATTAACTGTCTGGACTGAAATTTTCCATGATGAATATTTGCTTCAGGCATTTTTAGGCTTTTTTTTTTCTAAATAGTAAATTTCAGCCAAAACAACTCTGCTGCTTCCAAGAACAAGTTTAGAGGAAAATATGCATTTCTGCAACGTTCAGATAGATTCTGGGAACCTTTTCTTTGAGCGCCTTTGCTGCAGCTGATACATCTGGCGAGCCTGCTCTGTGCCAGTGATTCGCCTTTTGTTAACTCTGGAAAACGTGTCCAAGTCAAAAAAAAAAAAAGAATAAAAATCTCATTTTGGTACCTGCTTGGGGGAAATTGCTTGGAACTGAGCAAGTGAGTGGAGCAGGGTCCTGGGGAGCTGTGGGTCAGGTATCCCACTCTGTCCATGCTCCTGCAAGGGAAAGGACTGGGCTGGATGGACCTTACTGGCACGTGGGGAGTGCTCCGGGCCAACACCAGTACGTGCAGTGTGTGCCCTAAAAGAGCTGAGTAACTGCAGGAGCCCTGGTCTGGACAGCAGGTAGGGCCCGAGACCACCCACCAAATGGTAAGGATGAAGTCAAAGCTGCCAGCAACCCGCTCGGCATGGAGTTTATCCCGGGCACTGAACGGCCGGTGCTCCGATGCTTTCAGCAAATAAAAGGGAGGGCAAATAAGATGGATTACAGGGGAAAGGAACTTGTGAGCCTTCTCATAAAGTCACGGATTTATTTTTTAAACAAATTTAAATAATTGAATCAATTTTTGTTTTCAACAAACAAGGTTGCCAAGGTAGCCTGCCGAGCAGCCAGCTCCTCCAATCCCCCACTGGAGACTTTAATGTTCTTTTAATACCTTGGGCAGCCAGCAGCCGCTCAGAGCATCTACTGTCACCCCCACGGTGCCGCCGAGACCATCACGGTCCCTGTGACACACCACCTCCGCCCCAAAGCCCCATCTCCCCTTCGCAACCTCAAACCCGTCCGTTTAAACCAGCGGAGCTTCTGCCAGCCTGGAGGACGAGCAGGGGAGCCCCATGCAGCCCCCCCTCTGCCAGCCCTTGCAGAGCCCGACAGAGAACAGCCAGGAAACGACAGCGCTGTGGAGGCAAAGGTTCGCACGAAAGAGGCACCAGGCACACAACCAACCCATCGGCGTCAGAGCACGTCAAAATCCTGCAGAGGGATATTCAAACCGCGACCCGAGTGACCGAGACGTCCCTTGGGGGGACAGCCCCAAGCTCCCCAAAATGCTCTGGAGGCACGCGAACAAAATACAAGGGAGGTGAGCGCCTGTTTGTTGTCCCTTAAAAAGGAGCAACCTGTGAAAAACGCCTTTGATGACGTTAAATGGAGGCAGGGAGGCAAATTTTTAATTGCCCAGTCTGGCGCTCGGCCAGGGCGGCGGGGTAGCACCTCCCGGCTTCACAGAACCAGATCTCAAAGGTGATGGGGGAGCTGACGGCAGAGCCGGCCGGCGCTCCTCCCAAAGCTCAAACCACCCTCGCCTTCCCTGGAACCGGCCAACTTCGGGTAGCTTTCCCACGAACCCCTGAGTAATGGCCTCGGACCTCCACAGAAACGCGGGACACGGTAACATGTCTCCAGACATGACTGTCAGCCTCCCCTTTCGCATTACAAGAGGCGCAGAAGCGCTGAGGGACATGGCTGAGCGGGAACTTGGCAGAGCTGGGTCAATGGTTGGACTTGATGATCTTGAAGGTCTCTTCCAACATAAACGATTCCCTGACTTCTCCCTGCGGCTGCTGCTCGGGGCGTTTCTTTAGGTGGGAGGCTCCCCTGCCTGGGGGTGCAGGCAGTCGGTGCAGAACCCCCAAACCTCCTCCAGCAGCCCGGGAAGCGCCCTGTCACCCGACCCGGCAAACCCCAGGGGAACCTAACACTTACTCTGGGCCTTTGCAAGTTTTAGCCTCCCACCATCCAGGGTATTTTTTATTTTTTGCAACACCACCCATCCTCTTTCAACTGCAACCTGCAGTAAAGCATGGTCTGAGTCTTTCCAGGACACTGACCACGCAGGGATGTGGCATTAAGGTCCATATTAAGTCCCAGCAAGTTCATTCCCTCTGATTTGAGGACGCTGGAATAGTCCCTGCCAAATCCCAGGTAGTCCTCAAGAAGGTGGAAAGCCCTCAAGCCCCAGATGCTATGCGAAAAGTGTGCCGGAGTTTGCCTTTTGTATAAAAGGCCTCTGCAGAAAAAAAACTCAATCCCTACTTTTATACCAGTACAATAGCCCAGTGACCAGCGGGAATGCCGTCGCACAAGCGGGACGGTGCCTGCATCAGCACGTGTTGGTCCCACCCAAGCGGGAGCCAGGCAACTGCACCCACTCGCGTCTGCCCTCCGCTAAGCATCACTTGAAGAGAAATAATAACTTCACCCCAAGCGGCATAGCTACGCCAGCCAAAAAGCGGGCAGGCAACGAGTCAGGCTGATTAAAGATACTGTAGTGTCCTCTGCTGCAAACAAGGGGCTCAGCACCCCCGCACCCACTGCCACCCATGGGCGCTGGGACGCGGAAGCCCCGTCTCGGGGTGGCCGGGAAGAGCAGCGCGGTGCTCCACGGCTTGGATGTGCCCAGCAAACCTCCTCCTCTGCTCGCAGGAGCCCGAGCCGGGCGGTGGAAGGGGGTCCCGGGTGGGGGGGCCGGGGAGTGGGTGCGCGCACCCCAGGGAGCTCCAGCCCATCCGCTGGGTGACAGCAGGTGCATCCTCCAGCACAGGGACAAACACGGGGGAGGGGGAAAGAAATCCACCACGGCAGCTTCTCCAACCCTCACCCATTTAAAAATAAAAAATTGAGGGGAAATGAAAAGACAAAAGCCCTTCTCAGCCTGGTGTTATCGAGCAGAGGAAATGAGACTTCTAAAGCTCCCATTCAGAGCGAGTGGGGGGAGAGAAATCCCACTCCAGACGCACTTGAGCGAACAGCTTTTGAAATGGAAATGTCGCTCTTCAGAAAGGTTTGAATTTCCTCCTCTCGCCAGGGAGGAGGAGGAGGAGGAGGCGAGGGGCGAGCAGGGGCTCCGCAGCCATGCGAATCCAGACCCAACCGGGGCTCCACGCGGGGCAGCACCCGGGCAGCCCTCCGGAGAGGGGATTTGTCCGGGAGTTAATCAGGACCGGCACAAGGTATTAATATCGGGAAGTCAGCTTGAAAGGGGCATCAGATTTAGAGGGGAAGGAAGGGAATGAATGAAGACAGCTCTATTTAACCACCGCCGCAAGTAAGACGTGCCTAAAGGCTGCTCGCGCTCCCTCCCTCCCTTCTCCCTGCACAACCACCACCCAAATTATTTTTCCCCAACTGCTGGAGGTTGAGCTGCCTACTGAGAAGGAGCCTGACTGATGGAGAAAGGAAACGCAAGCAAGATCTAAGATGGTGTGAGCAGTGGCTGCAGTGTGTCGTGGGGCCAACCCAAACCTCCTCTTACATGCAAGAGCCATCACACCAAGGCAGGATCACCAACAACCCCCTCGGAGACTCCCAGCGCATCGGGCACGGGCTGACGGGTCCCAGCACCGGACTCCTGCTGGCTCCCAGCAGCAACTCTTCCAACTGTGCCAGCCCGAAAAGCAGAACTGACTGCTCCTACAGCAACCCACCGAGCTCCCCTCGCCCACGGCACGCCACCACTTCATTGCTCTGACCTCCTGAGGGTCACTTAACGCAGGGTTCATTCTAGCTACGCTCTCGGGACATCAAATGCCTCTCACCCGTAAAAAACAGAAATTCTAAGACTTTGAGAAGACCAGACTTAATGTCAATACTCCAAAGACTACCGCTGCCCCCAAAATCTAGTAAAGATTCCAGAAGTTCAATTTTTATCAGCAAAGTCTGTTTACTTCTCTCAGAACACACGCACACATGTCTTGTGAGACTCGGACACGCACAGGAGGTCGGAGCCGAGCAGCCTGGCAGCAGACAGGGGCCACTGGTGAACCTGCCCCGAGAACTTCACTGCCTGAGACACAAAAAAACCCAAACAGCTTTTCCCACCAGGAATCCAAGCCTATCTGACTTCCATTTCGAGGTGGCTGCACAGGAAAACTCGTTTAAGCCTGAAACAAGCCTCACAGCTGCCTGAAAAACAAACAACGTAAAGAACAGGCTCTGGAGAAAAAAAGCCCTTCCCTTGCAACAGTCCGTCTTGGCTTTTAATGAAGCTTTTACTGGCCTCATCTGTCCCTGACACGCGGCTGAAACGACACTCACCCTTCATTTTGGCATCTCCCCTGTAAGCGGGTGCTGGTCCTGCACCCTGCAGAGTGCCGTCCCCAAGACCTGCCTGGGACACGGTGGGGACAAGACCTGCGCCTGCCCCCCCGCTGCCCGAGGCGGCCGCCAGCAGCCTGGCATCCCCCGGCACACTCCAGCCCGGCTCCCAGGCACCCCAGGAGCCGCAGTGCCACGGCTGCACCCGGGGACGCATGCAGGGAGATGGGTATGGCCCCGGCCGCTCGCACGGGCAGGAGGGGACAGGGCTGGCGGCCGGCGCAGGGTGGGTGCGAGCCGCCGTCAGCTGCGCCATCCATCAGAGCCAGCGGCCGCCCGCGCTTGGGGGGTTATTGTTCTCATAATTGTGCAGACACGTGGAAGGGGGTGCCTCGACATTCACCGCCTGTGCGAGCAGCCATTTCCTTCCCTGCTCCGCCTGCTTTTCCGGCAGGAGGCCGCATCCAGAGCCCCGGGGGTGGCGGGCGGGGGGCAGCAGTGCCAGCCATCCCCACCACCCTCCCCATCACCGTCCCCCCGGCCGACGGGGCAGGAAGGAAATCACGTCCCCCACAGCAGGGAACTCAGGTTGGTGCTGGGCCAGACACGCGCTGGCAGCCAAGCCCTCCGCCTGGACAAGCCCAGAGAAAGATGCAAAACAAACCTTTTATGAGAGTTTTGGATTTGTTTGGGTAATTTTTTTTTGCCATAATATTTTTTCCCCCCATTTTGTGAGCAGAAGTGGTCTCAGGGTGTAGGGACCATCGCAGCGTCTCAAGTGTGACGCTCCTCAGGCATCCCTCAGCTCTGCCCTCACAGCAAGAGTGACCCAGGGAAGGCCAAACACCAAGAGCTCAGGAGAAAGCAGCGCAGGGCAGAAGGACCATCTGGGAGTCACTCACTGGAAACCTCTGCCCGGGCTGCTCCTGCAGAAAAGCACGAAGCACCCTCGCCTCTCCAGGCCAGGATGTTATGGAAAAAAAAACCCCAAACATCTCAGCTCCCATAGCAAGAATAAGTCCACAGTGAATTTGTTATTATCTGTTAGCAAAGCAGCAGCTTCCCACCAAGGCTGGAATTTCCATCCTGGTTTGGCAGGCACAGGGCTGTGAAATGATTACTGTGTTTACTTTTCCTTTGCTAACTATAAAATCCCATTCCACTGCCCTGCCAAGAATGACTGAAGCTAATAAAATTCAGGCATTTGGAAGAAAGCAATAATAAAACTCCCTTTTGGGGCCTTTATGATGAAATTTCCCCACTCCAATCAGCGATTATGCTGTATTCATGAACACTAGTGATGTCTCCAAGTGCACCCAGATTGACTCAAACCAGTACCTAGCTTTGCTCCAGACCGTAAGCTTTTCTCCTTGCGGCTGCTGAAGGCAGGATCATCGAAGTGCAGAGCTAGAAGAAGCCTTTGAAAGAACAGCTTACAAGTGGGTGAGGCAGCATATAGAGGTGTGTGTGTGTGTATGAAAAAATGTCGCCTTTCCAATTACTTAAAAACCTGTGAAAAAGTATATACACATGAAACATTCATGGATGCATGAATTTACAAATCCCTCTCCAAATACACTGAAAGCCATTCGTATAATGCACACTATGTATTTATATACACATAACCTGCCCGTTCTTCTGCAGCTTTTAGCGTTTGAGAGACCGTAACGTTCCAGTGTTTACCTCTGCCACTCTGCCCGCTGCTGAGGCAGAAACACATCCGCTGCTGGGGGCAATCTGCTCCACGTCATACCCGCGACGGCTGGCACAAGATAAAGTAACGCAGACCTGAAAAACAGCCTGAAATAAAAGCCTGTGCTTGGTTTGGCCGCGTAACCACGTGGGACAGCTTGATGTGCACCAGGCAATGGTTCTTTCTTAAGCAGCCACGGGAATGACAGCATCCAAAGCGGAGATGAGAAGGCAGAAATGATCACTGCTGCTCCTCGGGGAACGGCGCAGGGAGGAGAGAAATCAGCCATGTCCCTTGTCAGGGCAGCGATCAGAGCACATCCTTTCAAAGGCAAGCCTAGGAAGCGTTATTGTGCCGGCGGAGGTGATAAAGCGCCGGAGAAATCTGCGGGTTCTGCAGCCCTGGGAGGACCCCTCGGGATGCAGTGGAGGCACCACGCACTGGGCAACCCCACATCTGCTGCCCATCTCCTCCCCCGCCGCTCGGCACTGCCAGAGGACAGTGCTCCGCTCTTCCCCTGCATCCCGCAGGAAAAGGTTCCGGCTGCAGGACGCCAGGGGCTGACAGTCCCCAGCCGGGATGGAGGGGACTGAAGCTGGGCTGAACCCTGGCACATGCAGAAGTTGCTCGGTCAGAGCGCTAAGGTGACCATAGAGTAACTAGATATAGGTCAGGACCGCGAGGGGGATGTTCAGGTTATTCCACCCCACACTAATTTCAGCTTTCGGTTCACCAAACCCGGGGTAGGACAGAGCACATCGCTCCCACCCTGAGCCAAACCTGCCGCTGGGGAAAAGCCCATTTCCAAGGGCAGAGGGAGCAGGCTCCACCACGCTCTCACTCCTTAACCTCTGGAAAAAGGTGCCAAGAATTAGAATTACATTTTTCGAGAGCAGCAGAACAAGCCAAGGGCCTGTCAGCTTGTCCTAAAACAACCCCTCTCCGCTCGCCGAGCACGCAGCCAGCATTCCTGACGCTCATCAGTGTCCATCACCCCTCGGCCCCCCCATGCAGCGCAAAGCTGCACAGCATTTCGTGGTGGAGCAAGCCAGAAAACCCTCTGAGTGATCTCCACCTAAACCACAGCCAGAGTTTTTATGTTTAAAAAGCAGGTTTGGGTCCAAACAGAAAGGAGTTTTTCAGCGAGCGATTGTAACTAGGCCCTTTGGCACTCGACAGCTCCTCTCTTGTTATTGATGCTGAGGGTGTTGTTAAGAGACGAGGCTCCACGAAGCACGGACGGGGAGTCACAGAGCTTTAGCACGGGCTGTTGCCATGTTCAATATGTTATTACAGCTCCATCACCACAGGCACAAAGAGCAGCAACTCCTCCCTGCCAAATCCATCTCTGAAATCACTCCCCCAACTCCATCCCCTCCAGCAGCAGCAGGCAAACACCATCGATCGCTGCTGCGTCTCCTGCACAGCTTTCCGCCCGCTGCTGGGAAGGAAGGCTTTAGCGTGAAATACCCTCCTCCTCAAAACACAGCACGCAAAATCAATCTGATCAGTGTCACAACTTACCGGCTTTCGTTGCGTGAGTCAGAGCTGTGGATGGGCTGCATTTCATAACCGTGGAAAAGTACAGCACCAGAAATGTGCTCAGGGTTGTACGTTCACGGAGAAGACGCCCGAGCTTCTCCCACCAAACCCCTCACCCTCCCAAGGAAGACCCCTGCTGGGGAGAGGTGCGCAGGGACGCCAAGTTCACCTGCGAGAAGATGTACGTGCTTGCGAATCGGTAACAACCTCCTGCTGCTTTGCCATCTGCACTAACCGGCCAAATCACACGGAAGCGGGAAGAATCACATACCCCATTCCGGAGCACGCCCGGATCCAGCGGGAGCTGGAGCGGTGTTCCACGCCCAGCAGCACCCACACTCCCTGCCCTCCTGGAAGACGAGGGGGAGAGAAGAAACCCACCTCAGGCTGGAACTGCAGGAGGAGAAGAAAAGAGCCAGGACATCTCGGGACCATCACTCTCCGTATCAGGACTGAATTTTCCTCTGGAAATTCATGCCAGGTGGGGCTTTCTTTTTTATCACAAATGGAAAAATGGATTGACAGCAGGCGGACAGCAGCGGTGGCTGTCACGGCCCTCTTCACCCTGCGCCATCCCTGTGCTTCGAAGCGATTCACAGGACACTGGTGCCAGTTCCTGCCACACTGACCCCGTTTCCTAACTCCCACCTGGCTGACAAAGTCAAGTAGCAGACTAGCTTTGCTCTCCTGTATTTCCAGGATGTAACAGGGCACATAAGAATCCTTGCTAGTAAAGGAAAAAAATAAATCCACATAACATGTACAAACACTTCAAAGATGGAGAAGAAAAATCCCCACTAATCCACACGGCTCACTACACTGCCCTGCTGCAAGCAGAAAAAACCCAGGCAATATTTCTTCCAATTACAGGGGTGAGGCACAAAAAAACCAAGGGACTTTCTTCCCCTCGAGCAGATCAGGTGAGCTGTCGCACTGCGCGAGCCTTGTAATATTGACTGAATGGAACAGAAAAGTCCAATTATGTAAATGATGAAGCAGGCTCCCGAGAAGCAGCCAGCTTTATCACACTGCCCTTCTCCACCGCTACGGCCTGGAAGGCAATTTAAAAGGTTGTTTTGGATGTCGATCACCACAAATGAGCCGAAGATGTGCGAAACAACAACCTGCGCTTGAGGCACTGTCGGTTCGCCTGTCGGTTTTCCAGCCATGCCGAGCCCTGGCCCTGCTCTCCGTGGCCCGGGGACCGCCGTGGGCTGGGGCAGCCGGGGCGGGGAGAGCCGGGCTGCGGGCAGCTCGGGGAAGGTCATCTCAGTTTTTACATCCTGCCTCCGGAACGCGTGCACAGATCACAAGGGCTTTCCCTGCCATGCCCGAGTCTCTCGGGCCATAGTTCAGTTCTTCAGCCACAGGAACCTCAGCTGAAAAACGGAATAAAATCAGTTGCATTGTGAATGTCGGTGCTCCTTCCCTTTACCCCGCCCCGGCCCAGGGCTGGTGGAGGGGCTGAACATCTCAGTACTACGCAACGCCCGACAGCATCTGGTTGCCAAATGCAACCAGCATGAGCCTGTGCATGGGATGGAGCATCCCATTCCAGATCCAACGCTCCTCCGGCTGTTTGTTCCCTTGGCTTCCCATCCCCAGCTGGTGCACGGCACGGGCTGCTGACAAGCCCTCGCAGCCATCCTGGCACGGCCGCTGCCATCAACTGCCGGCGGTGCCAGGAGAGCCGGACTCCCTGCACAGGGCAGACCCAGACTCCCCAAGGTGTGTGTTCACACACGGGTGAGTGGGGCTCGACACGCTCACACTCATCCTCCCGTGACTTGGAAATGATCTTCGGAGCAGAGAGGAAAGCAGGGGAAGAGAGAAACCCAGCCAGAAGTGTTTGCACTATGACAACGTGAACAATGCAAATATTTCAGCTTTTAAATATGTTTGGAATGACAGAGAATGCCAACATCTCCCTCATCTTCCCAGAAACAGCTTTGAATCATTGCTGCCCTAGCGCAAAGTTCCCCCCTCCCTCCCCCATCCCACCGAATCGTTTTTGCAATCAGATTTTTATCAGGCACAAGTCAACAGCATGAGCAGCGGCACAGCAGACGGGTGGATGCCAAACACATCACCGGAGGATCCTCCTACAGCTGCTGAGCTCCAGAACCCCGCGCCGCTTGCTCCTGACGGACACCCAACTGCACCACCAGGCTCGGGCCCCCTGGGGAAGCCCAGCCTGCCTCCCCCCGGGAAGGCTGCACGGGGAGTTAGTAAGAAACGCTGTTCTCTGCGGGGGAAGGAGGACAAAGGCAGGGAAGACGTAGGTATGTTTGTACCCACCAAAACTATTGCATTTCACTGCTCAGACAAGAGGTTAGAGCCACTTGCACAGAAGTCTGCTCGATCAAAAAGCGGCTGGGAGGCCACACGGCACACGTGGGCTTTGCACGGAGCACCCTGCAGCCCTTAGGGTGAGAATCATCCTTCTTCTGGCTTCTCGTGGCAAGATGTTTGAGGTATTTCACCTTTCACGGGGCTGATCAAGCCATGCACCGCCACTGAGCTCTGCATCTCACCTGGGCTTTGAATAACCCAGAGGAAGCAGGGAGCTGGCAGCATCAGGACGTCCCCTCTCCATCGGGACATCCCAAGGGGCTCCCCACCAGATGTGGGCACTGCCACAGCTCCCTCTCCCACGGCAGAGGTGCTCAGCTGAGGAGGACGGCCCTGCACTGTCTCTGGGTCCCCGCTGGCAGACGTTCAGCATAAGCTCCTGTAACGAGCCCAGAGCTCTTTTTCCCAAGTGAAAAACAACCTCCAGAGGGGAAGGGAGAGCCCAGAGTGATCGATGCCGCAGACTCAGAGGCTATGGGAGGACACGCGCCCAGGGACGGCCGGCGCTCACAGCTTCGTTTTGCTCCCCAGCCCCTCTGCGCTATTGTTCTGCGGCAATAAATCACGGGGAGGCGCTGGAATTCACGGCTGGTTTCTACAAGAGGGAGCCCGCGGTGCAGGAACCGAGATGCCGCCTCGCTTTTCCCTGCTAATTCCCTCAGCAGCCAGCGTGCTCAGCGCCTCTCGGAGCACTCCACTCCTACGCATCCCGTCGGAGCGCCACGGATCTCCCAGTTCAAAGCACTGCTGCGTTCCCACCCCCTCTGCTCCCTTCCCCCAGCACTGGATTACTCAATTAGAGATTATGCTTTTGCCAGTTACCTCCAAGCCAACTGGGGCCTCTGCCAAGGTCAACACAAGTTCCAGCCAGTTTCATTAATAACTGCGAGACCAGCCCACTGGAAACTCTGAGAGGTTAATCCCAGCAACAGATCAATGTTCCCATAACTGAGCCACAGAGCACAGACGCCAACCGGTGATTTACCAGCCAGCCCAGATATCCATGCTGGGAGCTGCAGCGCTTCCCCTCCGAGCATCCTTCCCCATGCCAGAGTAAACCCTACTGCCAGAGTTCCCGGCCTCCCGCTCCTCTCCCCTGGCACATTCGGCAAGGGACGGAGCAGCTACCAGGGGACAGCACTGCCACGGCCCCGGCCAGCATGGCCAGGAGGCAGCAGGGCTCCCGAAAGGCCTTTCGGTTGTCCTCGGTGCTCTGCCAGCCTGCAGCCGAGGCAGGAGTTAGCAGGCTGGCCAAGAGCCTTTCCGTCCCACAGCCCCTTTTCCAAGAGTTTATTGTAAATTGGGCTCTTGGAATGGGCAGCCAGTGTGAAATTTGGCATGTACACTGCTGGCTTCAATGCATCATTAAAAAGGCATTTTAAATGTGTTAATTCCTCCTTTTTCAATTAATTGCTTTTAAGGCTACATTAACGTGCATCAAAGCAAAATACCCTTTGCCCTAATTTCTGCTTTGCCATACGTATTTCCTGGCCTTGGTGCTGTCTTTTCCAGGACTCCCCCCTTCCCTTTTCTTATTCCAGGTTTCAGTCCGTAGCACGACAAAAAACACTCCTGCAGAAAGGGAAGAGATTAAAACCCTTCAACAATGTAAAGCGGAGTCCAAGTCCTAACAACACATGGCTTCTTAATAGCCTTTTTCCATCAATAGTTGTTAATTATTTCACAAAAGAGGGAAGTGGCATTGTCCCTTGTACAGATGGGGAAATCTGAGATATAGAAAGGGGAAGAGACTTACCCGGTGACCAGCGGCCTTGCCAGGGCAGATGGCAGCAAGGTTCAGGTTTCCTAAGCCTCCACCCAGCCCTGTACCCGTGGGACTACACGGCTCCCCGTAAGCATATTCCTGCTGGAGCAATAGGCTACGCGCAATCGCAGCCAGCCAGCCCTTGCAAGGGGACTAAATGCAGATCACAACTGACTCACATCCTATAGGAAGGAGCAGCAAACCACGTACGTGGTGGAAAAGCAGTCTCAGAACTGGGAAGAACAACAAGTGGAAGCATAACGGGAATAAGGAGAGCTGGGAGAGGCAGGACTAGCCTCCAGCTCCGGAGAAGGGAGAGCAGGCGCTGCTGGACCAGGCGCGCCTCTCGCCGTCCCTGCGGGGCAGGATGGCAGGCACCACAGCTGCGCACGTAGGCGCAGAGACAGGGGATCCTGCGGAGACATTACCGGCCTGCTCTGGAGCCGTCTGTTTTACTCCTATCTGCTCTTACGTGAGGCAGGTCCATGACTTTCTCTATTGGAAAGAAAGCAGAAGCCACTGAGGGTCCTGAGAACCAGCTCCTGCATCTCTGCCAAAAGCACGCCCGGCAAATCCGCATCACAGCAGCTCTTCCAGCGAATCTCACATCCAGGCTTGCAGTGATTGAAAAAACAGTTCCTGCTTTAGGTTTTGCCTGGTTATTCTCAGGCAGCTCAAGGGAGCACCTGCTCGGAGGCAGCGTCGGCCCTCACTGGCACAGAAGGCACCAGGAGATTTCACTTCTCCCCTGATGGACTGCGCCCCCCGGCCACATCCAGCCGCAGGAGCACAGGACCCAACACAGGCCCTGCAGCAACGTCACAGCAACCCCTCTTACAGGGAAAAAGATGCTCAAGTTGGGGAAAGCAGGCAAGAAAACAACCTTCTCTTCCCTGGCTTGAAAAGAAACACCAATGTTCAAGGATATGAGCAATCAGAGGTTCGTAAGGAAAGGTAATATCTTTTACTAGACCAACTGAGATTTAGCTGCAAAGCTGCTGCTTTGGAAGGGCAGGCTGCCCAGAAGCTGATCTAACAGAAGACATTACCTTCTCCTTACAGACTAAGCCCCGCTTGGAGCGAGGCTGCGGTGATCTTCAACGGGGTAGAGAGGCCCAGCTCACACCAGTCTGGGAGAGGCAGATGAGGAATAAAAAACATCAGAGATCCAAATCCCTTTGGGGGAAAAAAACTCTGGAACCTGTTACCAGCATTTGCCACATCCATTACTTCATCTGTGTTCGGAGCACAGACTACGGCCCAAAACAAAGGCCTCGGAAACGTGCAGGAATGGTGTTGGCTTCTCCCCCCTGGGCTGAAGGTTGCTAAATCAGATGTAACCGGCAGCTATCAGGGATGTGCTAAACTCGCACCACCACAGGCCTCATTCTGCACCTCAGCTCCACCGCTGCTCCGAAACCAGCAGAGACCAACAGGCACCCACTGCCCCAGAGCGACATCCATCGCTGCTGCTGGGACAGCCAGGCTGGCGCCCAGCATGCCTACCCAAACCCCTGCCCTTTTGACTGGGGGTTTCGTGGCGCTCATTACTGTGCAAACCCTAGCCCAATCTGCAGAGCCTCCGTGAAAAGCAGTCCTAGTGCTGTTACTCTGATGAGTAAGTCGAGCTCCTCCCCACGCAGTGACTGCAATAACGTGGAATGGGGTAAGGGGTAAGCAAACAGCTCCTTGGATACTCCGTCCGAACAGCCACCAGCGTGTTTGTAACACGGGGTTCACGTGGTGCATCTCACCCGGCCTGCAAAGCATCGGACGACTCTGTCGGGCACTGAGTCAGTGGCAGAGATGGAACAGCAAATTCCTCTCCACCTCTGGTCACTGGGACACACATTCTGCCACCACACGCGTGCCACCACCCTGGGACACACGTCCTGCCACCACTCGTGTGCCACTGCTCTGGTCCACGCAGGGTGGCAGAGACCGCTGGCTCTGCACCAGCTTACAGAGCGCCTGCAGGAAGGGAGGGAGCTGGGAGAACACCCCTCAGAACGGAGGACATGCCGAGCAAGCAGGAAAAACACGGTGCTGCTACAAGTGAAGCGCAGGCCAGTGTCCGAGGGACGGAGCAGAGTGGGGATCAGCCACCAGGACGGGCTGCATTGGGATGTGTTGTTTTAGGAGGTCCCATCAGCCGGGCAGAGGAGCTGATGGCAATCACGGAGCTCAGCACAGAGCCTCTCAAGAAGCTCGTTATCAGCTGTTCTGGATGGTGATCAACATCATCAGAGCCAAGCGTCAAATTCAACTGCTGCTGGCTTAGCACAGACGCAAAAGTAGTTTTATGTGTGTGAATAGCCCAGATTCACAAGTGTCCAGAGCTCGTGGCCAAAGCCCACCCTCAGCTCTGCATTTCCTCCGGAGCAGCACACCCAGAACAGCTCCTCTAACACGCTGAGGCACAGATCAGCTGCAGGAGCTTTACCGCAACCTTAATGTCCATGAGCAGTTTACAGACTAGTCTGGGGATGACTGCTCAAGAATAAAGCCAGAAGACTGCTATTAATCCAATTTTCCAAGCTGCAAAGACAGATGTACCTTCAGAATGGTGGTCCTACATCCCAGACTCACCTTTTGCTCCCAACCACACCAACAGCACTAAGATCACCCCAGTCTTGCAGTCAGCTCCACCAAACCCCTTCTGGAAACAGCCCCTGCTAGTTTTGAGCAACTAATCCCGACTCCACTTAGGCTCTCACCAGTCAAGGACACCACATTTTTTCCTTCCTTCCAGGCTCTGAAATTACAAATGGCTCCACTAAAAGCATAATCTTGTCATGATGAATTGTATCTCACAGCTTTCTCTCCCTCTCTTTCATTAACAAATGTTTTAAGCCTCATAAAATGCATGTAATTCTTGGAAATGTGTCACAGACCAAGAAGCAAGAGCAGCCCCTGAACTCACCAACTAATGCCTCCAGAGCGGCTTTGCCTATTAGAAACGAATAGCTGAGACAATACGTGGTTTTCCAGTGAGAAGCAGAACAGATCTGCTGATGGAAATAATGTGCAGACAGAAAAGTCGTCCTGGTTTCCTCACGTCTTTGGAGAGGGATATTTTTTGTTTCGTGGCCAACAGTTTATTTTCCCCATCAGCCACCCATCCCAGTGTCCCCCATGTATACCCTATGGTTCAGAGCCACCACAACACATCCTGGTGGCACGGAGAGGAGACTCCTGACTGGCCACAGCACCACCTCATTAAGACGCATCTTGGAGGGAGCATCAAAGACGGGACACAGAAGGGTCACAGGACCTCAGAGGCATCTTCCAAGGCAACACATTGTCAAAAGCTAAAGGAGAGCAAGCTGACACATCTGGTGTATTTCTCATGGTCTCCGAGTTAAAATGCAGCTCTTTAAGAGCAGCTCCATCCCTTCCAGCATCAGCTCACCATTCCTAATCCTCAGTCCCTGCAGCCCTCTCCTCCAGGAGATCCTGCCTGGCTTCCCTTGGCGTCTGAACCATCCCCAAGTTAAACGTCCTTCTCACTTGAGACGGGCCAGAGGGATCTCGCGTACGGCCCACCAGTACTGTATGGAAAAGAGATGTCTGACTATCCCGACACTTCCAAGCATGAGCTTTCTTGCCGGTGTGTTATTTCAGCCAGCTCCCGCAGCGATACAGCGAACCACCCCCACCTCCCTGGGTGAGGATGCGACATCCTCGTCATTTCACTGCGGGCTCAGACACCCCCGAAGCCCAGCCTGCAGCAACCCCGGGTGCCCACAGTGCCGGAGCTCCCGTTGGCAGTGCAAGCCAGCTGCCCCCAGCCTGCCTACCCAGAAAGACTCGCCTGCCACCCAGGAATACGTCCAACTCGAGGTAAAATCTAATACAATTTACCCCAACAGAGCACAAAGTAAATCCAAATAGGCACACAAGCGAGGGTTTCTCTTTGCAGCATTTATTACACGTGCAGAGGGGACAATTGCAAGTAAACAACATGCTTTGTTAAACGAGACTAAGAGGAGGGAGGCTTTCCTAGGGAAGATTATACTAAAGATCCACCAGCAACCAACTCAAACCCTTTAAACATTAATATTAAATAAAGAGATGTGATAAATGAGAAAGGTCAAGTAAAAATCACATCAGGGCCCAGTATCCAGAAAGGCTAGACACGACCATCCCTAATTCAGCCTACAGGAGCTTCCAAACTGTCCCCGTGCTTTTAATAGCCCAGTAAATGCAAGCCCAGGACTGTAACAGTTATGGGGAAAGCTGATACGCTTCTGTCTCCCCAAGGTGGTCACCTCATCTCAGTGAATATCGTCCAACACCACCAAGCACTGCTCGATGCATCCAGAACCACCATCTACACTCACTTCAGCAGCGGCTCAGGGCCTCGAAGACAGCTCTATGCAAGCCCAGGGGAACCCCACACCCCCAGCTCCCGTCCCCGGCCACTGTCCGTTACCTTTGAGAGATCCTCGGTCCCTCCCTGCTGGCTCTGGTTCAGGAGAGGCGAGTGCCGCATCAGCGGGTCCTGCAGCAGATCCAGGCGCGGTCTCTTGGTTTCAATGAACTCCAAGTCCGACGGCTTGGTCAGGTCCGAGAGATAGGAATGCGCCTCTGTTCTCAGGTGCAGCTCCTGAGATCTGGGGACAAAGAGAAAGGAGCCTTTAGAAAACAAACCACATCTGCTCTCCCCTGCTCTACGCCTGGCAAGCCACTCCATGAGGAGAGAACTTCTGCCCAATTCCCAGAAGGATGCGTGAAGGGAGGCCAGGTGGCCCTGGACTCGAACGCCTCAGGTCTCTGCAGAGCCAGGATGCTCCACGGCTTGGTCGCTGGGCACGGTGCACCTCTGCAAGCAGGCAGAACCAGGCGCCACCCAGGGCAGCAGGACACAGGATGCAGCATCCCCACCATCGTCCAAGTCCAACAAGCCACGCTGCTGTCCCATGTCACCTGGAAAGCCCTGCTGCCATCTCCTGTCCCCCCGCCGGCGGTGGGCGGCTGTCCCTACACCAAGGCAAAGTGAAGGAGGCTGTAGGTGTGAGCCTTCCCTGTCCTGCCACGTGGTCCAGGCCGGCCAGAACAAGCCAAAGCTCAGAAAATCCTCAAGTCTGGCCCATAAACCCCCCTGTGACCACTGAGACCAGGCGGAGCTCCTTTCTGCCGAGTTTGGCTTATTTAGTCAAAGGTACCTGCACCGCTGTTTATATTTAGCACCTTCTACGGGCATACCAAAGACTATATGCTGGGGAAAAAAATGCATACTCCTCCGTGGCTAGACAGTAGGGATTTATTTTTCCAGGACGGGGGAGGAAAGAAACTGTCCACATGTAGTTGCACGTCTCTGACACAGACCTGGCGTGCTGTAAAGGCACGTTATCCAGTGATAGCAACTGCACCAACAAGTCACGTCGGGCTCAAATCCCTTCGTTAAATATGATGCAGTTAGTACCTGGAAATTGGGGTTGGTTTTGCCTCTTTTTTTTTTTTTTTAAACAAACGTAAAACATTTTTTTGTAGTTCTGTTTTTCTTAGCAGGATTCTCTGGTGGGAATTGTAAAGGGATCCTACAAAAATACATTAAACCTTTTACTATGCCCAGGGATCAGCTTTGCTGCAGCAGCTCCAAGGGTGTGTTTTTAACACTTCAGGCAGAAGTGTCTCTTAAAAAATAAAATAAATAAAAAAGCGAAGCACAGGAGATACTGATTTTGGAGAAATGGCCTTTATTCCCCTTCTCCCTTAAGAAAAGATTGTTCGAGTTCTCCTGAGCTGCACAGTGTAGTATCATCCCCAGTTACCAAACAACGACAAACTAAACAGCCTTTGAAGCTCCTGGAAGGGGAGGAAGGGAGGGGATGCGTTTTGTCAAGAGCAAGCATAACAGAGAGGGGAACTTGGGCATCGCTTGGCCCCCACTCACAAGCTGCAGCTGCTGACGTTCGTTTTTACCTAGCTAATTAACTATCTCGGAGAGGATGACAAAAAGGGAAGGACCCAGAGCGCTCTGGAGCCAGTGGGAGTCTTTCCAGCGGCTGTAACGGCTCAGGACTGCATTCAGGGAGAGGAGGAACCCCAGTGAAAGCCACCTCCTCAAGGGCAGCACCTCGGGCAAAGCCCTCTGCCCTCCCCTGCAGCAGCGCACCAAATTCACCCCGCTACAGGGGGCAAGAGACAGCTTCTTCTCTTTTTTTTTTTTTTAATTTAAACATCAACAGCAGACATAAAGCATACGCAAGCGAAACCCTGCTGCTGTGGGTTTGGCACAGGTGGCCGGCGCTGGGATTCGGGCAGCAGCTTTGCTGCTGACACACAGAAACCGAGTCTGGCTCGTCCTCTTCCTCCTCCCCAGCGGAAAGGGGACGGAGCGCAGGGATGCTCGACGCTGCCTTTACCACGCCGGTCACCAGCCTCCGGGACCGCCAGTGCACGGCTCCCGCAGAGAACTCTGCGGAGCAGAACAGCCCTTAAACTGGGCAGCGAGGGACAGCTCGCTTCACCCGCGAACGCTTTCACCACCGGATGATCCTCAGCTTTTCTCAGCAAGGCCAATATCTCGTGGCACCTCCCGAGTTTCCTGCTGGCCTGTCCTGAGCCCTCGTGCAAAGCCTGCCTGCCTGCAGCCGCACGCCGCCACCGCGGGCTCCGCTGGAAAACCCACTGACAATAAGCAACTGTTGAGCTGGGCAGGTGTTCAAATATTCCAAGACCCAAGGCTCCGCTGTACCGAGGCAATTAAAAATCAGATGTATTTATTTTCACTACTTTTTAAATTTTTTTTAAGGCCACATTACCAAGAAGCTGGTAATTGACACAGGACAGCTCTGAGACCTCTGCAGTTGTCAGGAACCCAACACAACCCGACAGGACTGCTGCGCTCAGAAAAAAATAAGTATTCTTAAGATAAGAGCAACACTCAGCTTCACAAAGGCGGTTACTTACAGCGAGGCAGGGGCCACGCCGGGGAAAGCAGCTGCAATGTTATAGGGTGCTATTTTATTTCCATTTCCACATCCATTGGAACTGCTATTAACTTTATCCACTGGAATTTCCAGCCGCTCCCGAGATTGCTTTGCCCGACCCAACCCGCTCAGCCTGTCCTGGCTGCACATACAAATGCTCCGGCGTGAAGCCTTCACGCCTCTCCCTCTTTACATCCACACCTGCAGCGAGCTCCTGACACCAGACTTTTACACAGCGATGACGTTGCTGCGGGCATAAAAATAGCCCTGGCTAAAAAACCCTCCCGTTACACCGAGTTTGGGGTTTTGCTGCATTTTCCAAATAGTTCCCACCAGGCTGGTTTATTCCAGAGATTCCTACTTTGCTGAAGGGAAAGAGCGTTTTTAATTGCATGTGATTTATGCACGATTAAATGAAATAAACCAAAAGCCAGTGTTAATGATGAAGTGGGGCAGGTCAGTCCTCCCTGGAGTCCTTCTCCACAAACACTGAACTACTCCGAGCAAGCGGAGCGGTGCGAGACGTGCTGACGCACTGAGGCTGGGTGCCCAGGGCTTGCCCCAGCATCCAGCCATCCGCCTGCAGCTCTGCTTTGGGCAGGTCTGAGTCCAGAAGACCAAGATAACCCGAGATTAGACCTCTGCTTTTATTACTAGCATGACAAACTAATCGCACCCTACCAGCCGCGGAGCCGCGTTACTCATTCACTGGGGCCGTTCCCTCAGCAGATCACATGGGGCGTTAGGGAGGTACGAGCGGATAAAATCCTACGGCAAGTGTGGGGCACCTGTGACTCAATCCAGTGAGTGCGGGTCACTGGGAAAACATCTTCTGCTATGTTACACCTACGCGAGAACCAGCTGAGCAGAAGATGGGCTGAAAAAAGGGGTTGACTGCTAGCTGGGTATAGAGGAAGCTGAGAGCATCTCTCTCCTGGGAGTGAGCATCAAACGAGACACCCTGGGCCGCCCTGGGGCCTGGAAGAGCAGCCCTGATGAGATCCAAATGGATCTCACCTTCACCTTCTGTACTTTGCTGAAGCCACATCAGAGGGAAACGAGCAAACTTTTCGGGAGGCCAAAGAGGAGTCTCCCACCCCACTCACCCACCGCCCAGCTCTGCAGGGCAGCACAACCCTCCCCTGCTCCCCAAACCTCCCGCTTTCTCCACCGGCTGAGCAGCAGAAGGTGGCAGCGGGAGGAACGGCTGCTGTTCTGCAACACCCCGCGAACCCAACTTGACTTCTCAAAGACGTGCCACCAAGGGCTCAAAACACCAGCAGCGACTCTGAGCTGGCTCCCACCAACTTCCCAGCAAAGGCACAATCTAAGTTTTGCTCCCATCCACAAATATTGTTCCTTACGTTATGGGGCCAAACAACATAACCAGGCTGGAAAACTGGCTCTTGCCGTCTCTCGGAACCAGAACCAAGACAAACGATCGCCTTGCTGCAGCTGTTTATTTCCTCTGGCTGAGATGGTTTGGTGGGAAATTGTCTCCAAAAATAAGCTTTAAAAGAAGTCTCCAGCCCCCACAGGTACAGACTGACAATAAAATGCTTTTGCGAGCGAGTAATATAGAAAACCATTAGTGTTGAAGTGAATTATTTATAGCCAACAGTAAGGTTTGTCAGAGATTTCAGCAACCACTTTACGGCTAATGGTAGCCAAAGTGGGAGACTGGGCAAATTGAGACTTGCTACAGAGGGTTTGTAGGAGCAAACCTGCCACCAGGCAGCTAGAGAACCACGCACAGGGCCAGCTGATATATTCCCTCTGTCACGTGGGTGGGGAGGGAGAAAAACCATCACGACTGAACAAGAGAGGCCTTGGGAAGAGCAGCCTGTCTGGCCGGGGAAGGTGGAGCTCCCATGCCCTCAGCACCCTCTGCCAGCAGCAGGACTGAGCCTTCATGAGCCCAAGGTGTGGGACAGCCTCAGCAGGATGCTCAGCTCACCGTGTGGTCCAGCCCAAGGACACCCAGGTCCCCAGGAGGTCTGACTTAGAGCGCCTGTGCCCAGCCAGTCCCACGTGCATCCTCGTGATGCTCCGGCTGTGCGTCCCCACACACGGGCAGGTAGCTGTCCCTCAGCCAACTTCTTCCAAGCCAACTGCAATTTTGATGAGAGCAGATGCTTTATTTAAAAGTTGCATATTGAAGATCCTCATACACAGAGCCTGAATTATTCATGGACAGGACCAGCAGAAGCTTTAACACTGTGCCACACATCGGCACTGCTTCACTCAAGGAGGAGAAGGAGTATTTGTGTCTCTCCACAAGCTCCCCCACGTGCTTTCTCCAGGCATCCAAAACCTGGAGCACCACAGGAAAGCCCTCTTGGCCACCCTGGGTGGCTGGAGCACGCCCTGAGCCAATGGCTTCAGGGACATCCACGTCTCACCAGGCCTGCTGCACACATTGCAAGATCGCCTTTCCTCCCTCAAAATAAGCCTGGTCTAAGATTATGCACGGGGAAGTTGCTTCATGAACTTTTACTCTTCCAACCCAGCCAAGGTAAAGCCCAGTTTCCCCCCCACATCCCTGCCAGGGCACACTGGCCCATCCCACGAAGCCTAGTGTCCACATCCCCTCTGCGGAGCCTCGGTCCCCCTCTGTGCCCACCCGCGGACATTACCGCAGCCCACACCAGAGCAGAGGGCATCTGTGAGACGAGGCTTGTCACCAAGCACCGACACACCAGCATCTACCCTTTCCAGTCGTTATTTTCCCACATTTATTTACAGGGATGAAAAAAGTGCAGCTCCCAGAACATCATTTCAAGTGTGAAAAGACACAAGATGTATGGTTGTGGGGATTTCAGCCACACCACCACTCACTCCTGAGAAAAGGGTCACCTTTAAAAATGGAAACTTAATTAAAGGCCATAAATAAAATCAGATCAGTCACGCTGTTAAATCGGGAGCAGTTGGTGCCATTTGGCCCAGCACAGATGAAGACCGAGAGCTGCACGCGATTTCCAGCGGCCACGAACACAGCCCCGGCTTCCCAGCGCTCCCCGGGCTCCTCAGCCAGCAGGATTAATCACATTCAATGAGCACAGTAATTAGGCCTGCTCTCATGCTATACTGCACATGGCTATCTCGGATGGCTGCAGAAACACAGCAGCTGCTCAACGTATCCTAAATGTCATACTTCAGATCAACACCGGGCAAACTCCTCACACTCCTCAGGACTGCAGAGTAGAAAGGGCTCCAAAGAAGCGCATGATCTCCTGAACTGTGAAAATCATCTCCAGTGAAAACAGTGACTCATTCTGGATAAAGGTGGAATATACCGTGTTAACATGCATCCCGCATATTTACAGCCAGGTTTTCTGCCATAGAAGCCATTCCACACCCCAGCACTCCTGCGTTAATACAGAACCTTGCTCTAAAACCCTAGCGCATATGAAAAGTCAGAAATTCCCAGTTCCTTGATTTTTCAGACCCCTCACTCCACTGACACCTGCCATTTAGCACCAACCCAGTTTTTCCCACTTATTTTGTGGACCAAAATATATATAGAAGAGGAAAAAAAACCCTTAATCCTTGTCACCCTGCCAGGACATTCCTCTCTGCAAGTATTCATGGTACGACTTGTACCAACAGCAGATCCTGAAATACTTCTCTTCGCTCCTGCGGTCCAGTTGGCACAGCCAACCGAACAAGCAAAGGGGAAGGCTGCGGATCCTTCCAAGAAAAAGCCTGCTACCAAAAAAACCATCAAGGAAAGCAGCACATCCCTGCAGTGATGACAGAGCCAACTTTCTCTACAGCAACAGATTCAGAGTGGTTCAAGTTTTCCTTCCTTCTTCCAAGCCAGAATTGCTGCGCAGGGAGTTCAAGTCTCTACCCATCCACCAAGGGGCGATGAGGACTCTCAGCGCTGACGTACCTGGGGAAGGGCAGTCTGCAACTGCCCAGCACCTCCTGCAGAACTGGGTTAACTGGGGTGGGATGCAGGAGGCACATCACCACCACGGGAGGAGAGCCCACGACAGTGCGACACTTCAGGAGCTGGTTCTCCCCATCCTGCCTGGCCCACCGGGCTCCGCTGTGGGGACATCCAGATGCCTCACGAGCTTCTTGCTCGAGCCGCCCCGAAAGGTGGGCGCATCTCAGTACCCCGTTCCTTACAGCAAGTTACTGCTCAGCAGCTTTTCGCCACCAACACACGATTCATAATTAAAACACTGCGCCTGTGGTGAAATGCTTCACTGCTTGTTCCCTTTACGCTGGAACACAAATAACAACCACCCTGGAGGCTACCACAAAACTACAGCCATGAGAGACAGCAAATCTGCAAAGCTGTAGGAACCCCATCTAAGCAAGCCCAGACGATTTCTGCAGGATTTAAAGCATCCATGGGGTCAAGTCACAAATACCATGAGCAAAGGCAGCCTGCAGAGGCTTTGGAGATCTGCCCAAGCTGAAGGCAGACACAAACTGGGGACAACCCCCAAAAGCAACAGAGAGTAAAGCGAATCCCCGGGGTTTCCAGGAGAGGAGGATGAACAGCAGCCACCCACCGGGCAGGTGGGCTCAGAGGAATGGGGACCAAGGGCTGAAGCACGCTCACCAGGCTGCAGGCACTGCACCAGGCACGCTGATGGCAGGGATGCGGGCACGTGCACGGGGCTCACTCTCCAGCGCTGTCAGTCTGCACAGCCCACTTGCACCAGACTCACAAACTGATTTCTTTAAGGAGGGGGCTGATCCTGGAAGAGCGTCAGCCACCGCAACCAACAGCAGACAGGCTGGATCCTCTGAACACCCGAAGGAACGGGGGATTGGAAAGGTTCCCCTCCACCAACACTTGCCTCAAAGGGGAGATGATCTCGCGCCCACCACCACTGCAGGCCAGGTGGGGTATCAGACAGGGAACCAAGGTGAAGGTCTTCCTTCCAGACGCAGCACACCCCTGTGCCTCCCTCTATTTATGCCCTGTGCCCACGCTGAGGACGCTACTTGTTTGCCTTTTTTCACTCCTTCCTCCCCAGCCCCTCACGCTGAGAGCCAGCTGCCTCTGCTCAAACCCATCAATCCCAGCCCAGGAACGAAGCCAAAGTGCTTACAGATGCGCCCAGCGTGAACCTGCCAAGGGGACTCGGGTGCAGAGACGGCTGCTTTCGCCACCCTCCACTGCCCAGGCTTTGCTCCGCACCAGGCACAGCCAGAGCCGGTTTTCAGGGTGGGCACCAACGACTAACCCAACCAGCTCCAGAAGCTCCAGGGTCTTGGCCCTTGAGTCCCCAAGGAACCCTCAGGTGAGCAAGCAAGCACCCATCAGGGGCTACTTTAGAGCGGATCTTCACACCATAAAGATGAAACAGCAAAGGCCCCATAGGTACAACTTTTAAGTGCAGTGCTTAAAGATACAGAGAAACAGTAGCTGGTTTTGCAAAACAGACTAACACCTCCCCACCCCAACGTCACCCGGTTTGAATTACTTCAATAATCAATTACGCTGGATTAAAAATTTCTGCACACGCCCCCTCCCCCCTGCATCCCCAGATGCCCCAAATATTTTCTTTAATGAGTCTATATCCCAGCATTCTGGCACAAGACGCTAACTGAGCTGAGAGGCATTTTTAGCTTTATTGCCCAGTATACTTTTTGCAAAAGTTCAATTTTTCAGATGTTACAGGGAGAAGGGATGAAATGTAATTTGGGTCTGTTACCAAAAAAAGGTTTCTTTTTATAGCATGCCAAAACTTCACCATTCACGTTGAAAGTGATCATGATAAGCATTCAGATGGGTATCTAGACCTGACAACCTCCATTAGCGTTTACCCACATTCATGTGATTGTCAACACAAAAATAAATTTGGAGAGTCTGAAATATTTGTAAGCTAAAGCGAGATGCGTGGATGACCACACCTGATTAGGCATGTGGTACAGCAGACACCAAGGCTTGCAGGGTTTTTCTAGTTATATGGAAGAATCAAGATACTTTTTTTTTTTTTTTTTAAATACCATATTCAGACCTTGAAACCTTAATTTTACTGGAGAGCAGAGCTGGTTCTCCATTTTGCAAACCACTACTAGTGTGAAAAACAAGAACAGGCAGGAGCATGCTGCTGGGTCCTCTTTACCCATCTCCCCCAAATTTAGCTGAATCTGACCCACTTCCAACTTCACCGTGTTACTCCGCACTAAGAAATCAAAGCACTGAGAAACCAAAGTGAGCCCCGGCAATGTAACACAGCGCAGTAAATTACTGGTCATCAGAAGTGAGACTGCCCTCTGTACGTGCAGGGGTGCCAGGCACACTCCAGAAGAGCACATCCAGGAGGGCTGATGCAAAACTAACTCTGGGGCTGCTTTTTGCCTCCAAATTCCCATGGGTTTGTTTCTGCCGAGCACCAAGCCGAACCCATGCAGCTAGAAAGAGAGGGCCATGTCCCCATCTGTGCCCTTATGCATCCAGCACCCTGAGGGCTCTCTCCTCTCCCCTAACAATTATTATTTTAGAGAAACAGACTCATCTCTGTGACTCTGCACCAGTTTTATTCTTAGCCTGAATAAGGAATAAGCATTAAAAAAATGCTTTGCATAAATCTAGTGTGGCAAGGCTCTTATTTCACTTCCAGGCCAATATTTTCCAAAACCACTAAGCATCAAATGCAGAAGAGAAACTGTAAGAGCGCAGCGTTTTGTGACGAAGCAGAGAGTGAGAGTGATGGCCTTCAGAACAGACCAGCTCCTGTGGTTAAAGCATCCACAGCACTTCCAGCCACCCGGCACTTGCCCGCGTAGCACCCAACAAATGCGGCCAGCCTCCCATGGGAGGCTACGAAAGAAAATGGGGATGCGGGGAGGGATGTGAGGGGAGCAGACTGGGAAAAAAAAGCAGCTTGGAGAAAGTTGTGAGGGAAAGGCAGAAAAAGAAACAAAAACAACGAATGCGAGGAGGAAGAGCAGCAGAAGAGGAAGTGGAGATGCTCAGTGAAAAAAAAGCTCTTCTCACTCCTCCCTTCAGCCTCGGGAGCCACAGACCAAACCCGACCACACAGCGTTATTTTCTACGTTAAAGAAAGCCGATGCAACCAGATGCAGCGACGTGTAGCTTCACAGAAGTGAGGGGAGTGGGGTTTTTTTTGTTGTTTGGTGTTTTTAAGATGTCTTCAAAACGCGTGACAGTGCAAGGGAAGAAAACCAGAAGGCAAAGGTGCCACCTGTGTTAGCACAAGGAAGCTGAGAGCGGCAGGGAGGCTGAGCATGGTCAGTACCGACACACAACGGAACACGGCCCAGGTCTGGCGCAGCTCCCTCCCCTGCTCCGCAGCGCTGCGCACAACGCCCGCTCATGCCGTCGGGATGCCCGCGGCCGGGGGGACGCGGGAAGCTGGTACCTCTCATTGCCTGGCTGGAACTCGGAGAGCAGGGACGGCCTCCGCCGCTGCGGCTGCATGATAGACCCTGGCGGGAGGTGGGAAGTGAAATCCCTGGAATGATGCTGGTACTCCAACAGCGCGACGTCCTGCAGAAACAAACACAGAAGAGCTCGTTAGGCTGGTGGCAACTTTCAAGCAAGCAGTGAACCTCGGCAACGCAGAAGAAACCATATAGATACTCCTCCTTTGAAGCACTGGGTGTTAGACCACACAACTCAGTGCTTTTCCACCCCAAAAAGGGTTCCCAATAAGCCCCAGCCCTGCAATGTACTGGGATGGCGGCTCGGCTCCCAGTCCAGCCTGCCTCCAGCCTTTGACTGGGGTGGCGCGTGGGCTGGCTCCCAGGCTGGGACCCCCGCAAGCCCAACCCTGCTGCTGGGCACGCACACAGGGATTTTTGGCATCCGAGCAGTCCTGATGACAGCTTCAAACGCGAGAGGAAGCACAGGTAAGAAGAAAACGAAAAGTCACGGGATGCTTTCAGCTTCAGTAGCCCACACATGTAGCAGTGTGAAGAAAGAAAAAAGAAAATTAAAATAAAAAAGGAAGGAAGAGAAATCACAAATGTCATCTTGAGTGTCCCTTTAAACACAGCTCCCCTGGGCTGAGCTCAAGGGGTTTGAAAGGACAGTTTGCTACTTATTATGTGTATGTCCCTTTTGTTCCTTGACCCTTGGAGAGTACAGTACAGTATGTTCCTGATTTTAATTAAATAAGAAGCCCTCCTGCTCTGTGCCACTGACTGATTCCAGCAACAGTATTTTAGCAGCTACATCCAACTGCTGTTTTTATTTGCAGATAGATACTTGACCAGAAGACTAATCATCTAATTAACTAAGACCTTCAGCTATGGCACAGAAAGCCCTGCCACAGAATATCCCTGGTAACACTGACACACATTTATGTTAGAAGAACCAATCCCACCTGGGCGTCTATTTTGAACACTTCTCAACTAGAACAAAAGAGCTCCGAGTCCCTCAAAAACAAAAAAGAAATTTCAGAGTCTAAGAAAAATAAAATCAATAAACAAACTCCCACATGGGCGCAGCTGGGGGTGTGGGCAGGGGACTCTCAGCCCTAACAGCTGCAGCAGAAATTAGCTCATCTGCTGTAATCAATCAGAAGTTAGCTGATCTGCTGTAATCAATCAGAAGTTAGCTCATCTGCTGTAATCAATCAGAAGTTAGCTGATCTGCTGAAGACTGACACGCTCCAGTAGCAGGGAAGCTGGGGAAGTGCCCCACAAGGTGCGTGGCAGGCAAAGAAAGGATTTGGGAGCTTAAACAGCACCAACCTGCACCTAGAGACCCCCTCTCCCAAGGTGACGAGCAGCCCAGCACTGGATGCCATTCCCTCCTCCAGCCAGCTGCAGGGTAAAGGGAACAGCAAAGCCCAACACCTTTGGCCACCAGAAGGTGAAACAAGATGTTTGCATAGCAGCTTTCTGGAAAGCCAGGAAGAAAAACTGAAATTGTAAGCACTCCGTCTGGGGGAGCCAAGGAAAGCTCTTTCACCCCTATCTGACATTCAGGCTCTCACACAAAAGCGGAAAAGGACAAATATCAGACGGGGGAGGAAAGGGAACGATGGTGTCTGATGGCCACCACTTCTCCTTGAGCCTAGAAAGATGCGCCAGCTTTTGGAACCAGGTTCATCTCTCCCCAGCATCAGGCAACAGTGAGATGCTGCTGCTTTTCTGTTCTGACTGATCCTGGGAAACACCAGGAACCAGTGACCTCTGCCAGCCCCAAACTCCGGGTCTCCACCTCCAGCCTGGCCATTTCAGACCTCGGCCTCGGGGCAAGGGGTGTCTGCAGACAGGTTCTTGCAACATCAGGAGCGCATTACTGGGACAGTGTCTACTCTTCCTCATGGGGAAGTTCCACTTCTGCTGTAAATCCAGGTGTTAAAGGAGGTGTTAAGGTGATGCTGATTTTTCTTCATCCATACAGGAGGCTCTGAGGGGCTTGAGGACAGAATATGCCATGGGTCCAACCACAGATGGGACAAACTCAGGAATCCAAAGTGGAAGAGCCCATCAGCCCCTACAGCCCCAGCCAAAGCAGAACTGTTGCCTGCAAAGAGCTTCCCCATGTTTGCACTCATCTTGGGTTAAAGGAAAAAAAAAAAAAAGCGGGATGCAGCTCCTGACATCCACCTACAAAACAAACACACCGCGTCTGGGAAGACACAGCAATAGGCCCACAACCAGGACCGTCACCTTCTGTGGGCGTATAAACAAGAATTACTTGTCTGGGAGGCTCGAAGGCTGCGCCCTTGAGAGGAAAAAAAAAAAAAAAAAAAAAAAAAAAAAAAGAGGCTCTTGCATGTCCCAGGAACCATCTGTTATCCCTTCTCCCCCTGCCCACACTCAGCTGAGCTTTGCCTTTTCCTCCTCTATCCCCTGTCAGAAGATTGCTGGTGGAGCTCAGAGCCTGCTGGTGAGGCCCGACTGACGGGGAAGCTCGTTACAGGGGCCGTTAGCTCGGGGCCGGGATGGCAGCCGCCTCTGCCGCTTCCCCGCTGAGGGCAAGGCTGGCGAGTGCCAGATCCTGCTTCTCCAGACCCTACCCAGCTCGCTCTGACCTCCTCCGCCCCACTCACACCAGCGTTTGCCTTCACCAGGAGAAAACATAACCTAAAAATTAGTGAGGTGGATTAAAATCAACAAATTTCTGCGCCCTGTGACGAACCGTCAAAGGAACCACGGGAGACCTGGCAGGACGTAGGTGGTTTAATTGCTCAGAGAGTCACTACAGTAAATCGCACTGTGAGCTACGGCTGTGTTTTTCAAAATGCAAATGCTGGGAAGGTTTACGAGCTGCATTCAGAAGAGGCTTCAAAATTTTGTTTAGCTGCGTTTTAAAGACATATGCTGGGAGGCACCTTGCTTCCCGGCGGGCAGGGACGACGGAGCAGTGTCCAGAGGGCGCCACGCGAGCTCCCCACCGCTGAAGCACGCAGCACAAGCGTCATTTTGTCCCCATCCTGACCCGAAACTTCTAGTGCAGCCTTGGCACCTGCTCAAGGGCAGCTAGAAGACACCTGAAATCAAGCAACTAAAAACTCGGCAGCCCCAAGCTACGCGTTGCTCCTTTTCCTCTCCATTGCTTTGCTGGTTTTTGCTCAATTCTACTTTTCGTTCATCCTCCCCGTCTTGGCACATCTCCTGCCCCCTGCAAACCCTCCCTCTCCCACCTCCCCAGATCTGTCCATGTGCCAGAGTGTCTTCTCCAGTGCCCTCGATTCTCCCATTGCCTCCAGTCAGGAATCTCTTCCTTTCACGCCAACCTTCCTGGTGTTCCTTGTGGTTCAGGTGCTCCCACACAGAGGTACTTTGTGGAAGCACTGCAGAATCTCATAAATTCAATAAACGTCACGAAACAGAAATGAAGGAAACAGAAAGACTATGGGTAGTCGAGGGCCCAGGCCATGGGGAGCCCAGATGAGCAGCTGCCGGAACCATCGCCAGAACTGCAGATCCTACAGCAGATTTTGGGTGCCCACAGCACAGCACAGGCTGCGATGCCGCAGTCAGCCCGAGCCATTAGTGCCCAGGGGCAGATTTCAGCATCCCACATGGACGCTGCAAACCCCTGGCCTTCACACAGGGGTCTGGTTCCCTCCCCCTCACACCAAACCCGTTTCTGTTGCAGCCTGATGACACCGAAGACAGACCTCCTGACTGCTGCCTGCTCCGGTGACTGCTGAGGAAGGGTCATACGGGTGAAAAAGACTGCAATACAGACACTTTCTGCCAGAAACCTGCCCTGATGAGAGCTGGCTCCAGTGGGTCCCTCTGAGCAGCTCCTGGCCCCACACCACAAAAAGCCACTGGCTGGGCTGAGCCAGCACTAACAGCATCGCCAAAGATGGACACGGAGGTGCCTACAGTGCCATAAATCACCCCGGCACAGCCAAACAGCACAAGGCCAACGTTTAGATAAAGAAAATGCTAAAGAGCCAAAAGCAGCCTCATTAAAACGCACTCCTTCCTGGAGCAGACTGGAGAGGCGCCTCCAGAGGCCTCTGAAGAGGCCGAGACAGAGGTGCCGAAAGCGCCCTTCGCTGCGAGCGAGGGAGGGTGGACACGTCCACGCTGCCCCTGCGGGGTGCTGGTGAAAGCAACCCCTGTCTCAAGGTCTTGTTGTCTTATTACTGGATTCGGGAGCGCCAAGAGCACCGTCTCCCTCCCCATTCTGGAAAATCCTCTGACCCTAAATAACCTGAGTCTATCAGGCTCATTTAGATATGCTAATCAAGCCAGGAGACAGGATGCAATATTACAGAAAAAGCCCTCGGCAGCACAAAAACACAGACAGCCCTGCAGAAGATAAAAAAAAAAAAAAAAGGG
>VXBO01006536.1:615155-635092 GCA_013400135.1 Rhinoptilus africanus | reverse complement strand
CCTTTTTTTTTTTTTTTTACTTTTTTTGAAAGCTTTCAGCCTGCTGCCTTACCTACCACGATGTCTCCAGCAAAATCTTCTGCTCCATCCCCTGACCTGAGGATAACCCCCACACTAAACTAATAACTGCACGCGGCCGCGCCGCCTCTCTGCCTCTCTCGCTTTCTGTTTTGAACGCGTGCTCTTGCTGGCGCGCTTCATTTCTCCTTCCCCTGCCCGGGCTGCCTGGCCCCACTGCGGGGCAAGAAAGGGAGGTTTGAGAGCGATGCTGGAAGCACCCCCGGGCGCTCCCCCGCAGCACACGGAGCCAGACAATGCTAAGCCACAGCCAACAACAGCTCTGACCCTTCTCTCCCGGCTCCAACATAGAGCACATCCATACGGACAAGGCATCTACCGCCCCATCCAGACGGCCTTCCCACAGCTGGAAGAATTCGCCCCTGAGGAGAAGACCCCAGAGACACCAGGCCTGCAGAAAGGAAGCCTGGAGCTGGTCTCACAACAGAAAGGTGAACTGCTCCTCCTCTCTTCCTCCACCAGCAGAAAAACAAATGCAAACGCCCAGTGCTTCTGGCTTCCTTGGAAAACAGCTCTGGAGCAAGCCCCTGGAGAGCTAGAGCGCAGCCAGATGAGCACCTGCAGCAGAGCTCGAGCAGCATGAAGTGTTCAGGTCCATCCTCCGCCGCTTACCGCGACTTCAGCCGAGAGAGCGGCCTGGAGCTCCCAGTCTGGCTGGGAAGGCAGCTTCGCCTGAGAACCACCGGCGCTTGTTTTGCAGCGACGCCGAGGAGGAGCGGTGCCGGGGTCAGACACCACATCCGCCAGCTGGGCCGGCTCCCGGCAGGGCTGGCACTTCTGCCACCAGCCGCCTCGAATCACGGCAGCGGGCGCAGGCAGTGCCTCACCCGCGGAGCTCCGCGGGCACCGGAGCCCTCGCCCAGGGACGAGCTGCTGCCCCGCACTGTCCTCGTCACCTTTCACCGGCAGGGAAACAGCCCAGGGCACCGCGTGTGCTCACCGAGGAGCAAATCCCAGCTCCGCACCACCTCCGCCAAGGATTAGGTCGTGGGATGTTCGTTACGAGCTCGCCCAGCATTGCATTGCAAATAATTCTTATTTCTTAACGTGCTATTTCTGCTGAAGCACTCCCGAGCATTTAGCCTAAATGAGGCCGATTAATAACAGCGTGGTCCGAATAGTGAGCAACAAACAACGCCAAAGCATCCCTATTTATTTCACTATTTATAAATCGTCCCTTATCTAATTTCAGAGGAGGATGCCTGGCCTGCTCCTGCCGCTCGTGAGCAGCACCCATGCCCTTCTGGGAGCCGATGGGAGAGGGCAGCAGGGCTGGTGCCCCCACAAGCCGTGGCACCCAGAGCCAGCGCTGGGCACTTTACAGCTGCTGCCCTGCCATGGCCCACGCGCCTCTCGGCCCCCCAGCATCATCCCGCTGGCTCTGGGGACCTTGTTCCACCCTGCGCTTCACCTTCAACCAGGTTGTCCTGGTTTCCACCGGTATTTCCCAAGAGGAGAGGTGAGAGTGGCTGCAAACAGCACAGCCTGGAGCAGTGCCCACACCAGCCACGTCCTCCATCCCGCTCCTCCTCCTGCTTTTCTGCTGCTGCTTCCCCAAAACAGAGAGTGCCCCGCGCCTCTGATGCCCAGAGCTATTCCCTACACAAGGAGGACAGCCAGAGGGGACACACAAGTCAGAGCAGCCCAACACAGTGGCCAAGAGTCCCCTGCAGAGGCTCAGACTGCAGGGACACCCTGACCCCGGGGGAGCACACGGAAGGTCGAGCTTCCTACACCCCCAGGAGCACACGTAGCCAGCGCGGAGCAGCATATCCCAGTTTGAAACCTGCAAGGGCCTCTGACCACCCAGCAATTAATTTGTGCAATAAGCTGCTTCTTGAGCCCCTTGATGCAACGCCGGGGCGGCAGGAGGCTGGGCTAGCAATCGGTGGCACCCGCGAGCCAGGCAGACCAGCTCTCCAGACCAGGCTGGGGTGGCCCAAGCGCCGTGGCCACCACCTCAGCGGCTTTGCCAGAGACAAGGGATGCCCCCCACCCCTGCTTTACACACCCTGACCTTTGAGAAAAGTTGATTCTCCAAATCTCTTTCTGCCAGCAGCGAGCGTGACCTATTTTAGCAATAAAAGGAAAAGCTCTCCGGTGCCTGGATACCCCTTGGCACTGACAGCACAGCAGCTGCTCATCAGACCGAGAAATGCACTTTTTAGCCTTTGCCTGGAGAAAATAATTTTTCCCAAATCCGATTCAGATAAAAGAAAGGGGGAAGGTTTCGGAGGAACCAGGGTGGTAGCAGAGGTGTCGCTCCACCCCAGCACGGGCGGCGAGGACCAGCGTGGTGTACATCCCCCCGCCGCCCCAGCAGAGAGGAGCCACCCGGGCTACGGGAAACCTCCACCGAAGCGCAAAGGAGGCAGTTATTGATCAGAACAGGGTGTCCACAAGCACACTGCTGTCTGCTGCACTTCCTCCCCGAAACCCTGGGAGGAGCTCACTGCAGATTTAAAAAAAAAAAAAAAATTAACAACAAAAAAACCAAACAACAGCTCCTCCACAATCAGCCCTACTGTTGAAGATAAGGTCAGTAATAAAAACCTGGCTGAATACATGCATTTTTATCTTGCCTACGGGGATGCAACATGTGCTGAAAAGACAAATGCCCTTATTGTTCCAACACAGTCCCGTTGCCATCCCTCTCTCGAACGCTGCTGACTTGGCCTTTTGTTTTAGGAGGTGACCACACTGCGCGTGGCCCCTTCCTGGAAGGCATCGATTTCTGCTGCTGTCCCTGCACGGAGGCCACGTCTGCTGCCAGCACCACTGGTGTCTGTACCAGCTGCACAGTGACGCGTCCTTCCCGACGGCCTCCCGCGCAAACCGGGGCTGTCAGTGGCGTTGAGCTGTCCCATCTGAATATGCCATTCATGGAGAAGTCACGTCTCGGTGGGGGCAGCTCTCAGCTGCTGTGGCTTCCCAGTCATCTGACCAGTGCTGGCGGCCGGTGCCAGCCCTCTCCCCGGCAGCCGGAGGTGCCCAAAGAGCAGCAGCGCATCCATTACAGTGCTGCTTTTGAGTCTCTCCCCGTCACAAGACTTGTCCCAGTCACACCCAGGCGCCTTTGAGCCGGGAATGACCCGTCTTGCCCTTCCTCCATTCCCCACGCCTGGTGCTCTGCTTCCTCAAGCCACTTGTGGTCAAACCCACCCACGTGGGATAATCAACTCTCTTCTCACCCAACAAACCCAAAACCTTCCACCTTAAAGGCACCAGGTCATTCTGTTCACCATCGCACCTCTTCTGCGGTGCAGTCCCCCACCACCTCCCACCACACATGCTCCCACACAACCCATACCCTATCTGCAGGTCCACGTAGGACCCTTCTGTCTTTCCACGTCCCCCATTCAGCTCTCCTACACTCCTTACACCTCCACAGCAAATCCTTCAGGTCAAAGAACCTGACTTCCTCAGTATTTTAAGTAAGCGCGGTGATAGCGACAACCAGCAAAAGCCCCCAGTCTTGCAGAAGGTGTCTCCGCGGGCTGGCGGGGCAAGGCGGGCAGCGGCAGGCCAGGCGAGCGCCGCAGGCAGGCAAACACTCTGTCTCCACAAGTGGCTTTAGTGGGTCTCTACCATTGCCAAACCACAAACGCAGAAGTTTTTTCTTCCCCTGTGGATTTACAATTTCGAGATCAACCAGGAGCAAAGCATCACCCTCTGCATCAAATCGCATCCAAAAAGCAGATGAGGGAGCAAGCAGAGAAGTTTACAATAGCTTGAAGGAAAATAACTGTTTTGGATAAAGGCTGTATCCTAGGGAAAATGAGCTTTAAATACAAACTGCTGTAAGCCAACTCCTTCCCGGCAATAGGAGGGAGACCCCAGGGCAGGGCATTAGGTGTCCTGCTCCTTCACCTCCATGCTCTCCCAGTCCCACAGCAGAAAGCCAATTTTCCCAAATCCACCTCTGAGCTGCTCGGAGCTCATGCAATCCTGGGCTGGCAACCTCAGGGTACTGCAAGAGAGATCACACCAAGTTCTTGCAACAGACCTGATCAGTGTCAGTATTTCCAAGGTATGTTTCTGATTTCCAAGTCATTCCTTAAAACATTAGCTGGAGCCCAGCAGGGAGAATTCAGGATGCAAATCTCTGGCACAAACCAGCCCCTGCTCAGCTGGTAGCAGGAGGCTTTTCTTTGCGCTCGGAGGTGGTTGGAGAAGGCTCTTCGCAGCCTGGGGGATTTTAGCATTTGGCACCATAAACTCTTCCGTTCTGCAAGTTCCTGGAGCTCCGATACAGACTGGCATTTTGCTCCCAGCAGATAAAAGTGTGAATAACTACTCCAAGCAAAACCAACACAGCGGCAAAGGCGTCTCAAGCCTGTAATGCAAAATGCACCGGCTCTCTGCAGCCTTACCTGGTGCCACCTTGCCACGCTGACCACGTCACTGCGGAGAGGAGCTAGCGCCTGCCATCTCAGGAGCTTGCATCTCCTTACACCACCTTCCACGGCAGGACGCGGGGTTTAACTCGCCCTGCTGGGAGGAGGAGTCTGGGCAGGGAACGTACTCCATTCCCCGCAGGCCACCAGTTGGCTAGGACACCAAATCAACACACAAGTTTGCACCAAACCCTTGTCTCTGGTTCAGAGAGAGCAGGAAGTTTCTTTATCATAGTCCGAAAAAACCCAAGCAATCGGGCTGGGATGCTCCCGCACGAGTGCTGTTTTACAAACGGGGGGTTTAATGAAGGAACTACGGAGCTGCTCCCAGACGGGAGAGGTGGCAAGGGAGGGGGAACGAAGGTCTCGGAGCCGGAGCAGAGGGGCTAAGCTCACCTTGCCACCCCAGCTGAGGGGCGCACAGGGAACAGGGTCACACAGCACACCGCAGGCATGCTGGGCGCCTCTTGTTTTGCAGGGAGGGGACAGTGCTCCCCAGCGGGGACTCAGGTGACAACTGAGCACCGGTTTGACATGCGTGTGCGCACACCCCAATCCCACCGACCTTCTAACCCGTTTCATATCTCTAGTAGGTAAAACACTAAAACACCCCAGCAGTAGCAGCTCTGTGGCACAGAGGCCAGTGCACGAGGACCCCTTGTGTGCCCCGGCCCCCAGCACCTCCCGCAGCGGGTACAGCCCTGCCGGCCGCCCAGCCTGCATCCCACGCGCATCCCTGACGGCAGGGCCCCTGCAGGAGAAGGATGACGGGCAAGGAGGGCACAGCAAGACACTGGATCCACAGGGGAGGACCAGAGGGGAACCCTTCTGTCCCCAGGGAATATTGATCACAAAGGTGCTTCAAAAGCAAAGGGGGACATGTGCTACGCGGGGAAATCAATCTGTTTACAGAAAATATCCACAGGTTGCCTGAAAATGAGTGTCCTTCATGCCAAAGTTTCCTTTGAGAGAGCATGAACTGTGGACACGTTAGAAGGTTAAGCGTGTAAGCGATGTGTTTTTTCACCTTTAGCTAAAGGTCACGGAGCATTCAAACAATTCCTCTGTTCCCAAGCTGAACATGACGCAAGTCAACTAAGCACCCCAACGTTACAGCTAATTAATATGGAAACCAAAAACATCTCCCCTGCAGTTTGGCCAAGAACCACAGTCTGGCAGTGCTCTTCAGGAAAAACTGTTGATTACTGGTGATTTTAGTTTTATGCAAAGAAAGTCAAACAAACCAGAACATTTTCACCAAGCTTCCTTTCTGCCTTTAAAAGTTTTGGTTTTTTTTTTAACATGTAATTTTTTAGTAAGATGGAATTAAATCTAGCATCATTATAAAATATCACACCATTGTCACGTCCTGCATCCCTGGCAGCTGTTGGGACCAGATACCCCTCGGTGAGGAGGAGGAGGAGGGACACTCCAATATGGATGGGGACCAACATACCCTGCAGGAGAGCCTGTTTGCTGCATCAGAGCTCAGTCTGGATCAGACCCACGGGTTCACAGCCCTGCCCAAGGCTGGCACCTAAGAGTGAAACCAGCCAACAAACATCCTCACTCGACCAGTACTGGAGCTTCTCCACCAGCTCCAAACTCAGCAATAACTCCTGGAACATGCTGCTGGGAGACAGTGCCCATATGTACAAAGCGTATTTCTGTTCGTTTACTTGAAACGAGTCCTTTTTCTCATATTCTTGGCTACTCCCTCAGGTTTTATATGACGGGAAAAGAAAAATGCCCAAACCCACTTCCACTGCCTTCTGCCCCTTCACAACATCCCCTCTCACGTGCCTCATCTGTGAAATTGAACAGCTGCAATCCTTTAAATCACTTTTCATAACGTGTCTCCAAGCCTAAAATAATGTCACGGCTCATTTCTGAGCTCGGTATTCCTGCCGTGCTGCGTTTCTCTGGGTGCGACCGTCACAGTTGGACTGTGATTATTTATTTATATTATAACAGCCTCTGCAGCCCTGCTGCGCTCAGCCCCGCGCACGCGCCCAGGAGGTGACCCAGGGCGTTTCCAACACCAGGATAAGGATCCCTGGGCTGACAAATCCCCAGTTCTCAGGAAAGGATGTCGTGGAACGCAGCAAACCAGAACCAAAACCTAATTAGATGCAAAACATGCCAGTGTCGGGTTGGTTTTGGCCTCTCTTGCTTTCTTCCAAACAAGCTCTCACTGTGCAAACACACCCCATGACAAAACTGACCTGGCCAAGACATGCAAGCAAATACCGCTGACTTTTAATATTAAACAGCGCAGCAACTTCAAAGCAACTGGGCTCTACTCTCCCAAGCAATCCCACCAGAGATCAGCCCCAGCCCCAGAGCCATGGCCGGCGTCCAGCTCACGGCGCCGCCGAGCAGGAGACACGTGTTTGCAAACAGCTGAGAGCGACGGGGCAGATCGTGCAGGGACACGCTCAAAGAAACGCTCTGCCTGCCCTCCCGAGGAGGGGGAGGGTGCCTTTGGGTTGCGTGGGGCTGGCACACTTCTGCCGAGAGGAGCCTTTCAGCTTTCCATCCCAAAAAAAACCATCTCAGCTCAGACCTCTCCTGCACCCAGACACCTAAAAGGTATCGCGTAACTTCGGAAGATTACGTGCGGCTGTAAAAATAGCTTCTAGAAGCAAACGCCAGCAACTTCTTCCAACATTAATACGATAGAATAAAACCAGTGTTCAGCCAGAGAGCAGGGCAGGCTGGAGGAAGCCAGAGCTCCGTCTGACTTGCAAACAACTGCCCTGCGCGGCTGGTTCTGCTGTTGCGACACTAAGGGGAAGCAGCCGGGGTTTGCAGGAGACAAGGACTCAAGAGCCTTCCACACTCTTCTAAAACCCACCTCCACACCGAGTACTGAGATTGCTTTGGTTTGTTTTTAAATCACGGTTTTGCAGCAACCGCAGACCTTGCTCACCTGCTCACGTCCTCCTCCTCCTCGGGCTTATGATAAAAAGAGAACTGGGATTTTCTTTTTGAGACTAACGCTCTCTTTCTGTCCCACCTCACAAACACACACGCTCGCACTGATGGAATCAGAACTCCCATAAATCGAACCAGGTCAGCATGTCTCATACCCTGGATGAAAAGCTTCTTTGTGCAGAAGCACGCAGGCCCCGAGCGATCTCGATGAGCCAGCTAACGCAGCCAAAAGCTCCTCCTGCGCCCTCCTTCACCATTCTGTTTCAAAGCCTTTCCAAACCCGGCTCTGTTCCCTGAGCCGCTCTGTCGAAGCCCAGCAAAGAGGGCAGATGAGGGAATTGCACTCCGTCACTGAGACTCTGTGGATTTCCAGGCTTTCAAGTCAGAACCTAAAATCATCACAGCAGGAGTTTTACCATTCAGTAGCTGTCACTGTCAGAAACGTAACCCCGAGAGAAGGTCTCCTCGCTAACTCGTGTTACGAGCACCTTTCTGGCTCTGGCCACCTCGGTGTAACCCACCAAGAAGCAGCTCCAAAGAGAAGCCTTGCAAGCGTGTACCACACTCCAGCACCTAATAAGATTCATTTAAGCAGCTTGAGCTGACTAAAGCTGTTCCACTAAGGAGAGTTTTTCCCGTTAAGGGCTTAAACCTAAAACATTCAGCCATCCAGGATGAGCCAGCGCAGACGTGAGTGACACGGCGCAGAAGGGAGAGGCCAAATCCAGGTGAATTAACCCGTGCAAGCTCCGGTGCCTTCAACAAAACGCATCCAACAAAAAGCCACCGCCAGCTTATGCTTTGACCGAGAAGAGACAAGCCTACAGGTCAAGTGTGAGGGGAGGAAAAAGCGGGGAAGAATAAAATGGAAGCAAATCAGCAGCACCGTTTTCTTCTCTCTCCCCAGCAGAGCAGTGCCACCACCAGCCAGGACTGGCACACGGAGAGGGGCAGGTCTGCTGAGCGCAGGGCAGGCTGTGGGTTCACGCCCCAGCAGGAGAGGGAGCTCCCCGTGGGTGTGAGGATGAAGGGCCAGGCTCACCAGGAAGCAGTAAGCCCACGTGCAGGAGAGGATGCCTGTCCCCTCGCGATTCAACACCAAGAAAAGGCCAAGCTAGCGAGGGCTGGAGTCCACACACTCCTGCGGTCAACTACCCTTCCCCTCTCCCCCGAAGGTGGTTGCTGCAACCAACCCCGGGTGCTCTCGCTGGGAAGATAAACAAACTCCTGCGTTCATAAGCAACGAGCCATGGCCCATGACACCGCCATGGCAAGCGCCGGGAAGAGGCTGGAAAGGGAGAGAAAAGCTGAAAGCACCATACAGAGAAACAAAAGAGGATACCACGAGAGAGGAACAACGAAATCCCATACCACAGGCACGGAAACAGTGTGATTTCTGTGTAACAGCCACATCCAAGAGCAGCTGAACCACCGCCCCAGCAACGGGGACACACCACGCAGCTCCTACCCTGCAAGCGGGTAGGAAGGAAAGTCTCTTGCCTTACCGCATGTGGTCGAGCAATCTGGACCGGGTAGGACATGGCATGTGGAGGGTAGCGCGGCTCGGCAGCACGCCAGCTCTGCGTCACGGGCTGCGTAGATCCAGACATGTCGAAAAAGCAGGCACGGCGGTCGCTGCTTCCAAATCACCAACAAAGGATTAGGAGAGCCAAGAGCTCCTCTTCATCATGTGTGTGCTTTCCACGTCAGGCAACAACTGAAAGCAAACAGGAAAGCAGCAGGTTAAAATTCAGGCAACTACTGTCCCACAAGACAACTGAACATCAAGCCTTGGGTGACCACCAAAACCGGACTGCCTTTGCAATTCTCTGGTGGCCCCGTCTTCCACTTGGCAAACACCGCTGCCAAGTGTCTGCTGTGGATTACTCCTATCACAGGGAAGTCCAAATGTAAGATTTAACCCAAATCCATCCCAACCAAGCGCCCCAGAAAGCCTTCCCTCGGCACCAGCAGGACCAGGCCTGCAAACCGCTGGCAATTTATCTCGACCCTGTGGATCCACGTCTCCAAGTCTCCTGAAGATGGATATTATTTTGAGGGGTGACTTAGCTCCCAAAAACACAAGCTGGAGTTGTGGCACTTCAACACAAGGTCCGAAGGCACCAGGTCCCTCCTCCGCCCATCTCATTCCCCATCCTTCCTTTCACACATCTGCACATAGTTCTTTCAGTGCCCTCTTTTCCAAGCCGTGGTCGTTTTTGCAGCCACCTGAGCTAAGCCCCGACCTATGCCAGGAGGGACCCTGGCCACCAACCTCCCCAGATGCCGTCTCCATCCACAGGGCTACACTAAAACACAAGATTAAAGCACGCCATGCCTCCAGTGCCACTCAAATATTAGATGGGCCTTTCTGATGAGGTCCAAGAGCGAGACAAGATGCCATGGCCCTGGGGGCATTTTCACACACACCCCTGCTGCCCACACCTTCGAACTTTCACCACCCGTTGCAATTCCTTTCGCAGCTGTAACAACGTCAGGAAAACCAACAAAGTGGGAGATTTAGAAGTTGCTGACTTTTACAGATCCTTCGCGTAGTTTGTTTGGAGAGGATGTTAAGCCTTGTCCACGTTTCAACAAGAAAAAGTAACAAGCGTCTAAATGCTGCCCTTTGTCACTGCCAGTTTAACAGGCATTAGCCATTATTCTCATATTAATGGTTAATAAATTCCGACCACTGCCCAGGCTCAGAGGATGCTTTCAGGACCAGTCCTGGGCATAAGAACTGCATCTTCCTGATGACTCCTCCTCCCTAGGATCCCTTCTTCACCCCACACAACGCTGAGCACACTCCCACGCTCCCTCCCCAGCAGAGGCTCACATTACGTGTAGATTTGCGGGAGGTTTTCAGCAGTATCAAACTCAAAGAATCCCAGAGTATCAGGTTGGAAGGGACCTCAAGGATTATCTGGTCCAACCTTTCCTGGCTGAAGCACGGTCTAGACAAGATGGCCCAGCACCTTGTCCAGCTGAATCTTAAAAGCGTCCCAAACCTTTGATCAGGAGGTGGAGAGCAGCGGAGCGAGCTCTCAGCGCCGGGAGCTCGCCGGCAGCCTCTCCCCACGCTCTCGTGGTCTCTGCTCTGGCACTGCCAGTCCCAGCCAACGCAATTTCAACCGAAACAGCAGTTGGCGTGTACGGCAACCAAAAAGGAGGTGGGAGGGAAAAAGAGGAAGTTACTCTTTTTTTTTTTCCTTTTTTCCCCCCGCTCCTGTGAGACCACAGATCAGCCCGCGCTGACAAACCCCTGCTATCTGCTGCAGGCAGGCACAGGGCGGCCGCGCTGGTCTGCCGGCATCCACGCACTGCTCACCAGCCAGAAATCAAACTGAACCAAGGCAACGGTCTCCAGCAGGCTGGGCACGAGCCGGGCAACAACCGCAGGAGGAAAGCAGCCTCAGGAGGCCCCCTTGCAAAGGGTTCAAGTTTTTAAAAAAAATAATAACAGCTTTCAGCAAATTCCCATTAAGGCCTAAGGTCGACAGGCGTGCAGAGACATCCCCATGGTCAGGTCAGCCGCGACTCTTGGGCAAGAGACGCTTTGTCAAGTTATGTACAGGAAAACACACAGCAAGGTTTGGCTCCCAGGGCAGGGAGAGGAAGGACAACCAGGTCCCCTCCCGCTCTCAGCTCCCTCCCTGCACCAGAGCTGGGATTCCCCCCAGCCCTGCACCCACACGTCCCCAGCGAGCCCTGCGGCACCTTACCAGCAACCCCAGTCCTGGGAAGTACCGGCGGCCCGGGAACAGCCTGACCCTCATCCCGGATGGGGCCAGCCTCCCTCCCCATGCAGGGCCTCGGCACAACCCACCCCTGGAGCAGGAAAGCCCCTGCGTGCGCGGGGGGAATTCAGAGCCACCCAGCGCGTATTTGCACTTCCAGTATGACTACCCCACTTCCCCTTGCGCTTCCGACTGGATGTGACCTTCATCGCCAATTCCCACCCAAAGCTGGGGGCCGTGTTGGGAGCCAGCGGTTTGACACCCGCTCCGCTCCCCTCTGGGGACACACGAGCACCCTCCCGCTCCCTGCAGCCCACCCTGCCCCAGCCACCCCGCGCCTGCCAAGGGGATGGATGCTCTCAGGGTCTCCAAAAGCACACTGGGATCTGCAGAAGCTTAAAGGACCTTCCTAATAACGAATTCAAACTTGGGACAGCTTGGCTTGCAGTCACCTAAGAGTTAATTAGCACATGTAAAAATGTATGTACACACACATGTATATATACACACGCTCCAAGTTGGAGGGGCCTAGAGCCCTTGGCAGCTTTCAGCAAGCCAACTGCTTCCCTGGAAGCTCAGCAGGTGGACCAGAGCATGCCATGGCAGCTCTCTACAGCAAAAGAAACAGGATGATTTTTTTTTTTTTTTTTAAACTCTTCAGATCAGAAGTTCAACTTTAAAACTCAGCACCAAGTGCAAAGCCGCACGGTGTCAAGCTTTAAAACAGTTTAAAAGCTTTTTTGCTTCTGCCTGTACAACCAGCAAAAAGGGAAAAAAAATTTAAAAATTAACTTTCTACAAGAGGGATAGACACAGAGTGGAAGCACAGGGGCCAACAAACCCGTCCTGCACAGAGGCACAACCAGCAAAAAGGGCTGCCCACACAAAGCGCTGCCCATGCCCTTCCACACGGGAAACTCGGAGCAGCAGGTCCCAGCAAGATCTCAGCGCCCGTCTGTGGCCCTGGACGCTCTCACCGCAGCTGGGCCGTGGGCTGGAGCCAAGTGAGGTCACCACAGCACTGGGGCAGCTCCACACATGCCATTGCCTTAGATCCCATTTTTTACGCTCCATGTGCGGAGAAAGGGACGGTTGCCACGTGCCCATCCCAGCAGCGCTCCAGGGGGAAGGAAGGTCCACGGCCAGTGGGCAGCAGGGCTGTGGGTGCTCCCAGTGGGGAGCAGACTGGGAGCACATCATCTTACTGGGCATGTACTGGTGCTGCTTCAGAGCGGGGTGCAGCCGGGACGCTGCTTGGGCCAGCCATCCCCAGCAACTGATACTGGGGTACCTCCTCACCAGCACCCTTAATTAATTATCATTAAGAGAGGAAGACAATAGAAGCAGATTAATGGAAATGAAAGAGAAATAGTGAAGCCAGGCTCTAGATCTTTAAGATCGAACTGTTTGGTTCCTACTTTTCTCAACTGATTTTGATGAGGAACAGACATTGTCTCACAGGAAAAGTATTTCCCCCCCGGTTGGAGTCGCCATCAGAGACGGTTTTATCCGCAGACCTGCGATAGCCATTACAGCGCCAGGCACGGGGAGATTTACAGCCTCTGATTAGGAACAGCAGAAAGCCGGCGGTTCCCGGCAAGCCCAGCACCGGGGCCACACCACCGACCTGTGGAGGCGGCAAGAGCCTGCTGAGGCTCCTGCACCCATTTGTTTCCACCTGTTTGGGAGACTCCCAGGATCCTGCCCCACTGCTGAAGCTTTCAAAAACTCCACCCTCCTCCCCCTGCCAGCTCCACACAGCAAACCACCACCACCCTGGCTCCTCTGCTGCTCCTCTCCATGTGCCATTTACTACCTCAGATCATTTCCCCATCACCCGTTCTCCCTAATTCACACCAGGAAAGCACTCCACAAGCCCCTGCGAGTTGCTGCAGGCTCGCCAGCACACAGAGGAGCTCTGCCCGCACGCCTGCGCGGGGACAGCCCCTGCTAACTGCGTGTACAGCACTGGGCCAACCAGAGCCACGTCCAGCCCAAAACACGGGCAGAGACGAGCTCACAACACCCCGCAGTGATCTACAGGGTCATCATCAACACCACTTGGACACAGGGCTGTACGCTTCATAGAATCGTAGAATGGGTTGGGTGGGAAGGGACCTTAAAGCCCCCCCAGTGCCCCCCCTGCCCTGGGCAGGGACACCTCCCACCAGCCCAGGCTGCTCCAAGCCCCGTCCAACCTGGCCTTGAACCCCTCCAGGGATGGGGCAGCCACTTCTGCGCTGGTCCTTCAGCCCAGCTCCTGAGCACAGCACAAGTGTACATCGATACAGCCTGGACCGTGCCCAAACCCTACAGGTCTAAAAATAAGGCTTTGCAACTACATTGAGTTGCAGAAAATGTCATTGACCTCGTTCAACACACTTGTTGCTCTTCGGGAAGGCTGCCTCTAGCCTTGACCGGCTCCACACTCCTCAGGGAGAGCGGGATTCCCAGGTGAGATCCCTGGCTGGCCGCTGACACAATACGAATGTGGGCGAGCTGCCGTAATTGCCCCATGCCTTTGTTCATCTGTCTGAAAAGCGAGAACAACAAGACACTCCCAGCTCACAGAAAACACCGGTTTATCCATCCTCGTGAGAGCTTTAAAGAGCCCAATGAAAACACACTGCACAAGTTCAAAATAAACTACTTTTTTTTTTTTTTTTAAGCAAGGACATACTGGAATAAAATTAACAGAATATTTTGTTTCTTAAGTCCAGAGTAATGTTACTCAACTTGTGGTCTACGGACCAAGGATGGTCTACAGAAGACGTTAGGAGGTAGCCCACAAAATGACTGCAAAAGACCTTATTAAAAGGCAACGAGTAGTACCACCCCACCATGCAGACTAGGCAAATAAGCAAAATGCTGCTAGCACTCATCAGGGCACATTGAATTGAAAAGTATTGACAAAGCTAATGTTTAATTACATTAAATAATGCAAGTTTTTGGAAAAAACAACCAAGCCATCTTTACACAAATGATAAATACATGACAATTTTCCTCCTGAAACAAGAAAAAAAGGCATATAATCCTCCAGTCAGCTCATGTATTTTGAAATAAAAGTTAAGGACAACTTTGTTTATAATGCTTAATTAATACCGAGCTCTAACATTCACTCCAAGAGGCCAACCAACCCATCAAGCTTAAAAATCCCCAGCGCAGACCTGCGTGCGGCACAGCAGAAAAGCACGTTGCCTGTCAGCAGCCGTCCCACGGCCGGTAATGGCAGTGACGTGCCACACGGCTCTAGATCAAAACCAGACTCCAAACGCAGTTAAGAGACTTACCCACACTTGCTTTAAAGGACGTGTGGAAGCAAAAATAATTAAGATGTGATGAAAACACGTAAAGAGACGTTCCTAAGAAATGCGCCACAATGTAACGGTAATGGATTTGTCTAATCAATATGTGCATGAAATTTTCTTAGAAGACAGTTGACATTACACACAAATATTTGTATGTACTGTATCTATTAAGTCCTTTCAATAGGAAGGCAGGCCGGCTGCCATAAATTTAGGCTGTATTCAGAATAACAAAGACGGCAATGTCAGTGTCTGCAGCCTGGGAATCCACAGTGGCGTTCAATCACAGCAGGGAACAGAGGTTTTAAATTAAAATAGCAGCCCAGGGTCAACAGGAAAGATCAGGCACATCCTGAGCTCCGTGGCACAGAGGAGAGGTTATTTCAACCCCAGGGGTCAAGGCTTGTACCTGTGTGTGTGATCTTAAAGCATTTTTCTTCTTCGGAAGAGTATAACAAAAGCAAAGCCAGGCTCGCAGCACCCGACCCATCACAGCCAGACCCTGCCGTTCCTCACGCGTGCCCCAAGGAGCGGTACCTGAAGCAGCTCTCGCCCCGTTCCCCAGCTCGCCCCGAGGTCCCCCTGTTGACAGCAGCCCTCCTCCCTCTTCTTTTTTGGCCAGATGACTTTTGAACCAGACTAATTCCCTGACTGATGGTGCAGATGCACAGGCAACTACAGCAGCAGATCTGGGGGAAGGAGGGGCATCGCAGCACCACAACGGAGCTGCTCAGGGCAGGATGTTACCCTTGTAAGAAGGTACCACCCGTCCCCTGAGGCCACGGAGGGGATGGCAGAAGCTGTGGAGGTGAAGTCCCTTGTCCTGGCTTGCTGTCTCCTTCCTGGAAACCTCTAGGCTGCACCAGCTCTCCCACTGCAGCATAGCTCCATGCAGAACCTGTTCTGATCCCTGATAAAAGGTGACTTCTCTGCCCTGCTCCTACCACTGCCCACAGCTGCAAAGCAGGATTTGCAACTTGCATTTCTCCTTTTTCAATCTTTCCAAGCTATTTTGGGCACGGGTCCCATGTTTAGCTCTGCCCCGAGATAACCTTTTGCCAGCATTTGTGTGCAGATCTTGGCACCGCAGCTGCGCGGAGCAAGGTCAGAGGGTTGGATTTTGCCAGCCCCGCTCCCGGTTGTGTCTTGAAAGGCGGATTTTGCCAGGCAGGCTGCTCTCGGCAGCAACCCAACGCTGGCCTGATGCTTCTGGCAGAGGAAAGGGGATGCTGACTGTGCCCTGTGACTCCTGCGCCCACAGCCCTTGGAGGGACCCCCACCCTCAGGAGCAGGTGAGACACCCCCACCGCCATCCCCACCATGGGCAGCTCGGGTCAGATGAGCTTCCAATGGATCTCACAGGGTTTAAGGACCTCCCAGCCCTTGGCAAAGAGGCTGCAACTGACCTTCTGACAGCTCCCAGAGGGGCACGTATGTGCTTAAACGAACAAGAGTGACCCGTTTCTCTCTGCTGGAGCGCTCGGCTGTCGCTCCCCGGCTGCAGGGAAACCGCCTTATTAAAACAGACATCAAGTGCCAGCCCAGCCATGGCTCCAGCGTCAGGTCAGCACCAGCATGGCTGGCCTGAGCCTTTGCTTTTTAAATCCTGCCACAACATGCCTCTTCCCCTTTAGTTTCCCTACTCCCGTTATTGGATTTTTCCCTTCCTAATCAACTAAAAAAACCCCCCAAACTTAAGCATCTCCTGGTTTTGGAAGTTGAGATGGCAAAAGCATGTGGATCATGTGGAAGGAGAGCTCGTCAGCAGGGATGCGATGGCAGAGCTGCTCCTGTCACACAAGGGCATCGCCGCTCCCGTGCCAGGACACCCACAGCCCTGCAAACCCCTTCCCAAGCTGCTCTGCCGGGAAGCGGGGAGAGCCTGGCAGGCACACGGCCACACGCAACCCGCAGCCACTGCCTGGCAGCTACGGCTAAATGCCCAAGAGGGAAACTTCAAGTAATTAAAGATACTGACAAGGAACAGGGAAAAGAAATCCACACTAAAAAAGAAAAAAAAAGGGGGTGGGGGTGGGATTTGGATCCATGCACACGCCATTCATGGANATCCCTCCCCACCCCCAGACCCCCATCGCTCCCCGTCCCCTCCCTGCACACACTATACGGCATCTTTTCCACTTCAGCTGCCCCCCTCTTACATTAAACATGGGCTTAAATATTTTAACTGTTACGCAGTACTAATCTCAGTTTAATAAACATGCACAAGCAACTTTAAATCAAGACAAAAAAACCCCGCAATTCGTTGCCAAAGTGCAAGAACGACAGAGGAACCGAAGGGTTATTTTAGCCATGCTCGAGTACATTAAACACCACATTACGAACCATCTCCGTGAGAACACATCATGCCTACACCCATTCACAGGTCCCAGGAGCTAACCTAAACCCCACTACCCAGATAAACAAGGCTTTTAAAATGCAGGGGACATTACAAAGCACCTGTGAGATGTATTTATATATTTTGCACAGAACATGCTGCTCATTTGATTTTCAAATCCTTCGGTTTGTATTGCTGCAGAGACAGGTCCTCTGATGTCTTGGGCACGTTCATGAAAGCTAGGGGAGTCGTCTCCTCGAGATCCTTTTGTTGAACAAATTACTCAGCTCAGGAGTGACATTTTCGATTATTTACATTCTGAATAAAGAAGGGAAATTCATTTTCTGGAGTTCCTAAGATACGTTCTTTGAGGCGGATTGTACCGCTAAACATTTTCTCTTTTCGCACGTTCCCAATTTCAAAGACTACAAAACACCTTCGGCTTCTAAATTATTCCTTTTCTTTCATGATCCTCTAATGATTCAGGAGTCTAAACTTCACAGAAGGATCCTTGAAGAGCAGTGACTGCCAGCATAAAAGCTGAACTATTGTGACAAACTGCACAATTTAATGCCTCCATAGGAAGACATGTGCAAAGGAACAAAATTACCCTAGGGAACCGAAACAAAGCCTGCAAATAAATTAAATGACCTGTAAACTAAGGTACTCAAAAATATATGAGATGTTATGCAGCTGTGACATAAAATATCACTAAAGGAGGGAGTCATTTGGGAGCGGAGCTGTTTTAAACTAACCCATTTTACTCCGGGTTTGCAATGCAGTCGCTGCACTTACCCAGCACATCGCTGCCCTCAGACGCGGGAGGGGAACTGGAGTAACGCTAACTCAATTGCTTGTGATCATCTGTCAAACACCAGCTCTGAAGCCCCCACTAAGCCCTTCTCTTAACATCCCCCAGGTAACTACTAGCAGATAGAGTCAATTTTCAGCCCAGGTTAATAACCAAATTCCAGCCATTTGTTCCTGCCCCTTGCTGCTGCTTTCATTTCTCCCCAGAAAAAGCGACGAGAAGCCCAAGCTTGCTGGTGGCCCAGTGAAAGGAGCTGCTCATTAGTTCGTAGCAGATCGGCCACAGAGACAGGTCTAAGCAGTAGGAGCCATAAATTGGGTATGTTCTGCTTTCCTCGTCTAGGTAATTAATAGCTTCTAGACAGAAAGTCAAAGTCTCTGAAGAGGCACCAAAAAAAATTTCAACATTTGCACAGAACGTGTAGCACCTTGCAGAACGCTGGGCAATTCGCAGCGAGGGAAGGGGGGCAGGAGAGCATCACTACAACCTTCTACGTGCCCCTCTCAAATCCCCCCGTACACAAACCAACGGCCCATTTCAGCAAGAGCCTCGTCAGGCAACAAGCGCAATGCAAATTCCCTCTACATCCACAGGGGAATCTACCCTAAAAAGGGGAGACTTGCACAGCCCCAGCTCCCTCCGCCCTCACGCAAAGGCAACGGCACTTCGCAGGAGACGAGCTTTGGGTAATGTTTCTACAGACAAGCTCACAAAGCAGATGGGGGTTCCTGATGTGTTTAATAACTGAATCGGCGCAAGTAGGCAAACGGGATTGCAGTGCTTCCCTGCCAAGCTCAGTCCTGATGACGACAAGCTGTCCAAAGCCGTCCGTCAGTCCCCAGAGGATCTGGAGTCCTGGCTTTCCAACCAGGACAGTTCTCAAACTGCAACCTGGTCATACCATTTCTAATCTGCCTTTCCTGGGCTTGTTTGAAGGAGTCCGTGAGAAGTGACTGGAATTCATGCTGCACAGATGAGACACCTCGCAGGGTCTGCTCCCCCACAGGGAAGCACTGAGCGCCGGCAAGACGGGATCAGAAGCCTCTGGCCTCATACCTCGTCGTAGCAGGAGGAGGTGAGAGTTTTGCCTTGTTTTCCAGCAAAATGCCCCATCCTTAGGCTATCGGTCCACCCTGTTTTGTCACTGCTGAACTCAAAGCTGTTTATTAATAATTATTATTACCACACTGAAAAAAACCCCACCCCTCAGCTGCCAATATCAAGCTATTCCTAAAACGACTCAATGGCCCCATTCACTGCCACCGCTGTGCAGGCACGAGCTGGTGCCTCCNCCGGCTGCAGGGAAACCGCCTTATTAAAACAGACATCAAGTGCCAGCCCAGCCATGGCTCCAGCGTCAGGTCAGCACCAGCATGGCTGGCCTGAGCCTTTGCTTTTTAAATCCTGCCACAACATGCCTCTTCCCCTTTAGTTTCCCTACTCCCGTTATTGGATTTTTCCCTTCCTAATCAACTAAAAAAACCCCCCAAACTTAAGCATCTCCTGGTTTTGGAAGTTGAGATGGCAAAAGCATGTGGATCATGTGGAAGGAGAGCTCGTCAGCAGGGATGCGATGGCAGAGCTGCTCCTGTCACACAAGGGCATCGCCGCTCCCGTGCCAGGACACCCACAGCCCTGCAAACCCCTTCCCAAGCTGCTCTGCCGGGAAGCGGGGAGAGCCTGGCAGGCACACGGCCACACGCAACCCGCAGCCACTGCCTGGCAGCTACGGCTAAATGCCCAAGAGGGAAACTTCAAGTAATTAAAGATACTGACAAGGAACAGGGAAAAGAAATCCACACTAAAAAAGAAAAAAAAAGGGGGTGGGGGTGGGATTTGGATCCATGCACAGGCCATTCATGGAACAAAGGAGTTATTTTAAGTCCAGGCTGAAAACAGAAAACAAATTAGACCATGCGAGGCCTTTGTTGAAGATGATCTGCAAAGACAAATGGAAATGCCTGGAGAGGAAATTAAAAAAAGACCAAAACACAAAACCATCCGTCGAGGGGCAAAAGGCGAGAAAAAGTGCTGAAAATGCCCCATTTTCCGATGGAAGCATGGCCCAAAGCTCCAGATACAGAAATGCAGAAACTGAAACTAAAAAAAACACATCTGCAGGGTGAAGACGGACTGTGCAAAGGCACAAACCAAACCCTCCTCCTGTTCTACCCCAACCCTGTCTGGCAGCCCAAAATGCTGCAACACTCCCCCCGAACTGCTGCGTCTGCCCAGGACCCAGGGCAATTCTATCCACAGGGCAAGTGCAGCCACAGCCCCCGCCGGGGCAAAGCTCCATCCCTCCCCACCCCCAGACCCCCATCGCTCCCCGTC
>VXBO01006536.1:568157-604001 GCA_013400135.1 Rhinoptilus africanus | reverse complement strand
GCGGAATCAAACCACCAACAACTTCTCCAGGCAGCCACTTGGCCAGGGACACAAAGGTCTTGGAGAGATCCTTCACTGGGTCATGAACTTTCGCAACCCTGTTGCAAAAACAGCACTGAGGAAATTCCCAAGGAAAAATAAATGGATACAAGAGCGAGGTAAGGAGTGCCAGAACTGCTCCTGATCACATTTCACCTGAGCAAAGTGTCCAGCCCTTCACACACGCACCTCCTCCCCCCGGCAGCCCACCGAGCAGCACAACCACCCCCCGGACCCACATCCTACACGTCCCAGGTCCTGCCTTGCACTGGCCACCCTGGAGCATCGCAGGGACCAGGCAGGGACCATCCCATCCAGATCTGCATCCTGCAAGATTTTCCCGGACGGCTGTACCGGGCCCCCTCCCCACTCACAAGTCCTGCTTCGGCATCACTTCCAGCTCGCCAAGATTCCAGGGACTGGCGCCCATCACTCCCCACCGCCCCGAGAGAGACATCTGTTGCCTCCTGGCTCCTCCAGCCGTGTCTCAGCGCATGGTATAAACTTTAAGAGGCAATGACCTCATCGTAGCTGGGAAGAGGCAGGCGGGGGAATTGGCTACTTGCCACCTTCTCATTTTTCATGTTAAAAAAAAAATTTATGAGAGAAAGCCCATTTTATTAATAAAAAAAAAAAAAAACACAAACACAACACATTAGAAGCAGCAGGTCTGCCTTGGAGTGCATTGCTGGTACGGGGCAGCTCCTGGAGTGGCACCAGTGTGGGGCCCCCCGGCCCCAAGGCAAAGCCCCCAGCACCCCCCAACACCCCACTGCTCCGCCGACCACTCAGGGAACTTCAGGCTACGGTGCCAGCATCTCCTCCCATCTCCGTGAAGGCTGACTGCCCCTGTAAGAGCAGGGAGGGACTTCCACCTCCCTCTAATTTGTAACTCCTCCGAAAGGGCAATTAAACAGGCAAACCGTAGCTGATGACTGGGATTTGGGTTCAGCTCTCTGGGATGAGGCCATCACACAGGGCTCTGCGGTGAGCAGGGACTGCAAGGCATGTCATTAATTTTGCCCAGACGTGTATCGCACCCCATTTCTGAACGCACACATCGCATGTGCGCGGCGCGCTGTGGATGCAGGATACAGGAACCCTGCATACTCACACATTTTATATACTCGTATTACTTATGTTATAGATTCACACATACATTACTCATAGCTCTTAAGAACAGAACATACAGTTCATCTTGGCATGAATCCCAGAGGAAGGAAAAAAAAAAGGCCTTGCAGTAACAAATCTAACTCACATTGAGTCCAACAGCATCTGCGGTAGGATTAGAACAGTATTATGGATCATTAAATTATTGAATTATTTTGTATAACACACCCATGTGTCTCTGATAACACCAGTCAAGCCTTCTGTTTCAAGGGACATTTCCCGACTCTAAGCGTGCCACCACTCTCCTGCAGTTTTTGCCATTAACTGCTGAATACATGCAGAAACTATGGGTAACTGTGGAAAAAGCAGTTTATTTCTGCTGTGTTCCACTGAGGCGCCCCTATATTTCAGGTTAGGGCCCAAACACGTTCACATGGGACCGTAACTGTCCCTAAGAAGGGCAGTATCTCTGAAGATAAGCACGCCAGCCAACACCGGGCTCCACTCTAGAATTCACTGCCACAGCAGCAGGGACTTTTAATGCGTACACACCACACCACAACGGCAGAAAGTCAGATTACCATGGGCTGAGAATGTAACTCCTTACTAGGACACTGAAAAAAGGAAAAAAAATAGAAAATAAAAAAATCGCAGCACACTGCAGCTTCTATACGGCTTTGTAACGTCCACGGCAAGTTTGCAGCCTATCAAAGCATTCTTCTTCATATCCCCTCCAAGAGCGGACTTCGTCCACTCTGAGGAGCTTTACACCCAATATTTCAAGAGAGATTTTAAAAGTCACATCCATAACATTTACTGAAGGAGAAACGAGCACAATGAGGCCAGGCACAGCTCGGGCAGCACCGACACTGCCCCGCTCCATCCCACGGTCCCACCCGCAGCATCCCCTCCTCGGCTGCGGCTTCCCGCAGGAGCAAAAGCACCATCCTGCCATCCCTCCCCTGGCAAGGGATTCCCACCGCACCAGAAGCATCCTCCCCAGGACTACGGGACCCACCACCCTTAGAAGCAGCAAAACCACCCGCACCTCAAAGTTTCACAAGCGCAGTTCACCAGCAGTAACTCCTATGCAACAGCCAGCGCAAAAACAGCAGCTGCAAACTCCCACCGGCCTGACCGAAGTCAAAACACGCGGCGCACTGCTTTTCAGGCAAGCCCAAATTACAGCATCATCTGCTGACTGTTCCCGGGACGAACAGACCCACATTAATTACAGGCTAAACTTTGCTATTCACCTCTCCAAAGCACGAAACGTCAGCAAAAACTGCTTTGATCACACTGACAAATCCCTCTCCGGCCGATGGAGACGCGCGTGAGACCAAGATGTTTGGGGTTTGGGGGGGGGGAGAAAAGAAAAAGAAAAAAAACTTTTTCTCTCCTTTTTCCTTGTTGCTGCTCTCCTCCAAAAAATACATGTTTCCAGCCAACAAGGGGCGGAGGGACGAAATCACCTTGGAAAGCGGCCGGAGCTCGCAAAACCTCGCACTTCACCTCCGTCGGCAAACGGCTGGCCACCTCGGGGCAACCGCAAGAGTGTACTCTCAGCCTCCAGCGCTAAACACTGTTTCTGTGTCGCTGGGCCAAGTCCCAGTTTGTTCAATGCAACTTCTTTCTGCTGTGGCCTAGTTTAGCTCTCCAGACAAAACGCCGCCAAAACAAAAGCAGCCCAGCGAGGGGGCGGAGGGGGGGTACTTACCTAGCAGCATCCCCGCATCACCTCCGCTACCTCCTGCATCTTTAGCAGCCACCCTCTCAACTTCAAAATAAATAAATAAAGAGAGGCCACACAGCCTTAAAACCAAGCTGGAAATGAAATGGAAAGCCTGTAATTATTTCTCAATGCTCCTGCCAGTCTCAGCCTATAAACACAGTGGATTACATAAGTCCACCCCTCCTGTTTTGAAGCCAAAAGTATGAGCTTTTCCTCCAGCTCTGGCAGCAAGTAATAATTCCTCGTCGGCATGGCAACGCTGGCTGGCTTCCAGCAGACAATGGGCGAGTTGAAATACTGCTACAGCCTTTTTATAGCTTAGCTCTGAAAAACCTCTAAAATATTAGCTATCTGATGGCTAACCCAACTCGACAACCTCTCCCCTCCTTTAACCGTTTCCTTCCTGCGCCACCCAACCCTACGGACCGCAGTCGCCGGGCGGTGGGGCAGGGAATGCTCCTCTTCCCGGGGACCGTTTCCCATTTAACACGTTTGTTGACTTCTCACTGGCGCAGCATCTGCAGTGACTGCCACAGCCTCGGCGCGATGCTTGGGTTTTTTCCCGATGTGATTTCCGCCTGTTACTCAGCAGGTAGGTTTGCTCGGCCGCGTTCTCCCCGGCAAGCTGCGCCCAAGGCTCTGCTCTCAGATAGCCCAGCTCAAGAGAAAACAGACAGCGAAATTGTGCATGCAATTTTGTCATTGCCCTCCCATGCGAGCAGTGACGAGGGCTTGTGGGGCTCCGTGCGTGACTTGCAGAGCTGCAGGGAAGCAAGACACTTTACAAATCCTCTTTCAGCAAGTCTTGGGAGAACTCATCCGTCCTTTCAGTATGGCAGCGCAGGGATGTCCTGGAGAACCAACAGCACTCGAGACGCCCCGTGGCAGTTTAGGGAAACCTGCCCTGGCACAGTCTGGGCTTATTCTGCAGCTGAGTGAGTTCAAAGCACTAACACACCCCAGAGAGACTCAGGATCAGCAGCGAAACTCAGAGGAGGAGAAGACACTCGAGACATCATTCAAGTCAACAGTGTAGTGAAGATTGCTGAAGTTAAGGTGCCTTGTGATTGATTTTCAACCAAATCCTACCAAAATGAGCAGCTAACACAAACACGCAGCAGCTCCCAAGGTCACGTTAAGCTAATATTTACCCTTCATACAAACACAAAGCTGCCCAGGATGACCCCAATATCTCCACACCCTGGCACAGACCCTGACTACTGAAGGCCAGCAGGTCCGTCACACCGGCCTCATGTACGCTTCCGAGCAGGAGCTCGGCGAGTGCCACTGCCATGTGCTGGCTCTGAGTAAAACTCACCCCCAGGGCTGGGAGATCCTCTGCAATTTGCTGAATTTTGCAAGTTAGCAAATAAGCAAAGAAAACAATAGAAATTAAAGACAAAATTAAAAAATAGCAGAGCCAAGGCCACCACAAAAATACAGTTAGCTCCCTTCTCGACACTCGAAATAGCGTTGCCAGCGTTCACGACGCGGCTCCAAGTCTGGCAAGGGCTCTGGGAAACCCGAAGGCTCCTGCTCTGCACTGGTGGCTGGTGACTCTGCACGGCCAGCCCTCCACAGGCCGGCAGCCCCTGAGATCTCAAGGACAGGCTTCAATGCACGACATGTGGGAGACTTTAACACTCAAAACATCAGAAGGCAAACCAAAAATGAGCATTTCTTTCTAAATCTCATTAAGTCGGAGAGCACGATTATGATTTTTTTTTTAACGTGCAAAGGTGACAACATTGCTTGGAGCTCTAGTTCAATTAACTATTTTATGGGCATTAACATACCAGGAGACACTAAATGCAAACCATAAAGGTTCCTCGGTACCTGGCAGGCTCGCAGCTGCTCAGCCTTTGCTATGAGCCTGCACCTCCTAATGCCACAGAAGACCCTAATTCTCACAGCAACTATCCCGGAAACAGTCAAGCAATCATCTTAGCACAAATGAGAATGCAGCAAGCCCTGGCAGATGCTGGTTCTTATAGCAAAGCCTCTGAGATGGCCCAAAGTAGCAGTTGTCTCCAGTAACTCAGCGCCCGCTGTGGTACCGCAGAGCCAGGCACAGGCATGTCGGGGGAGAAACGCAGAACTGGCACAGAGCATCCGCCCAGGTCCCACGAGCTGAGAACGGGCTGAAGTTGAAAGACATCACCGTAAGTCTCTTCACGCTGTTTTCTTCACATGAGAACTCAGGGACACACGCCTGGAACACTCGCATTTTCTAGGGGAGAATAATAATTTATTTTTTATTTTTAATGGCCAATTTTCCGGGTTCCACCCTAGTAACAGGCGACCAAGTCACAGGGAACTGAAACCTTGGAACTTGTGCAGGGATGGGATCTAGCGCTGCTCTGCTGAATGCTGCAGGCACAGCGTTACATTTCCCACTCCCCTACTCTAGCAAAACCTCAGAGGGTCTCCGGGATACCCTCCTGAGCACAACGCATTTGATCCTGGTCTCTATCCTGTGCCCCAAAACCTCCTCACAACTGACTATTACCAAGATGACATCTAAGAACATGGCTACAAAATACCTTCCCTCCAGCCTGAAAAGGAAAAAAAAAAACCACCACTATTTGGGAAAAACAAAGCTGATGTTTCATCCTGGGTGTAACGCACCATGTGTACATGCCTCCAAAGATGCGCCACCTTCCAATTGGGCATCATGAGCCACAGGAAAGAGAAAATAACACAGTTGAGTTAAAACCCCCGCAGAAACTTTGCTACCCCTACAGAGACCAACCTCTCTTCTCCGGGCAAGGAACATCCCCACTACAACCTCAGACACGCAGATACGTGATCCACGACGGGGACTAACAAGTTACAACTACAAAACCCCGCTGAAACTTTAAAATGGCATCACACTACACATGCTCTTCCAGCTTAAACCCTTAATTAAAGAGACTATTCTTTACAGCGCTGGAGCTGCTCCAACTCCCATTGTTAAAGTTAAAATAAAACCCTGCAACCCCACAGCATCTGTAAGACATTAAAACATTCAATACTGACTTCTTTATTCAGCTTTAAAACATCATTTAATAATTTTTCCTCTCAAACCCCAAATCTAAGGATTTAAAGAAAATAAACAACAGCACCTCTTACAGGATGCTTTTTTTTTTTTAATGAACCTTCTGCAACAATATTCTTGGCCTTTAACAATTCAAAATTGATTAAAACCACTCGATCATGTACAGCCTCCGGACATTACGAGACCAGGATGCACTCAGTGCTGGGTGTCAGGACGAAGGCGCCTGTAGCACAGAAGCCAGCTCCAAATACAATCCATTCATGCACAGGGACAAAACAAGAAAGAAGGCAGATCTGATCACAGAAAATCACCATGAGCACAAGAAAAATATATCAGAAAGCCAGCTCTGGGCATTGTTAATAAAGCTGGAACCACAAGCCAGAACCTTGCTGTTATAACCTCCGTTATTCCAAAGTGGGTCTTCACTTCTGCTCTCTCTGGAGAAGGAGCCCCTTGCAGCCACTTACAGCTCCTCCACCACCACCCAGGTAGTGCCCACGGTCTGGAAAGCACACGTTCAGCCATGGCAAGGGATCTAGACACAATGACTTTCCTGATGGGACCAGGAGAAGAACTTGGGCTGAACACCAGCCTCAGCAAAGTCAAGGGGAGCCTCCGTTCACTGCACGGGGAGCAGGACTTCAAGCCCACTCTCCAGGGACGCCACCCGTTAGCAGGCTCTGAACGCATGCCAGCAGACCATGACAAACCCCCACGTTTCCATAAAGCCCATTTAACTTCAATGACACCGCCGGTATTCCTCCCATAATCAGTTTCACAGTCATAAAAACGTTTTGGAGTGGCAGGTAGAAGAGAAGACCCAAAAGTTAACAAATTAGAATCCAGTTCAAGAAGCACAGATGCATAAGGTCTCCCCTGCAACACAAAAGCATGGGAGAAGGTGACATGGATGAAAGCGGTAGGTCCATAAGGCATGTGGACACGGCTGGATTCTGCTCTGCTCTGCCCGAGATGCGTCCCATCCTCGCGAGAAGCCTGATGGGGAGGGCACCAGATCAGGGACCAGTTCCCACCAGCAAGCAGCCAGCCTACACAGCAGCCAACTGCACAGTCACTTCCACCTCTGTTGGCGTGATAACATCTCATCTGGGCTATGCTGACGGGCACTCCTGCCTGCTCGCTCACAGCAACACTGCTGCACTGAAAACATGAAAAGGGCAGCGAAGTTTGCAGAAAATCCCAGTAAGTTATCTCCAGCAGTTCCCACAGCTAATTAAGCCGCTCAGTCATGCATGGTTTAAAGTTCATAAAATTAAAAAAAAAAAGTCACAAAAACAAATACAAAAGCCTGACAATTAGTGGAAGCAGGTTTGTTTGATCAACTCTACCCCACCTGCCGAGTAATTCCATGGCCACAGTAGCAAATCCCTCAGGCCGCTCAGTCCTGTGCGGTGACCCTACCGCCCAGCTCCCGCTCTCCTACACCCACCGGGGCTAAACCACCCTCTTGCTCCACCAGCCAGAGCCTCCAAAAACACACCCAGCCCCAGGTAATATTACATACCGGGCATACCTGCCTCTACTAGCAGAGCCTGCTGCAGAGAGAAAGCCTTGCATGGGCCAAGCGTGTCTTTAGGAACAGGCTTCAACGTCAGAAAATGCTGCTACCACAGGCAAAACAAGGAAGCACGTGGCACATACGCAGGAACCAAAGGATGCTGGACGAGGAACACAAAGAAGGGAGGAGGCGGAAAAAGACGACTCATGCAAGGATCTGTGCAAAAGCTGGCATTCCCAGGCAGCACCGCTCCAACTGCATCAAGAAGTCCAGCAGCAGAGTGTGTCCCATGGACTTAATGAGCCCACGTCAGCAAAGCAGAACCAAGGTGACACACACCCAAAACTGGCACGTGGTAAGGAGCCATGAAAGGAGAAGGTCTGCACTAGTAAGAAGATAGCTTAAAAGGAAAAAAAAAAAAAATCACCCGGAGGGGAGCAGGGGAAGTATTTCATCATGCCTTTTAGAGAAAAAAATTAGAAGGAAAGGAAAACAAAATCAAGAATCTGATCCCAAGCTATGCTGTACCAGTAAGAGTCTTCTCTAATTGTTTCAGGGAGTTCTCGAGCGTGTCCTTGCCAAAGGCACTGCCTAGGCTATTTAAAATATTTTTAAAAGCATCAAAAAACTCATCATCTGAAAGACAGACCACTACAGTGTGCAGGGCCCCAAACATCTTCCTAAGACTTGGGAGAGCTGCAGAAAATGTAAGAGGCCACACAGACAAATAGACCCTGCAAGCAAAGCAGGAACACGGTTAAGATATTCAACAGCTTAGTTACAAAACGTAGCAAATCCCAGAAAACCCGAGGAACCAGCTAGCTCAGGCTGGGTGTGGAAACAGGAGTCAAGCAAGACCAGCAGAACTACAAAATCCCTCTTGTGCAAGCCAAAAAGCTTGCAGATTTGAGGCACAGATTAGAGGACAAGCGTCCAGCCACCGACCCGCAGAAGTGGCAGTCACGGGGATTTTGAAACACGGCTGAAACCCATAAAAAGTTTACAATCCATGTTTTAATTCAGGAAAAGGTAAGTCCATAGCCAACCGACACCACCAGTCCTCCCCTTCAGAGGATTCCACATTCCTTTATTTGCAGTCTGAAACAGAAATATCCCATCAAGAAAAGAAAACAAACGAAAGAGCCAAGGAAGAGAGCTGTACCCTGGTCATGCAATTCAGATACTTCCCAAACACACGCCACCGCTTTCTGTTTATTTTCAGCTGGAGCTTCCCCTCCACATCCACCTCCTCCCTCCTTCCACTTCCAAGCTGATAAGCCATTTAAGATCTCCTCTCTGCTGGCTCTGCCCACCGCATCCTCAGTGTTTAAAATAGACAAACGCTGGGTAAACCCAGTCGCTATGAATACTGCAAGAGCAGAGTGGCTGAGGGGTATTGCAGACTAGTCATATGCTTCAATATTTTGTCCCCAAGAGCTCGGCCAATCCATTTAGCAACAGAGCAGGACTCTAATAATAGACACAAGGATACACAGGAGATAAACGTACACAAGACAAAAATAAACCCCAGCCTTGTTATAATTTTAATACAGGAGCTAAACTGGGAAATGATAAATGAATACCGTTTCCACAGTTGAGTCAAGAGGAAAATTTAACTCCCAAAGGCCCAAGAGCAAACACACACATTGAAAACTGGATGGAGGACTTTCAGAAAGCTAAAGGATTGGATGAGCACTACTTTTTAAATAAGATTTTAATTATTCCAAATTATGACAAAAGACCCAAGGCTTTACCGTTTTCCAGGGCAACCAGAAGCAGATTTTAAGCAACTGTGCTTGTTCTCAGCCATCAAGTGCCTGCAGTTGTGGGGCCAATATCCATCTCAAAAACTTGCTTTCAGCTCCCCGAAAGCGGTGTAGCTTCACGCCAGCTCATCTTGATCTCAGTCAGTGATCTCAAAGCTTAAATACACTCATACACAGCTATAAACTCCTACGTACATTTTTCTTTATGAGTTTTAGCCTGTCTCCAGTCTACATGGTTAACCACGCTCCCCCCACAGCCCCTGCCTTCGCTTTAGGAAAGAACGTCTGGTGTTTAACTATTTCCCCATGGAAGTTATCTGAGGGATAACTTTTCCCTTCCCATGGGGATACCCAGAGGAGCCTCACAGATTTCACAACCTTAAGCCCTGTGTCATCACCAGTTATACTTTTGCGTACACAAACATCTCCTCCCTTACAAGCCAGCCCTGTCTATGGCTTCAAAGCTCATTAAAAGGTCTCCCTAGGGTTAACGACCACAGACAGGAGCATCCCTCTTGAGGTGACTCTCGGACTGGAAGGAAGTCCAGGCTGGTAGATCAGTACCAAAAGCACGAAGGCATAAGAAACTGCTCAGAAAGCCTGCCCCTATCACCAACTCGAGGACAAGCAGGATGCTCCTAGACAGTACCTAGACTTGGTCTTCTCTCAGTGAAGTAATACTGGACCAGGCTGAATTTCATTGCATTTTTATCTCTGCTCAAACCATCCTACTAAAAAGGAGAAAACAGTCATGTTCCAGACGGGAGAGACTTTTTATAGCAGCCACGGATATCTGGCACGCTTTGCCGAAGGTCTTTCATCATGCACACAAGGTATAATGCTATCTAGTAATCTGAGGAAACATCCATGGGTTTTTCAGCCTCCTCTAGAAATTGAGATTCAACAGGAAACCACAAATACACCAGGCAATTAATTTTTCTTTACCAAATGTTTCCACTCATGTCGCAACTTTAACAGTAAGCAAACTATTTGGGTTCTTTCCAGTTCTTGTGCAACTATGTTCCTCATTTTTCATTTTATTTTTTAAATAATGTGGCTGAGATTTAAAAAAAAAGAGTTTAAAATAAGTTAGGAAGTCAGTGTGAACAAAGCATACTCTCCACACTAAATATTTACCCCCCTCAGAGGTTTCCATGTCACGTAGCAGAGGGTTTGTACAAACAATTAAGTAAAGACTTTTCCCAGCTAAAAATACAGCAAACAGCCTAAGAAATAAGAGCAGAACAACATATCCACCGACACTGGCAATGCTAAGCTAGCTGAAGCACATAAATAAAAGTCTCATTCAAACATTCCCCCCCGGCCCCTCCCAGCACCATTCCAGGAGAACAAAGAAACATTAAGTCTTACTTTCCTGGTGTATATTTGATCAGACCTTCTGTTAACACAGTATGACAACAGCAATGAAGGGAAGAATATCACAGCTAAACAACCGTCTACCATTCCCCTTCCTTCTGCCGAGTCCTTGCTGACGCAAGGATGGAGCAGCTGCTGTCTGTTTTTAAACAGCTCCATATTTCATAAGAAGCTGCTGATTTCTGAAAGGACAGAAAACCCAGCCAATGGCTTACAAAATAAAAACCAAATGAAAGCAATTCAGGACACACTATTTAAACACCGTGTCCATTTGCTCAGCTTCCTTCCAACAAACCACACTGCAGCTGAAATTCGTAAGACGAGTTTGTCCTCTGTCTCAGCCTTCTCCGTTAGCACCACGAGCACAACTTTTAAGTATTCATCTAAAACAGAGCAGAGCGCTCTGAAAAATCCATCCCACGGCTCTGGATAAGACATCTTGAAATACGGGAGAAAACAAACCTGTGTCCTCCCCTAGCTGTGTTTTCTGCTGCTGAGGGACACTCTATCAACATTAAATGGCCATTTGGGACAGAAAGACTCTCCTTGAAGGACCTAGCCATGCGTCTTGAACTTCTGAAAACTTACTAGTATAAGATACATAGCTATTTATTTATTTTTAAATCAAGGATGCATGAGATATAGGAAGCCCCTCATCACCACTGAAATTCCACACTCAGGTCATCTTAAAAATCTACATCATAGGATACAGGTCACTGCATGTTAGGGCCTCAGAAGAAAGGAGCTTAAACGTTTTCTGTTCTGACTCCACAGCTCTGACTTTGGCTGTTAAAAGCAATGGGTTGTACCAGGCGAGTCCCTCCTGAAGGGCTCTAGGCGCCTGCTGGCTCCTTTCTAGTGGATAGCTGCTGTAAGAATACTGCTTTTTCGGCTGTGTGTCACGTTGATTCGCTTAGATAAGGACTTGTGGAAAGGAGGGAGAAGAAGAGGACATGCAGGGGGAGGAGGATTTAAGAAGGAAAAAAAAAAAAAATGAGGCTTTCATCTGCTCTAGTAATTAGCAGGTCATGCTGAAAATGATCAGCATCCCTTTAAAGCAACTGTGCATGAAATGTGCGGAGCCGTGCTCGGGTCACTGCACCCATGCAAGTCGCTTAGTTGTATCAGTCACTAAGCCCTTGCGGTTTTCTGAACTCCTCTGGCCGGGATCCTTCTACTCCCACATTCACGCCCGGAGATGGCAGGTAACACCGCTCACCAATCTTGCCACTCAGCCACAAGGGCGGTGGGCATCAAGGTGCCAAGGAAAATCAAGGGCTAATAAAAGGTTTGCAAAGGACCTTTAGTTCCTCTGGTAAAGAAGCACAGGGAAACTTATTGCAAAGCATTTGACATTCCTGGAGAAAAACTGAGGGCAAGAGCCTCCTGTTCATCAGCGGGAGGTTTTCCCAGGGAGACCAACAAGGAAGAATCAGACTCCGCCCCAAATATGACAAAGCTCTTCTGTAATTCATCACCGTAGCTGGCGTCCCAGGCACCTCTCTGCAATGCACATGTTGAGTCAGGCAGAACAGCCTCCCCTTCCAAAATACACTGTGGGTCCCCAAAAGCCTTGCCCCTGTATCAGACAAGCTTGAATACGACATTGAAGATGTTGTCTGGGACTTCATACGCAAGCCCTGGTGCAAAATGAACAGCAGAGAGGGGGAAAGAAAACAAAGAGTTAAGAAACCAGCAACAGAGCTTTGGTCATTTAGGCTCCCTCTCCTCCCCACATCTACTCTCACCTTCAGAAAAGCCAGCATTCATCTCCTGGAGGGGCAGAACCGGTTTCCCTGGAGCACAGGTCCTTTAATAGACCCATCCTCCTCAAGAGAGGTGAAAAGATGGTTATGACAATGATAATTCTTCCTCTGATGTACTCCCATCCTTCTATTAAGGACACATTACCTCAAAGGTCGGTAATTGCCAGCCAGAGCCAGCTCTGCCTTGACAACCCACCTTCGCAATGCACTAAGTGTCTGACTGTGCCCAGGACAAGAGACTGTCCTGCATGTGCTGTCTGGAGAGAGGAGAATTTCCTTTGGTGGCCATGATGGCTTTGTCTTCTCAAGTGTCTTTAATTTCAGCGGCTTTCCCTCACTTCAAAATCGTTCTTCCTCCTCAGCCTAACGCTTATCCCCAAACTGACACCCACCTTCGAAGCACTGCTGCTGTTTGAAAGAAGCCCGGGAAGATGCAAATTAAGAGACTGTTTTCAAATAAAGCGCCGTGTTAAGTCACCGTGTCCAGACGTGCCATCAGGCCCCAATGCTCTACAAAGGCAGGATCCTCCCCTGGCACACAGTGGGACAGGAAGGGCAGGGGACAGTCCCTAGGAGATCAGTGTGGCACAAGGACCAAGGAAAAAGCACTGGGGCTGGCAGAGGAGGGCAGGAGCAAAGCAGAAACCCTTTGTAGGAAGGGAAAAAAACTCGAACATATAAGCAGCAGAGACTGAAATCACCCAAACTCCAACCACGCATCTCAGTAAAATAAAGAACAGCACCCTGAAACGGTCACAAGAGCATCAGGAAGGAGCCAAAGTGAACTGAAGTGTAAGACGCATCCCTCTGTGGTACCAACATATTCATCTGAGAACGGGGAATCCTCCTCCAAGAGGGCAGTGTGGAGTATCTCAGTGACAAACCTACAGCAATTATTAGAAAGGCATCATCCATACATAATTTTGAATTTAATTTAATTAGGCACCCTGCTAACTTCATTACTTATTTAACCGGACTGCTCATTCAATTTACGTTACTACTGTTCCAGATAACCGCTCTGGGCCCCACCTCGGTGGGAAAGACACCGGAGGACGCGTTTGGGAAGTGGCTCAGCACAGGCTGTAGCCCCAAGCCCATGCTCCCCTGACACTTGGGCACCTCCCCTGGGACCGATGCATTTACCACGTCTTAGGTTTTATGCCTTCCCTTTTTCTACCTGAATGCAGAAAATTCCAGAGGAGCTCAAGGAGGAGAAAAGGGGGAAAAAAGAATTAATGCCCTCTCCCAAAAAGTGTATTTATCATTGTTAATGACTGTGTACGCAAGACAATGCAGCAGCCTCTTACACTGCTGTCAGATACTTCTTTTTGACCTGAGAAATACCCAAAAATTATATTCTATGGGGTTTGGGGATAGAAATATCAGAGCACTTCACTCATTATCCAAGAGCATCCTTACGGAATCGTCATCTCCAGTGCACGACACACCAGGTCAGGACAGAAATCAAACAGAGGTCTCATGCAACAACTGCTCTTGCGACACTTTCTGGGGCCAGGGAGGTCAGGAACCTGAAGCTGAACCTTTCACACCACATCAAACCCAGGAACAGAGGACCCGGCTCCCCAAAGCCTCGCACCAGCCAGTGTGTGCATCCTCCTTCCTACCACTCCAGGCAGCCGCATCCCTCCCATCTGCCAGCTCTGCCTTTTCCCAGTCAGCTGGAGGAGTCCCCTCGGAGGACTGAGTCAGAAGTCTCCATTCCCTGCCTGACCAGAAGGGAAGCAGCACCGTGGCTGAAAAATGGAAGAGAGGAAACAGCACCTCAAGCAGACCCCCAAAATAGCCCGCAGTAGGCAGGAAAACCTCAGCCTTAGGCAGCAAGGTTTGTCTCAGAAACTTCAAATATATATATAAAAAGAGCCATGATTGACAGGAGTAAGAGAGTGTGAAATGGTATAGACACTAGCTTGAAATTAGGTAATCCTCTGTTGTGGGTTGTTGGTTTTTGTTTGGGGGATTTTTGTTGTTGTTTCTGGTGGGTTTTTTTTTAATTCCTTCTTCAGTTCAACATTTCAGCTTTCAGTCAAGGTGCTCTGAGCATTCTTTGAGCAACCGTTAAAAAAAAGGTGAATGAAAAGCTAGACAGCAGCACAAACCCCGGAAGGTGGCAGGGCTCCCCTCCATCCCTGTGCCCCAGCCCCGCCAGCGCAGGGATCGTGCTGCTCACCGCCCTGCGGGCCAGCAGCTCGCACACCCAGGAACCAACGGCATCCACTCCTGCGGTCTCTTGGAGACAGTGTCGTGGCACCCATTTTTCATGCTCCAAATTAACACCAGACCCCAAAATAATTTAGGGCTTAGGAGTTCCACATAATTTCCTCCAGCCAACTTGTGGGGCTTGTCTGAAGCATCATAAATTGGGAGGAGCAGCATTATGAACAGACCATGCCCCACTTGCGTCCTTTGGGATCTGCTACGTTAATACAAAAGATACAGACCCACTGGTAGGGGTTTTTTTACTTTGGGGTTACCTGGTAAATAAGAGGACTGAAACGACTGCCACAATTCCATCATGAAGCCAACCCATAGTCAGCAGCAGCAATAACCACGGGCACTACAAAGCCTTCAAGGAAAACCAACACCATCAGAAGCGATGAGTTTTCCAGCTGGCTGTCGTAAAAACAAAACTTCGTCTAGCTCACAACCCCACGCTGATCTTCTGCTCAAGATGCTCAAGACTAAACCTCACGCCAAGGAAAAGAAAATCTCATTTTCAGTTTCATTAGCATGTAACCTCCCTCAAGTGCAATATGAGCTATTTGTCTGGGAATAAAATTCGCAAAATGATTTGCACAGCACTGGGGGAAGCGTCAGCATTAGAGATCCCATCAACAGGGAAGGAGCCTCAGTCTCACAGCAAAGCCATCTCTGCTGGCCTGTCTTCGGAGAATGGCAGCAGAGACTAACGACGGCATCAGAAGGATGACCAGGCTTTGCCATCTGGCCAGGGATGGGGCTGAAGTGGCAATGCCAGGATTATTCCATCCTTCACAAGGCGAAGGGATCACGTAGTCTCCACAGAACTAGAGGATCCTGGCAATTCTCATTTCCTACAGCAAACAGTTCTCAGGGGCCTCTTCCAACCTCCCCCGGCAGGAAGAGGGGAACTTCTAACACCTCATCGCTGACATTTAAGAATGTGAAGCTCCAGCCATCAAGTTGACACCGCAGCAGGGAGCGCAGCTAACAGGTATACAGTTGCACGCTCCCCAGGGTGGGAATTTCAAGTTACAGTTCAAAAACAAGAGAGGAAACTAACCCACCAAAGCAAGCAACTTTATCTGGGATGTATTTATCCACACATACCATGTGGCCACACCATAACATAAACACCTGTGTGGATTATGAGTTTCTCCTCCACCACCATGCTCACATCTGGAATCCTTTATGCTTTTAATGCTACTTCTGCATTCTCCCTGGTCCCAAAATGCCCTGAGGAAACAGCACGTGCATGGGGGAGGAAAGGAGCAGGAGCACAGTCAGTAAGGTACCAAAATACTTCAGAGATCAACATGATGAACACAGCGGAGGGCTTGAGGAGCAGACATCCACCAGCATGCACCATAGGCAGCAAACGAAGGAGATGCCCTGGTTTGTCAGGTCACACCAGGTGAAAGTTACTGTTCTCCTGTGGCTTACAATAAAAAGCAAATTCACATTACTAGTAAGTAAACCCAGTGTTTGTTATTTCTGTTTCTTTGTTTGCTATGTAGAGCTCTAAAGCCAAGCAGCAACATTTCCTGGACAGCTTATGTTATCCACTCACAACTTAGAAATCCAGGCTTGCACCTGGACCGTTCTGTGTCAGAAGAGCTGCAGTGAATTTCACAGCCAGCCCCCAAAGCACGCAGCACTCCGCAACGCAAAGCACCAAAAAGTGCCTCACGCGTCACCTCCAATGCCACCCCAGCCAGGCTGCCGATCAAGGCCCTTTTAAAGAAAGAACTTCATAATGCGTCTCTCTAGCTGCTCAGGGAGACAGCGTTAAAACACAAAGGCATAAAGCTCTCATGCTAATGTTTCCAACTGCTCAGGAGCTGCTTTTATTTAAGGACAAAATAAAACCAAGCGCGCTGCGTTGACCTAGTGCACACAGGTGCCTCCATCCTTTCAGGTACCCCACAGATTTTCAAAGCACCTTGAGGACACGCAGATAAACATTTAAAGGGAGATGCATGTCAAGAGGCCCATCAGCAGCCCTGTAAGAGATGTCTGGTATAAGAAGCTCAAGAGAGAGGGCTGTGCAAAACCCCTCTGCCTTCAATCACATCCGGGCTGACCTCCCCGACAGGCTGGGCTCACGCACCCTGCCCCTTGTCTTGCTCGAGTTACCCCAGCAAAGACCGGAGTGACCCCGGCTACCCTTTCGGCTCTGCTTTCAGTGCCTAGCCTTCAAAGAAACCTGACCCAAAGTCCAATGAGGTTAATGGACAGGCACACATTGACGTCAGCGAGGTCCCTGGATAAGGCCACTGCAGTGTTTGCCTTATTCTTGGAATCAGCATCACCTGGAAGCCAAGGAACAGAGTTAAGACTGACCGGCGGTTTGCTGTCTTGGTCTCCCTGAGGACCAGCCTGTCTTCTGCACACACCTCTGGCAGGGCTCAGGCCGGAGGGGACTGACATTAGAACGCTTTTTGCATACCATCCATGCTGGATTTCTCCACACCAAGCAACCAACAAGGCCAGACTCAGAGGTCAAACCCTGGAGATAAGGCATCGAGCTGTGGGGAGACCCGCATACAAAATGTTGACCAATGTTGACATGCATTTCATCTCCTGTGACAAAGTGCCAAAATTCCCAGTCTCTAGAACTGTTCCGATTTGGGTTCCTCAGAGGTTTAAGGGTTACTCCCAGCATCTATCCATGGGTAACAGCAGATGTGACCTCGCTTGAACGCAGCACATAATGCTGGGACTGAGAGAGTCACAAATATTTGCCCCGTAAGGCCAGAGGTTTGCAGAGCAGCTGTGTTATCTACTTCCAGACTTTAATTCTATCCAAGGGGATTTTTGGGCTGCGCTCCAGAGATATTTACCTCTTGCACCAGCCTAACCTGCCACAGACACTACGAGCCCAGTTATGCACCAATCCCCTAGCAGACAAGATGAAAATTATATCATTACTAACCCAGCTCTTTGATAGAAATTCCCTGGAGATCCTCATGTGACATGAGAGACGGGAGCTCTGAGAGACGAGTACTCCTCTGCTCCCATGCCAGAACACCTGTTTATTTGGATGCCAAATACCAGTGGCTCAAAAAAATAAAGAAAGTACAAGCTGTCCTTCTCCCCCGCTTCTTTTGAAGATGATGGATGTATCGGGTTGGGAAGCTGAGCAGCAGCACACAAAAAAGCCTTTAACACCCCCATAGCCCACAAGCAAGACACGCAAATCAGTCACCAACAAAGATCAAGTCCTCATTGGACCTGAAACATGAATGGATCATACAGAACAGCATTTTTGAGTATTTGTGTATTACAGGTACTTTTCTACAGCAGCAAAAAACCCCAAAGAGCCTAAGGCAGTCCCAGGCAGGACGTGCAAGCTGGGCGAGTGCTCACGCTTAAAGGGAAAGGAAGCAGTGAACCGCCTTCCTCCCTTGACAATAAAGCGCACGTTTCAGCGTGGAGTCAGCGTGGAGGCTGCAGAGGCTGGAGCCCCTCAGCACTGCATCGCGCGCCCCAGGCTGTTGGTATGAAAAGGGATGATGGTTTGCTGGGTGTCGGCACAGCTTAACAGACTTGCTTCCAGGCGTATGGCTTCTCTGCACCCATGGTTGCAGAGCCTCTACACAAAGCGGGCAGCAGAGCCTGAACAGTCCATGATCTTGGATCAGGCTGCAGATGCCAGCAACAGCCAGAAGTGTCACATACTTATCAGAAAGAAGCATCTTGCTCAGAGCAGCAATACTGGCCACTCCAGGAGTCTTAATCATGAGTTTTAAACAAGCTACTGCATCAGTAGAGGTCCACCACTGCCACAAGACCAGGAAGAATATGAGGAGTCTCTCACCAAACATCTACCAGTAACTATGGCACTGATTCAAACACCAACAAGGACAGAAGGTGGTTTGCATGGTCTTCAACCAGCCCTCAGGTCTACCTGTAACAGCCGTGAAAGAACAGACCGTTGTTATTTTAGGACCAACTTCCCCACCTAAGGCCAACAGCTCCTAGAACAGAGCCTGAGGAACAAAAGCATGCTACCAAGCCACAAACCTCAACACGACGGTGCTCACAGCGTCAAACCAACTGAGCAAGCTTTTCCCTGCAGACACTGCCAAGCTCTGGTGCTGTATGTGCTTCACAGCGGTGACGGTGCCCAGCAGCAAAGCCCATCCCAGACCAACCCGCAGAAAGAAGGTCACCAAAGGGAGGGAGGGAGCTCTAGAGAAAATGTACGGCATCGGCCTCATTGGGAAAGCAGCAGGAATGTGGCACAAAGGTAACTGCTACAGCCTGGGGCCGCCTGATGGAAGCAGGATCAATACTCCACTATGTTGTTTAACCCGTTTATTAGGGGGGGAGGTGGAGATAAATGAGTATTTGAGTTGCCAGAGGGTACACTTTCACCCCAATCTGAGTCAGCCAGATGCAAGTTCCTGCCCAGCAACACCATCCCAGCCAAATGATTTCAGCCTTACAGTTCACTTAACCACAGAATACAAAGAGCCAGTAACCCAGCAGTCGATAATGGAATAAACTATAGGTCAGTGACCAGGGGAAAACACACCATTTAGAATTATTCCAATATTGACACGCACGGGAAACGCAGGCCTGTATTTTTTTTTTTTTATTTTAACGAGCCTATCTGCTCAGAAGCAGTGCTGAGCCAGCTGCTAAAATTACAAGGCTAGATTCTCAAAGTCTGTGGGTGAAGTGCATAATGCCAGCACGCACATCCATAAAAGCATGCCACTTGCAAGCAGGGTCGAGAGCAGGCGCGCCATCAGCGGCACCACGGCGTGCTCGTGCTCGCCTATGGGGACATCGGCGGGCGAGGGGCAGGGGGGACCTGAGCGCGCAGCACAGCTCTGCCAAGCTGCCTTCGAAAGCCTGGCCCACAGCCAAAAGGGAGAGCACAAACTCACTCCAAACGCTCAGCCAGAAGCCCAGCCAGGGTCATTTATAGCTCCATTTCCTCTCAAGGCTCCTTTTCCCCGACAAAATGCTGTGATGACAATTTGCACCTTAAGATTAAAGATCGCTACAGCGCTCTAGCAACCGAAAACACCCAGAAAAGCCCCTTTCCCCTCCTTAGTCCAAGGAGCATTTCTTCCATCACATGTGAGCAAAGCAGGGATGAGGTGACACCAGCAATTCCACAGGCACCAGGCAGAAACATCTCAGCTGAAGTTCATGTGGTATCGCAAAGCGCCCTTATTTCCTCAGAACAAAGCAAGATGATGCGAATTCAGCAGGGCACTTCAGACAAGCAGTGGGCACTAACTCTGGCCAGCCTCTCAGCTCCCTAAAGTAGTGTAAAACCAGCTGCACCATGTCTACCAAACAGCGCTTCCAGCCTTTAAGGTCAACAGAAGGATTCGGTGTGATCCCATGCTTATGCCCCACCACACAATTAAAGTTAAAATTTAACACGTTTCGACAGCAGGATCTCAATGCCAATTCATCCTTCTTTGCAAAGCTGGCTGCCGCAGTCCTGTGGCCAACCTCCCCGCACTGAACATGATCCAGAGCGTTCTTCATCCGTGCTGGCACCCATGGCAGCCATCGCTCCGCACGCGCTCCCCAACCTGCCCAGGCTGATGCTGGCAGCGCCAGGAATGTGGCACTGAGGCATTTCCCAACAGCAGCCAAGGGAATGCAAAGCTGAGACTGACGACCTTCCCAGAAGAGCACCAAGGAAATAAATTATATTGGTCCCAAAATTCGTTTTTCCTCAAAAATACCTGCTTGCCAGAGGGAAAAGCCTTCAAGGCTGAATTTAGGGCTCAGTAAAAAGAAGTGAAACAGAGCGGCGAAGATCTGCCGGGTAGATTCCTGCGTACCACTGAGGGGGCAGCGAGCGACACCAAGGGCTGCGATAAAGCTCAACTTCCCGCCCCAGCGCTCCTTGGCATCTTGCTCACCGCCACGAACAAGCCCACTGCCATTCCCACCAGCGGGAGAGGCACCTGCCCAGTAACAACTGGATTCCTGCCACCGCCTCGCTGCCCTTGTGCCACCCCACGTGACGAGACAGCGCTGGCCGCCCGGACCGGAGCCCAGCAGCTCCCTCCCAACAGGATGAGAACGCATGGCCTTTATCCAAGGTCTGTCCCTGTCTCTCATTTGCTTGGGAACTAATCAGCAGGTAAACAACACCCAGCTAGCAATTTGCTTACCAACACGGAAAAAAACCTCTACGTTCAACTTGGTTTATGAACTTTTTTTTCTTTTTTTAACATTAGTGAGTAACAAAGCCTTAATCCAGGCTCAATAAAGCACTGCAGAGCCTGGCTCGGCTCACTTTGGCTACAAGCAAATCAATAGCTTTCTTATATCTCTCTGCTCTGCTTGGGAGGGGAAAGGGGCCACTTCTTTCCCAGCCAAGACATCTGCACAAGGCATCTATGTGCTGTGAGCCAGGACCCCTCACGGGGAGAGCTGAAAAGAGATGAAAGAGTGCTTTGGCACAGCAGAGCCGTCTCCTCTCGCCCTCATCTCTGCTGGCACTGCCAGCGCCTTTCATGTGGGAAAGTTTTCAACCCCAGTTTGGCCTCCTAGACACCATCAGTTCTGCACTGGTTAGTTATTCACAGGGGTGGAAGGAGGGGGGGAAAAGCCACTCGGAGCAGAGGTTCAGACACCATAGGTAGGACTGCACAGGCCTCCTGTTCTGCCCAGGCAGCTGCTGACAGAGCTGCTTATTCTGCACATCCGTAAGCTTGAAAAATGAGGCTCAGAGGCACTGAGGAGGAAGCATACAGGAAAGCCCGCCCTGGATTCAGGAACGCTTTGGTGCAAATCAGTCAGTCCCTCTCTGCCTCCGCCTCCCTACCAGAAGAGGGTCTAGATGTCCGTACAGACATGAGGACAATATGTCCAAACCTAACACACCCAATATCACAGTCCCAGAATCACCTCAAGCACGTTAGTGGGGGCAAACCCTCCTCTCCCCCAACACGCACCAGGGACACAGCAGCACCTCAGCCTCCGAGCTGCTCCCCAGGCAGAGCCAGGCCAGAAGCCAGTGCAAACCCATCCCAGGTCCCAGAGGGCTGCTGCAGGGCCAGCGGAGGGTAACCACCGAGTCCCTGGTCCACAGCGAACTGCCAAGGGCATCGCACACCTCCCCTGTGTCACAGCTCTGAAGAGACAGCTAGCTACAGACACAGCCCTAACGGCTAACCCCCTGGCCAAAGAAACGCCTCCGAGAGGTGACCAGTGGACAGGCACGGGTTGGCACTGGTTCTTCCAGCCCCGGTGAAGTGAAGCCTCCCTGAAGGTTATGGGTGGCTGCAGTTCTTCAGGAACAGCGAGAAAACCCAAAAAGCACCTCTGCAAACATTCCCGAGCTGGGGACCTTTGACTTCTCCAAGGATGAGCCTGGACCAGCCTTTCACCTCCACCCATGGACCATCCCTGCGCTGCCTCCCTGCTGGCCCAGGGAAAACTCAGCTCCACGCAGAATGCTCAGTCCTGCAGAAGGGAGCCGACTCCAGAGGGCCAGTCACCAGCTACCCCAGCAGTAAATCATAAAACCCACAACTTTAAAATAAGAGTTCACACAAACCCGTATTACAAACATCAACAGAGCTGTGTCAATTAGATTAGGCCCTGCCTTGTTATCCATCATGTTTACAGTACATGTGAATGCTTTCTACAGAGCAGATGCTTTTCAAGTTTAATAATTCAACCGTTTAGAATTGAGCAGTGAAAGATCCTGCACACAAAGAAATAAATGCAGGCACAACAGAAGCCTTTTTGTTGATTTTCAACTTTTTTTCCCTTAAATATAAACTACCAAGAATGCCAGAAATTTTTGCTTCTGAAGAAGTGGCAGACAAAGAGGATGTCTAATAGATGGAAAGCATTTGGAGAAGGAAAAACAAAACCAAGACGACCCTCGAACATATTCTTGTGGGACGACTTCTGAAAACCACATGAATAAGTAATACAGGCTTCCCTTGAAACAACAACAGCGAAAGCTTCAATGGACGACGTCATCAGGACTTGATCTCTGCTGCAGATCAAATGCCACACAAGCAGGAAACAGCTGACACACAGCTCAGTCCAATTATGCAGTGCCCTTTCCATAAAGGGGCTCCTCTTCACTGCAAGCGAGCTCCCACGGGCAGCTCTGCCCCCTCCGCGGGCAGCCAGCCCCTTCTGCCCCTTGGAGGAAAGAGGCAAAGCTGGCCTTTGTGCACTCTGCCATCCAGCCCGAGGGGCCACCGAGCCGCCGCGTCTCAGGGTGTCTAACCTACGCTCTCTCCGCAGGGGTGTTGAGCAGCACAAGTGCAAGATGGGAAGCCACAAAACACCCAACAGCTAATCTTGGCTCTGATAACATCTCCCTGGAACATGTCACTTAAGGTCTCCAAACCTCAATTTCTCCATCTGTAAAAATACAAAACAAACAGTGAACAAAACTTTGCCGCTGCAAGGTCTGAATGGAAAACACCTGTAAAAAAAGATTTTTTCCAAGCGTGACATGCACTCTTTGTACCCACTATTATCAGGGCTCAGACTACGAATTGTTCAGAGCGGGAACTATTTGCACTATATGCTGAAAAGAGTACAGCCTGTTGTTAGCACCCAACACACAGTATTTTCTACACACCCATCTCATCATCTCAGTCATTTATACCATGACGAGTTCTGTTACATTTACTCACATATAACCACATAAGTTTGGCATTCATTGCATTATCGCTACAGAGAAATTACTGTAGGGGACAAATTAATTACCTATGCAAAGCAGGCTAAGAATAGTCAGCAACATACTGTACCACTGAAACGCTAGACAAAGCCTCACACAGAACTCCCCTCGTGTGGAGGATTACAGGCTCTACCCACAAAGGACTCAAGTGTCTCGCCTTATCTTTATTCCATTTAAAAGGAAACAGACTTTCCTGAAAACCCGATAGAAACATGCCTTTACAGAACAAATGCAAACGGATTAATGCACTTATCAGCAGTAGGCTGGAGGAGAGGCAAAGACATATTCCTCCTGCTGCCTAGATATTCCAAGATACTTTTAATTAAATTATAGAACATCATTAACTAATGAAATATTCAAGTCCTTCGTTACACAACCCTCCTTCTCCTGCTGCCTTGCAGACCCCCACCATTTACGAAGCCACACACAAGCATTTCAAAGGAGAGATTCAGGGACTACAAAGGGAGTTGCAGAAGAAAAACCCCACCGCTCTTCCTTCCTGTAAGGCCAGCCGTGCCCACCGCGCTCGGTTCTGGGAAGCAGAGCTGTCCTTAGGTAGGGGAACACTCAGAAGGAAACTCGACTGTGTTAGCAGCCTCATGAGATTCCTTTTATACGTAAACCTGAGCAGCACAACTGCCTGAGCCCAAAGGGCAGGGGCTTAGCGACCCTTCTTCGCTGCTCCGGCGGCTGCAGGCAGGCGCCCGCGCTCACCCCGGCAGGCAGCGTCTGGCCCCGAGGGACGCAGAGACCCCCATCTCACCCTACCCCATTAAGTGTCTGGGCAGGCAATCGTTTGGTTTTAAACGCCTTGCACTGGCTGAGGGGTTTAACAAGTATACACCGAAACGCTGCTTTGTCACGTTCTGGATCGTCAGCGTTAAATCATGGAAGCAGCCAAGTAAGAAATGGAGCTGGAGACAGAGAAACGCGGTTCAGCGTTTTTCTCCTGCCTCGCCCTCTCCGTTAGCCAGTGCATGTTTGCTTTTGCTTCTAAACTTCGCTTCTCTGTGCAAACAGTCTGCTACGAGAGGTATTTGCTCAGTCCACAAATTTCATGCATTTTTTTGTGCAGCTCTAGGGCCTGATAGTCAGGTATTTCCAGCTCGGCGTCTCAGGCTATGAAAAACAACTGCAGCCTGGCAGGAGAAGTGATCCATCATCAGGCATGAAGAGGCGCTTCCTCCCACCGTTACCTGAGCACCACAGCGGATGTCAGGGATGCTGCGGAGGTCTCTGAACTGTCAGAGCCAAGGGGGAGCCCGGCCTCTTCACCCAGGAACAAAGGCATCCGAAGCACCACATCTTTGAAGCCATGCTTTAAAACCATCAAGCAGCTGCAAAGCCACAGCACAGCCTTCTCCAAAGCTCTCCTGTCCGCCCACCTACCGCCAAAGAGGCTGCCCCTGGTCATGCTTTGTAGGCAGGCCAGCTCTGAACCACCGCCCATTTAAAGTCAGCTTTTATATAATCATCTTTATACTACATGAGAGCTTTACACCACACCCACCACCACATTCCCTGGATTTATGTGCTCAGCCTATGAAAACATAGTCATTTTCCCTTTTACCAAGGCTTCTGACACCCATGGCTTCCAAGTGTTTGCTGCAGCTCTGCACCACACCGATCCTTCAACCCTGTAACGTGTCAAACGCACTGACCAGCTTTGACTTGGAACAGCACCAAGCACAACCGGTCCTCAGCAGGCTCTGGATGCAACGATAATACGATAATACAAGGAGGAACACTCTGGTTCAACAGAAACCCAAGGGACAGAAACAGTTGAGCGGGATTTGGTGGATGGAGGTTATTAGCGCATTACAAATAGAACAGAAATTCAGGAAGCAGTTATCGCCAGAAAAGAAAGATTCATTTCCTTATGATGCTTGCAAATCACACTGCTAACTTCAGATCGGAAGAGCTGGTGCTCAGCAGAATGAAATTAAGCATGTTGGATCACACAGGACACCTGAGTGGATAATAGCAGAAAATTAATGGAAGCATATGTGCCTCAGGCAGAGGACTGGAAGACCAGTGAGAGAGCTGTGCTCCACTAAACTTCATCATAATAAATGAAAGCCGCTGAACATACTGCAAATGCAGAAATACAGTGATTAGACGTCCACCGGAGGTTCAATGTCTTAAACATTAATTGGTTTTCTCCAAGAGCATCACTCCCAGCCAGCGTAAGCACATGTATAGTCTCCTTCAGAGACAAAAGGGTACACAGAGAAACAGTCACGAACTTTTGGAAATCAATGGCCTCACACAAGGATTTTATCCCTGGATCACCTCCAAAGAAAGCCTTCCAGAACAGCAAATGAAATGGGACGGCGGAGACGAAGCAGCCTGCTGCTTAACTCCTGGGCTGATGGCCAGCAATCTGGTACCTGGGCAGGGCAGTGCCCCCCCAGCATTGCAGAGCTCACCTTTCCCCATCAAGCAGGAACCCTGAGACAGGTCTTCCCACCTCGGCAACCAGAGTGGGGTTCACAACGGAAAGCACAAGGCACCAGCATAGGGCACTGACTCCGGCCACCATTCAATCAATGCTGAAGGAATCCATGCCCTTGTACCACGTACCTGACTGCTCCCATCACCCCGGCCATGCTGCCTTCTATCCTCCACCAAAGCACAGAGTCCTTTGCTTGCACATTTCCAGCAATCTGTTGTTTTCACTGATGCCAACTCCCTCCTTGCAAACCTAAATCTTGGAGTCTCCCTGTGACTTGCCTTCACAAGAATGCTAATTAGGTCTTTACTACCCCCAGGCTTTCTGAAAGAAAACAGGCATCTGCCATGTGCACTCCCACTCCAGCTATGTCTCCCTAGTCCAAATCATCAGAACAAGTGTGTTACTCGGTCAGTGACACGCGGAGGACACAGCCGGCTTCGTAAGAAACCTGGGAAAGGAGCAGCATCACCCACCATGTCTCACACTCCCGAATGCCATGGGGAACTCTGTCCTCCCAGGAGACCACGCACCTTGTGCGAGGCTCCAGCACCTGGCTCATCGTGTCCTGGGTTCTCGCTCCAACGGTGCTGGGTTTCCTCAGCATTTCCCCGAGGAACAGGCTGCTACCATACCTCTCTGCCCACACACAGGCTTTCCAACCTACATCATACCCTTCCCGAGCCACTCTGGTATTTTTAGCACAAGGTGCAGAGAGCGAAAGGCAATCTGCTTCCACCAGTTGGCCACGCTGATTACATCCACCCAGAACCGTCCCTCTCCGGCACAGCCCGTACCCAGAGACACCCAGGTTTTCCAGCCAGAGAGCCTACATAAGAATGGCTGCCAAACCCCTCTGGGACACCAGCTTGTTTCTCCAGTTCATGGTTGTCTTTTCACTCCTTCCCAAAAGGGAAAAAGGAGCATTTCCCAGGACCAGGCTGCCTCCAGCTCTCACATATACATGAATGGCCGAAGAACACCACAGGGAGGGGACTGCTGCACGAGATCCATCTTCTGCACGGCTCTAAGATGACAGAAATGCCCTGCGAATGCCAAGCCCGGCAGGTCCCAGCTTCTGGCTCAACTACAAGAGAATACAGCACAACCAGCCAGACTCAGCGAAGGTGTCATCATACTCGTACAGAGGAGCAAAATTACCCTCCCCCTAAAGGGCCTCTTGCCAACAGCCTCTGATGCAGGAGCAGGCACCCAGACGCACTGACACAGGTAACCAGGCCAGTCAGCGTGAGTTAGGAGAACACCGCAGGTTTCCCAGCTTCCAGGCAGGTACGCCACCTTGGTGCTTCTTCTCAGATTCCCAATTCAGAAGGTGGCTCACAGTCACCACTGCCCACCTCCAAAAGGATGGGAGGTTCTCCACAGCTAATCTGTATTGTGCTTGGAAAGCAGAGCGCTGAAAGATAAGGGAATATACTCAGATAATAAGAATGTGGCACAAGTAGCTTTGGGGGAAGCATTTCAGGGCTTGAGAGATTCTTTAAATGCAGCATTTTACAAGCAGGATAAATCCTAGACCATGTGGCGACACAACTGAGCTGCACACAGCTGCTGAGCCAGCTCTCTCTTTCTAGGGGCAAGACTAGTTCCCTACATAAATGGTCCTTTAGATTTTTTAATGCCAACTGCATGAATAGGACTTTTATGGCTTCCTACAGTGATACACAAAGACATCCTCAAAATCTCAGAGCTGCTCAGTAAGCCCATACGCTAGCTGCCTTCACGAGATAGTTCAGACCCCATACTAAGAGCAAACCTCTTTCCTCCAGGAAGCTTGTCTCACCAGGAACGTTCTGCTGTCTCCAAGAAGTAATGTTCGGTTAAGCCCAAACAGACCAGACTTCACAGCATCATTTCCCAGCCCCTGCTCCACCACTGTCCTCCTCAGACCACTGCACGGGGTTTCTTTGTCCACACAATGTGCCTTCGAACAGAGGCATGAAAGAAACCCAGATAAGCGTGTAATCAACAGGCCTCATCCTCGCTGCTCTCCTGCTGGCACTGACATTTTTCAAAGGGAACTTTTTCCTTCCTCTCTCCCCTCCTGCATCGTCTCCGCTGGCAGCCGAGCCCACAGCTGCAACCGCGCTAAGCCGGATCTGGCAGGCTGCTCCGTGGAGCCCACCGTGCCGTGCCTCAGGGACAGCAGCTTGCCAAAGCTAGGACATCTCCAAGAGCTGCTCCTGCTGGAGTGACCAGGCACCCTCCCGGCCCAGTGGATCTGATCCAGAAGCACGGGCATGAAACACTACCCGTGCCCTCCATACGCAGGAGCTGAAGCCCCCTCAGGAGAGGCTGTGACCCCAGGAGCACCACCATGCGCAGTGCCTCCTGCTGAGCGCTGAGAAGAGACACACAGCTTCCAGGCATGAAGGGAATCAGTCCTGCTCCTCTTACAGCAGCTGGGGCACCAAAACCACCCTGCGATGGATTTCCACAGTTATCTCTAAGGAACGCCGCCCGCCGTGTTGCAGTACAAGAGGTTTACAGCCCGGTTCTCTTAAAACTCCCTGATGCAGCCCAATCCCACAGGATGCCAGTGAGCAGCCGGCACTTACTCTGCAGCATGTACTGCTGTTTCCAGCTGTGCTGCTTCTGCAGAGCAGGACGAGGGAGCGTGTGGTCTCTCCAGGACACTCGGGAGTCATGATATTCAAAGAACAGCTGAGGCATGACCACTACAGGGAAGCATGGAAGAGCTGGATTTATGCGAAGGCTGAACAATCCCCGACTGCCCTGTGGAAATTCCTCAAGGGATGGACATGAAGAGCACAACGATGGAGATAAAAGATACATTCTCAAATACGGCAGTATAGCTGAGACACGGGGAACAATCTGTACTGTGCTTTCGGGAAATCTTCTCCCTTTTCCATATTAATACTGTTCCAAAAACTCCTACATGACATCTCCTCCAGATCAGTGCAAGCTATTACAGAACTCAGGAAACAGACAAAACCTTGAAGACGCTCTGGCAGCATATTCAATGAGGCTGATGGTTTGTTCTACTGATTTTAGTCTCCCTGACTTGTCTTCAGCAGCCCCCATTAATAAGAGACCTCCTGGGGCTTTTTCCACGTGCAGTACCCAGCATCTTTCACTGCAAGACCAGGCTCTCAGGACCAAAATTCAAGTATTAGGGCATGGAAATACGTAAGACAGCAAAAGAAGCAGCCAACATGAGGCACAACCCTTCCATTTCTGTACCCGACAACTGCATCTGAAGGAACTGTGCAGTGACAACCCGCTGAGCCTGACCACATATGGGGGAAACCCCACGGCGGCAGCCCCCCAGCTCACCCCACAGACACACTGTGAGCTTGCTCCAGTCCCACCAGCAACAAGCACAATGCACAGCTGCCGGGCTACTGCTCAGAAACCTTGCAGGGCGTGCGAGAAATGAAGAAAATCAATAGTAGGTGGGTTGTTCGCCAATCTGTTTCCCCTCCTCACCTTCCCAATCTTGCTCAGGATAGGTCAGTAGGTGCCCGGAGAGCGCCAAAAGGAGATGGGCCTGAGCAAGTGATGTCGCAGTCCTGCTGGAAAGATGTCTCACTGCTGGGACCCACAAACCGGATAACCAGCCCCACCATAGCCTGCCCTAACCCTTCCACCAACCCCCTCCCCGAGACAGCAGGTGAAAGTGGTACATGCAAGAGATAAAAAGAGTTAAATATAATTCAGGCCAACGTGCACCTGTCCTCAAGACAAAGCCTGCTCCCGGAAGCCAGGCTGTGCCTCTCAGCACACAAAGACGGGTCTAAATCTGTCTGTAATAGAGCTTTTCAGGCTGACTGAACAGTAATGTTCACAAGCTGCTCCCCTCGAGGGAATACTGTATCTTCCTCACTGCATTACCCCAATCAGAAAGATCAGTGAGCAGCTCAAAGGCAGCGGTGGAAGAGGCACCGCTGATGCGATTCCATTTAGAATCTATCAGAATATTTTATTCCTCCCTTTGAAAGCGACAGATTAGGTATTTCCACGTCTCTTTGAAGTCTGGCAGAACAATTCACACCAGTGGACCAAACACCCCTTCCTCCTCATTCCTCTCGCTGTGCCAGGTACCGCAGATGGGAGAAAAGCCTCTTTGAAAGCCCCCCAGAGTCACCCGAGGCAAAGCTACCTCCGCAATCAAAGGCTAAACTCCCAGCCAAGGGGTAGCGATTTCTCTTCATCACAGCAAGCTTTATTTCCATTCCAGCTTCTTTATTTTCAGAAAGTCTCCTGGAAAATTAAGTGTGGTGCACCTCTATTCCAAAAATCTTTCCTTGGCAAGTGTTGGGTTCCCCCTTTCTGGCAGACGCTGAAATTAAATGCAGCCTTGCTGTTTATTTCCTTCTTGCTGTGGATATGCACATCCTTGCTGAGTTCTGGAAGCAATTTGTTAGTTGGGTAAAATAAAGAAAGATTTCTAGCTCCTGCGTAAACAATGGCTGGTGACAAGAGAGGAAAGACAAGGGTTAGACAATTTCTCACACTTTATTAAAGTGTCTCTCAGTGCAGCAGATCAGACAAAAAGAATAAACCCAAACAAACTGATTGGAACAGCTGAATATCAAAAGGGTACGGGGGAGATCAGCTGAGGCATCTTTCCATGCCGAGGACCAGAATCTCTGCTAACCAACTTCACTGAGCAGACAAGCGTTTGCTGTTCCACAGTTCAGATGCCCCCCGAAGGTGCTCAGCACAGACCGATACTGGAAAAGCAGAGCCCAGGCTGCTGTACTTGCCAAACACACCTCCTCTGGTTTCAAGTCTGAGTGCTAGGAGGAAGGGGGGAAAAAAAAGTCTTCCCTCATTTCATGTGCAAAAGGGAAAAATAAACAACTCAGTCAGTGCTTCCTCCAGCCCAAAGCACAAATTGATAGGATCATGCTGATCTAATCCAGAGGGCATTCCCCTGCAGATTATAACAGTCTCAAAGTAGGTCATGCTTGGGCTTGAGTTTCTGAGCAAACCCAACTCTGACATATTTCTAGAGCATGTGTAGGTGCGTGTGTGTTTTTCCCTTTCCCTGCAGTAGCTCGCTGTGCAACACTCAGAACCAGAAACCCAAATTAGTTCACCGACGGGAGTGAAGTCTAAGGGCTGGATGCCTGTTTGAAACAGAAAGAGATGGAGTTATTCCAGCCCAGTGACCCTCCTCAGCACGCTGGCCGGAGCTGGCAGCTGTTAATGGCCAAGGGCATTCCTCCCGCCTGGGGTTTCCAGGGGATTAGAGCTGGAATACCAACCAGCCAACACACCGCCTGCATGGAGGGGAAGCAAACAGGGATGTTAAGGGCCCAGCACCATGCCGGCTGGGAGCTCAGCGGTGTTCAAACCAGGTCTGAAGAAATATGTATTGAGATTTTGGTGTCCCGCAGGGTCCCGTTCCTCCCTCACACCATCTATTTCCACACCGGCTTCAGCAGAAGGAGCTCATGTGGACATGGCTGCCACTCAGCCTTGCTTTGGGGACAACGCTGGACAAGGTTGCTTCTCCAAGCTGTAGCTGGCTCCAGGGTCACTCGCCACCCAGCCAACCCGACGCACATTTCAGGCTGGAACAAACCGAAAAAAAGAGCCCCAGGAGACCTTCATGAACCTGTATTTCGCACAACTACAATCAGGACTCCGGGTCCCTCCATTTCACCACCTCAGCACCTCTTTACTTCTCTCCTTATCACCTGAACACGAGAGCCACATACACGGCATCACGATCAATGTTTGCAACCAGATCCCTACAAAACAAGGACTAAGCACAGCAACAGCTTTCATTTGCCAGGACACAAGAGGAGCACATCCCTGTTCTCCCTCCATCACCCTGGGAAAGCTACAAAACAAAAAAAAAACACCACGCAGAATTGCTTTAACACCTATGCACGCAGAGCCATTCCCGTAACTTTAATTTCAGATCCTCCCAGCTGTCACAGCACTTGCCTCATCCTCCAAGGACTACAAATGCAGGCTTTCTTCAGGGTCCTGGACTGTTTATGTGCAGAGTGAGGAAGAGAATTGCATTTGCTGAGGCTATGAATGATTTATCAACACACTGAATGCAGGAGGAGCGGGGTCCCAGGGCTCGCTGCACGACCGGAATCTCACAGGCGGGCTGCATCTGCAGAGATGTTTGTGTGCACTCTTCAAATCATCATTAACCATCAGGACCCTCAAGAGGAGCATTTATTTCCTTGGGATTGTAAGGGAGATGGCTGCTGAGAAAACAGCTGGGCAGGATTTAGCCCCATTATATCCATCTGTCTTGTTCCGCTCTTCTACCCCTCCCTCCTCTCAGTTTAATTGGGTACAAAAATAGAGATAATAATGAAAATTAAACAAATAAATGAAAGGGGGGGGGGAAGTGCAGTACATAGCACAGGCCAATGGTGGGTCACGGCTCTGGTCGGTATAAGCACATGCAGCTGCACAGGGCAGGTTTTATGTTTCCAAATACTTCCCCCCGCCGCCCCTCTGGTTTTAGGTACTCATGCCATTCTCCAGATGATTTGCACAGCTCTAAGTGCAGGTGTTATAAATAAACAAAAATATGCCCACAATAGCACGCAGCCTTCAGCTAGGAAAATGGGCATCAAGTATTCTTAATGAAATGGTTTTGCATTTCCCAGCAGTTCTGTGTTCTCTGGAGACAGGGTGATTAAACAAACACACAGAGCAAGAGCCCGGCCTTGACTCCATCTATGGGAGCCTTGCCACAGACTGAAATGAGGCAGGAATGCCATCCCATGGACCTCCTTCAGCCAGCCACACAGACCGTAACCTAATATTATGCCTCTCATTAAGGGTGTGATACCAAGAGACAACCACATTTAATATGGCACTCTGTGTCTAGGGATAAAGCAGGATGGAGCCAGCCATCAATCACTCTGCTGCTCTTTCCTTGCAGGATTACACAGGCCAACACCACTGCTAGGAAGTATTTATAAAGTATTATTTTAGTTCTAGATACTGCAGACTTTTTATAGTTACTACATTCCTGCATTTTCTGAGTAGTATATTTCCATGCACATAATCCTCACCTCAAACCCACTCATTAAAAAAAGTACCGCTCCCTTGAAAAGGAGTCCTCAGATTACCCGCAGCTCACCCCCTCTCCTTCCCAACAGCTATGCATCCCAGCAGTTATCCCAAAAATGGCTCCCTGCACCCAGGCAGAAGGAAACCCAAGGAAGGAAGAGGGAGGACCAGGCAGGGGACAAGCAGCCCTGGAGTAAACCTCTCCTTTTTACTACCGGCACACAAACCCCCTGCACTGCACTTCAATCATTTCCTCCATCCTCCCCAGGCAACCCATGGATTAGACGCGTGAAAGTACAGCAATTACCCTCTTCAATTATCCTAAAGGCTCAGGAAGAATAAGTTGTTTGCAATGGAGAGCCCTCTTGCCTGCTCCCCACTAGAAGCCGAATCCTTCCTCCACCTATAACTATCCTACAGAAATCTGTATGCTTTGCAGAGCAAGACCATCACTGAGCAGTCAGCTTTAATTTCCTTGGAGTCCTCCGAAGGCGGCATCCTGGCTCATACGCAGTTATCTGCCACTGTCTTTAGAGGCTTCTCTCTCCCTCCCCAACATGCAGCCCACGTATCACAAAACGCAAGCAGGAAGGGAAGGGAGCAGCAAAAAACTTCTCTCCGAAACCATCTCTTCATTTCAGGCTCGTGGATACGGTGCAGTGGGCTGGGGAAGAAATCCTCGCGCCCCACAGCCCCACCGCGCTTCCCCAGGTTGTTTGGAGAAACAGCACCAGACATCAGCTGACACTAGCAATTACATCCAAATAGCAGATACAAGGTCTGTTATCGATCTGTTCCTAGAGGGAAGGACAAGCTATCCAGTAAAAAGGGGTGTCACGTTATTAAATTCTGGAAGGATAATAACCCAACACAGAGGGCACAGCTGCTACTGGTACACTTCAGGCTTCGTTTCTGAGCCTGACAGGGAGCAAAGATCACCAGAGCGCTTCACCGTTCAGAGACAGGCCTAGAAATTGCAGGAATAAATTAACATATCCATATCCAAATTATTGGGCTAAGGGGCCTGCAGTTCTGCTGGCAGGATCCGGCCTCGTGCCGCTGCCAGTCGCTCCCAGCAGTTGCTGTAACCTCTTGTTAGCTGGTACCACAGTGCCGGAGCAGAAAAGCAAAATGCTTCGACCCCTCCAAGCTCTGCAGCTTTGCCCCAGAGCGGGAGTTTTAACAGCAAAGATGTGTAACAGCCTGTGGAAATGGCATAAGGGGGGAGGATTCTCCCCCGATGCCCTGGTGAAGAACAGCGACAGACAACTCTCAGCAAAAGCCTGCATCGGTTCTGCTGCAAAAAGAAACCATGGCTCAGGTAAGCAAACAAGCCATGGCCTTTCAACAGCAGCAGCTCAAAAGACTGGGAGAGTTTAACCAAGCCATTGCTGGGAAAAAAAAAAAAGAACCAAGAAGAGTTATTGATTTTTATGAGCTCGGAGTCAAGAGACCCATAAATTATTTGCAAGGCAACAGAGATGGCAGATTTCTTGGACATTTCAGTGACACAATTCAGTGAGAATTACGAGCTCAGGTATCTGCCCAGACTGTCCCACAATGGAGCCTTTATAAGCAGCAACAGTGACCTCTGAAGCAGGCGCTGTACGTGTCAGAGGCCACCACCCCACGAAGAACCTCGCAGGATGTGACAGGGGTTACAGGCACAGCTGGACAGACAGAACCACAACAGACATGCTCTGGAGGTTCCCCCCCCCACGGCAGACAGCAGGTCTCCCTGTCTGCATTAAGAAAATTACAAACGTAACAAGTGAAATGCACCCGCATCCCTGCCCAAACAGACTTGGCTGAGGAATCCAAATCCCTCCAATCATCCTGAAAAGCATTTGGAAATCAAGGTGAGAAGAGCCCTACAAATACCAGCTTTCATCTCAGATATATGTCTGGGCAGAAAACTCGAACTTAAGAGCTCTGCGAGGATTCCCAGCTTCATCACAAGCCTCAGGTGCAGCCTCTGGCAACTCATCTCTCCAGGCCCCTTTGTAAAACGGAAAGGAAAGCAACAGTTTTCCCCCCTTGCGAGGGAAAAGCATTGATGCACCCAGACGTAAGAGCAGCAGAGGCCATGAGCTCGCCTGCACAGACCCTCATCGCCGGAGCCAGCCCCAATGCCGAAAGAAGGCAGCCCCTTAGATATGCAGCACTCAAAGCGCCAGGGGACACGTGGGATTACACACGGTCAGAAAAGCACAGACCAAAGAAGCACTGCTGGGCTGGCCGCTGCCTGCCGCTGGCTCCAGTAACACCAGCCCCTGCTCCTGGCCGAGAACTGGGGAGTCGCTGGCTGAACCCCTGAGCCAGGTGCGACTCCAGAGCACGCACAAGACCTCGGCACTGGAAAGACTCTTCTTTAAAAAGCACTGGACTGGAAACTTCATACCAAGATAAGTTTTCAAGAAATCTAGTGGAGGAAGATCAATATTTTCTTTTGTTAAGTAAATCTGGCCACTGTGAAAACACGGGAGCAGCAGCCTAGAAGACAGATTTTCTGTTTACCCACAGCACCAGGAGCAGAAGCGAGAACAAAGGCAGCTGCCCTTACCCACCACCCCGACACAAACCCTGTCCGGGATCCTGAGCATTTAACTCGCAGAAAGGGAAATAAAAATCTCCCACTGCTCGTGGAAAAAGAGCTGGAGGTTTTAAGAAGTGGGGGGAGGGGGGGGAAAGAAGCCATTTCTCTTTACCCATTCCCAGATCCCAGGGACTTGGAGCCCCGGCCAGTTGCCCCTAGCAGCACCTAACCCCAACGCAGCGCTGCAGCACTGGAGACACCCAAACCCCCACAGGTCTCTGCGGAGCCAAGCATGGGTTTCCAGCACAAACCCCACGTACTCCACAAACACGGCCAGCGTTATCGGAGGCACGCCGGGGGAAGGCTTTCCTGCCGCGCCACCTCACACTAATGGCCCCGCAGCAGGATCTGGCAGGCAAAGGCAGCCCCCAGATTTAGCCAGCGCCGCTTGAGTTTCAGATGGTGCAGAACAGCACATTGATCCATTTATCGTCTGTAGGTTGCTATGGAGACCACAAGTCATTCCCCACCATCACCACACCCCCGCGGACCCCCCCCCCCAC
>VXBO01006536.1:550740-568124 GCA_013400135.1 Rhinoptilus africanus | reverse complement strand
TTGATAGTCGGGCACTGGGGAAGCATTTGCAGCACCGTGGAAATTAAATCCACGCTAGAGGAGCGGGGGATTCAGAGCCGACACGGACAAGAGACCTCAGCTTGAGGGAGTCTGTCCCACTCTTCCCCACTGAGCAAGTCCAAGCAACGAGCTTCTCGCAGAATTACTGGAAATTAACAATAATAAAGTGGGATTTTAATGCCCCACCGTGGGTTCCCCTCCAACAAAGTAAATGCTCACAAGGCAGTGGGGAGGGAAAGCTTCCCCCTCTGCAAATGCATGTGCCAAAAAGGGCTTTGGAGCATCCTGGAGTGCAACCCTGCTGACGCCGAGCACCAGCGAGCTCCTGCCATCCCCAAGAAGGGTCGCACCCAGGAGGACAGCAGTTTTCTGCTCTTCACATGGTAGATCCAACAGGGAGGGATCACAGCTGATCCTTTGCTGAAAGGAGCACAGCAAACACACGACTTCTGCACACAAGCAGCAGGATGAGAGTGGGTGGATCGAGCAGCTGAACCGACCCAGGCAACTGAACCCGAGCTCAGCCTCCAGCCAGCTGCTGCTGGGAAAGTCACTCCTCGGTCTGCAGAAGACACATGCGCCACCAACTCTGAGGGCAGGCCAGACCCGCGCACATCCCATAATCCCACCCTTCAGATATAAATTCCCCAATCTCTCCCCCAAGAAGCAGAGCTTCCTTTGGGGCAAACGTCCCAGTGCGGCGCACAGCACTGCCTCCCCACACCTGCACAGGCCGGGCTCCATCACCACAAAGCATTTCAGGGGCTGTTGGTTAGCACTGCTGTTTACCAGAACAAGGTATTATCACATTTCCTTTCTCCCACCCCATGTGGAACAAAGAAACACCATCCTCCAACCTGAGGAAAGTTTTCAAATCTTAGTGCTTAGGTTTTGGCTTTTAACTTCACACACAGCCACCCGAACAAGTCACCTGCTCAGATAGTAGAGCTGATCCCACGTAATTTCCTTGTATTTCAAGAAGGAGCTGTTGTGCAGGTGCTGCACTTCTTAGTGGCTCGTTCCCTGCACATCTGAGCATGGAAACTTGGTGCTGACTTTACCTGAGGCTCCAAAAGCTCTTTACAAGCACCTCCTTTAGGAGGCCAGAGGAGATGACCTCTGTACCACGCACAGAGGAAGAGCTGGCGCCGACAGCCCCCTCCAGCGCGGCGGGTCGCTGCCAGAGAAGCCCAGCAGCCAGGACCAACCCCAGGCACTGGATCACAAGGACACGGGGCAGGTGGCAGAGCATGGGAAGGCAGCTGCGGGGTGAGAGCCTTCGGGAAACTCAAGAAGCGTGGTGTAAATACTGTATGCGCCCGGAGCCAGAAAGCTCAGCGAGGGCTGTGTGTGGCATTTCCTGAAGGTTACCTCTAATAAGTGCTGTCAGCCTGCCAGCCTTCGACTGTCTGCCGAGTCCTTCTGTGGGAAGAACAGCGCTGCCTGGACCTCTGTGGCATTGTCACAGTCTGTGACAGCGAGAGCTTAAAAAACAAAATTCCTCCCATGCGGCACAGACGAGGCAGGTGTAGGACACGGGCAAACCCACCGCAATCCAGCGGCAGGGTGGAAGGGCTCCTCTCTCCTTCCCAACGCCTGGTGCCACCACTGCTTGCTGGGCGCTGTTTACCTCCCCCTCCCGCAGCGCCGCTCTGGGGGTGCGAGCCAGCCCCTGCGTGGCGGGGGGGCGGGCAGGCGGCCGTGGCTTGTCCCACAATGTTCGGGCCAGTCTCCTCCCGCAGCAGCACTCGGGGTGTCCCACCGCCCACCTCCCTGTGCGGGGGCACAAGCGTTTTGTCCCACCCTGTATCAGCCATCGGTCAGTGGAGCCAGAGCACAGCAGCAGCCATTTGTCTGCAGCTATTTACTAGATGCCACCAAAGAGGTTATCCCAGCCCTCCTCCCCACTTGTTTGCTTTTTCCGATTCACTGGGAGCACACTGGGCATCTTTCCCTACTCCTGGGCCTTTTCTGGTTCTCAAGATCAAGTTTACTCACAACTTTTAGAAAATTTTTGGTCCCATACTCACAGCCCGCCTGTGAAGTGGGTCTGATCTCTGCTGTTCTTCAAACGACCTGCCGAGCTCAGTATAACGCAGAAGCTTGTGACCAAGCCGTGATCGGCGCCAGTCCCTCCAGCCCAGACACGAAGCTTTCCAGCAAAAGCAGCAGTGCCCAGCCCCTCTTGCTAAGCCTCCGCAGCCCTCCCCCTCCACCTCTCTCTTTTTCCTTTTTTTTTTTTTGGAGAACCACTCCAAACACAGCACTGGAAATAAATTATCACCAGCGGTATCCGTGCAGTACGCGCCAGACAACACTGCAATTGTGAACAGGGAAGAACTTGGGAGATCCGTCATTCCAGCATGGAAATAAAAAAAAAAAGCCATGTTCAAGGCCTCCTCAGTTACGTAAACTTCATTTCCATGTCTTTTATCACTGATAAGATAAGCCATTGCTCAAGTTCAAGTTCTGTATCAAGTAAACCATGATAATCCTCTTAGGAATTCCCCATGCCCCAGCTTGAACAGACCTGCAGAAAAGAGCTTAAGGGGTTGCCTTCAGCTCAAAAAAAGAAACACACACAAGCGCACAGCCACAGTCTTATTTATAACGTTGGGGCCTAGTACATAGTAGTGAAGGCTTATACGGGTCTGCCTGAATAAAGGGATCTACTTCTGCCCTAGTTCATCAATGCTACAAGCCACTACTTGGTCACGCATTGCACCGCTGAACGCCAGCCCAGAGACGGCCGCCCCTCTGAAGGTTTCTTGCAGCAATAAGGATCTGGAGGATCAGATCCCCAAAAGCAATTAAACTGATTCACGACCAGTCCCACACACTTTGTGCCGGATTATAGCAACAAGAATTTTCCAGGCAGCTGTATTTTTTTGTTTGTTTTATTACAGCACAGGATAATTTTACATCCTTTAACGCTGGTGGCAGAATGACAGTGATTTCAAGCAATTATTACCCCGCTTCAGATATAAGATTTAAAACTCGCTAAGACCACCGCCTCCTGTACTGTACTGTCAGGACATCCAGATGTGAGCCATCACCGTCTATATTTGTTATACAGTGATGTGATCCAATCTAGCAACTGGATATATTTGCTAACCACTTAAATATGCACTCGCGCGCACTGCGCTGTGACACAAAAGGCCATTTCATAAATTTCTGATTGCAAGACAGATGACAGCAATAAGCAGAGACACAAACTCTCGCCCTCCTCTCTGCTGCTCGTCATCAGGACGCAAGTTACCTGGGCCAGCAATTTTATCACAGCATCTTCCAGGGAATTGATTTAGCCTAGCAATGAAGGCCAGCGTTTGAAGCTGAGTATTTTCCTTCACAGGGCTGCATCTGGCCACCCCGCGCAGCTCAGCAGTGTGCTACCACGTGCTGGAAGGGCACCACCTCGAGCCATTCTAAGCCTGCGGCTGCCAGAAGATCAAGGCACAAGGCGGTGGGTATCATCTGAAATTGGGGCTTAAAACGTAAACTTTCTTCAGGTCTGCCCACTTCCCCAACCAGCCCAACAAGCTCCAGCACCCACAACTGTTTCTTACTCATTTCCAGGTACTAAAAGTTTCATCCCTCTGACAGCCTCTCTCCACTAGGGTATTTTCACTCATCTCAAGTATTTTATGACACTTGAACTAAAAGATGCAGAATATCAAACAAAACACATCTCTCCTCCCCACCCGCAACTTCAAGATCCTTTAGCATCGACTGACAACCCACAGTAATGTGGGAAAGGTTGTTTGCAGATCAGCTGCTGGAAAAGCTCTTCCAAGGTAGCAGCTGAATTCAAATCACACACCAATTAGCTCAGGGGGATTTGTATGTTTTTCTTTCAGGAAACCTATTTGAAAACAAAACAAAAGCAAACAGGGGGGAAAAAATGTTTAAATCTCATTAAAAGATCTCAAACTGTGTCGCAAGCATGCCACATTTTCCACTGAGGAAAACAGGAGCAAATCTAACTAGTTTCACTCCATCAGAAGGGGTTTTGTCCTTTAAACCCTCTTGCTGTGTCCCCCCACCTCCCGAGGAAGAAGGCGGCAACGCAGAGGTCCAAAGCCGCTACAGACCTGTTCAGCATCACGCAGCAAGCACACCGTTGTGCCAAACCGCCTGCGTCCGTCCCTTATCTTTCCCACAAGATGAGGTTTTCCACGCCGCTCTCCTTAGGTTTTAGCCTCTCGCCTCAAGGCCGCATGCAGATGACCGTGCTTTTTCTGAAGCCAGCGTCAATGAGGCCACTGCATTCGTTATCCAGCAGGATAATGACAGAGTGCAATTCAGTCAACAGCAAATCCTCCCCGGGGAGATGCCCTCTGACCTTCCCCGAGCTGGGGGATGAACGCAGACAGCCAGATCTCAGACAGGCGGCAGAGCCGAGTGAGTAATTCCTAATGAATCCTTTCATCTCTTCTTTTGTTTTGGGGAAGGGGCAGGGGGGTGGAGGGAAACAGTTTGGAACTATCCACCAGCAGAAAATGAATTTCTAGAGGTACCCCAAACCACTGTCATCCGAACGACATTTTTCATGGCTTTTGCTCATTACACGGCGAGCATGAAACACACTGCTCTCCGCAGAGCTGCCCCTCACACAGACAGCCGGTCCAGAAGGGGAGAGCAGACCAGCCAAAGTCGCAGCAAGAACAGGGATGCTCCTGGAAACCTAACCAAAAAAATCGCCCTTAGGCAAACAACTGAGAGTGCATTTAAGATATCCATTCAAACCACATTTTTGCCAATGAAATTTAGTTCCACCAACACATCAAACACAGAAAGGACAAGGAAGTTCATTAAATAAGGCCCACAGACAGCCAGGACCCTACCTCTTTCCACATGCCGGTCAGCCTATCAGTTTTCTCCTGTTTTCCAAGCCACGAGCTGGAAGGATCACAGGATCACAAGCCTTTGATACAAGCAGATTCATTCCCCCTCAACAAAAAGAAGCAATTCTCATTTCTCCTGCGTGAATGCAGCTGCAGAATTCAGTCCTGCAGCATCTCCTGAACCCTCAGTGTCACCCAGAGGTAATACGACAAACAGGGGTGGAAAACCAACTCAGAGCCGTGAGATCTCAGAGCTGCTTCACAAACTTTCAGTCGCACACATGGCACCCAGGCCAGTAGGCACTACTCTCCCTCAGTGAGACAGCACCAGCTTTAGCCACGCAGTGAGAGACAAGTTTCCCCATCTCTCAATAAGGCCTGAAATCAACCACGTCTGAAGCAGTCCCTTCCATCCAGCTGCACCGGCATTTCCAGGGATTTACACTCAGCAAACCCCACCTCATCAGCATCTATGTTTTATATTGGAGACAGAAACTGCAGGGAGGGACCACTGCCATGGGATGCTCCCTACCCTATTCCCAGACAAATGAACTGACATGAACCTACGTGCTTAGAGCTTGGCTCGTGTATTTAAATAGATGTCAAATCCCAGGGATATCAATGACAATCTCTTCTCCAGTAAAACCTGATTACAACACTGGACTCTCTAAAGCCCCCCTGCCATCTCCCACATCACCCGGGGCATCACAGGGAGCGGCCAGGAAACCCCTCCGGGTGCCCAGCACAGCAGGGGGTTGCAGTGCCAATGATTAAGCAGATCTTCAAAGGAAGAAAAACAAGAGTCCTAGTCAATGACTGACCAGTGTAATGGCTCCGGCTCCTCTCATGTGCTCCTCTCACAGCACATTTGTTTGCTGGGCTGCCCAAGAGGTTTCGAAGGGTCAAACACGAGGTCATCAACTGCATGGTAATTTCAGCTTCGCTGAAAAATATAAAAAGCTGAAGCCACAAGCAAGGAAGGTCCTGATACTTACAATTAAGGCTAAAAAGACATGGAAAATGCAAATCCTTTAAGTTCAAACACACCAGAGGCAGCATCAAAAAGAGGAAAAAAAAAAAAAAAAGGATCTTGTGACTTTTGAAGATCAGAGGTTAGCAATATTTAGTAATCCACCTAAAATTCTGACCAGTCTCAAGGACCAAGTGCGGCTGTGGAAAGCAAAACCTTGCTTTCAGGCTATTTTGAGAAGCACTCACAAGGTTTATCCCAGAAACTGCTTTCTGCCTACTCAGATTTCTCAACTGAACAGATCACATGGTGTTTAGATGGACCGCTGGGGACACTTGAGAACAGCAGTGCTGCCTGCCGCTATCTGCCTGGCACAGGATGGGTTTTAATTGAGCCTGAACTCTTAAGTCCCTGCTGCAGTCTGCAGCTCCAATCACTGAGATAATAATTAAACCCAGGAGAAACAGTGCAAAGTAGCGATGCCTTTAACCACAGTACATTAAGATGAGAAAACCCAAAGACATGCACAGACATCTCCAAGATGTACTGTTTTGCTTCAAGCCTGAGGATTTGATCGGTTTTTAAACAGCAAAAGTCAGGGTGGCAAAGATCCTGCAGTGCAGTACAGAAACAGAAGAGATGCAGAAAAGCATTCACTTTCACCTCACCTTGTCCAAGAAGGAAATCTGAGCAAGTTTTTCCCATCTGAGTTTGGGACCTTTATCCCCTGGGAACGTGAAAGACTATAAAACAAGAGGGGAATGCAGAGCAAGAGAAGCACTGGAGACGACAGTCTGGTTCAGAGCTATCCTCTCCAGCCCATACGACCCAGGAAAGAAACCTGCTAGAGAAATTCCCCTGAGAAAAGTCAGCACTGGCCACAGAGACTGGTGGTGGATTAGACAACACGAGTTCTGCTCTGAAATCCGAGGGCAGAGACTCAGCCTGGAAATGACTCTCCATTAGGTTAATTAGTCAAGTTTGATTTATCCAAGTTGGTTACCATGGTCACAGGAACTAAAGAGTAATGCTTCCCACAGACTTCCCTATGTGGGATTGGGATGGGGGTGCTGCATCCAGCTCCTCCAGACCCCCCGGCAGGTCAGGGAGGAGAACCCCACTGTCCTGGGACCCCCCGGGCGCTGTACAAACACCCCCACCCCAGGCCCGGCTGCTTACAAATGCTTACTGGAAGAGGTCCTTGTCCGCAGATAATAAGGCTGCTAAAAATAGCACCGGAGAGCAACCAGGTTAATGACACATCAAGAAGATACAATTGCACGTGGAAATAACAGAACCTATGCGGGATTTGCCCCCCACCTGGCTTTTGGTTGGTTGGTTTTGAGTGGAGAAGAAACACAGGAAGCTCTGTTTTGTCTTAAAAATTCAAAACCTGCCTGTCAAAGAAGTGACAGAAAGCTGTCTGTCTCTCCACACACCATAACAAATACAGACCAACCTTGCTAATCTGTTCCAGTGCCTGGGAAAAGACCACTCTGGGTAACAGCTTTTCCTTAAATAAGCAAATATTTTAAGTGTCATTAGCTACACTCTGCCCGACTGTGATCAGTGTCATGTCAGTTACAACTCTGTGCTGACACGCACACTCACCCTGTGCTGGAGCGCACCACTAACATACTGCACTTCTAGCAGAGCACAGCAGCAGATTTAGAAAAGAAGTGGGAGGGAAACAGCAATTTGCAATTCGGCAGAGCTCCTGTGGAAGAGCAGTTTTAAAGTCTCTTGAGAAAAGGATCCTCCTCTCTCTCTGTCCCATTTTCTGTTCATCAAGTGCCCAACTGAGCCAGGAATGATGCTTGCAGAAGCTGCCACAGAGCCCCGCGGAGGGCGTCTGGCCAGCCTCCCTGTGCACCCGCGCTCCCCTGGACACGCGGGGCTGGAGGCACAACGCCACAGACCACTTGAGTCTCCCTGGAGCACAAGCAAGATTCAAGGGACAAAGGTAACGCGGCCGGCAGCTCGCACAGAGCTGCAACGGGCACGCGGAGGGCAACGCAAGACGCCCAAACCCCACTATGGAGGAGCGCTCCCAGCCACATTCCTGAACCAGGCAGTTCATTTCCAGACCACGGAAAAGGAGTAAATGCCACAGACCTTCCCAGCTGCCCAGACCACGTCAGGAGAGGACTTAACTTCTACCAATACTGCCTGAGCCTGACTCCAGGCTAGAAATCACTGCTGCTGCCGAAATGCAAAGAAAACTCTACCTGAGGGTCTGTATCACCCGCTGTGCAGCTGGTTTATCCCCTGCGAAAGGGAGACGCATCAGAGATAGCACAGGCCTGCACAGAGTAAGTTTGAGAGAAAAATCTCCCAGCTAGAGGAGAATTTCAGGATTGCGGTTTTACTCCTGTAAAAGACATATTTTGAAATGTAACCAAGTTGTATTAATTACAGCCACTGTCCCCTGATTTCAGGCTGTCTGTCCCTTGGCTCCTCATCCCTCCCTGCAGTACCCATACTACCCCCAAAGCAGCGCCCAGCCGGCCAAAAGCGTGATCGCTTGGTGAAGACCTTCATTCAACCACTTGGCTCAAAAATAAGAGGAGAGAGAAGCACTGGGACTGGAACACGGTGAAGGGCAGCGAGGTGGCGAACTCCTTTAGCCATCACTACAACCAAAGCCCTCATACCCCAAAAATACAGCCTAAAGAAAGACAGCTAGATGCTGTGAAAAAGGCAGAAGAAATCAGCCTCGTCTGACAGACCCAGACCCGTTACAAGACACAATTCAGCTTCACCTTTCTTAGCAGGTCAATATTAAGCTGCTACCCCCCCCCCCCCAACTTCTTCTGCGGATGCCTTAATTGGTTGCTTAATACAGATTTCACTGTTAGGCTTATCGCAACACTCGGAGCTGCCCGTGTGACGGGAGCACAGAACACAGAGAAGACCCATTTGTCTGCATAACTAATTGCGCTGCCTCCTCAACATACACACTAAATTGACTTGGCAAGACCGCAAGGCGAAGCTGCTGTATTTATTTAGACATTTCTTCTGCCGGTTGAGCAGCTTTGCACAGCAGACTGTGCAAGTTGAAGACAGCACAGGCACCTTTATCAAGTTTATGCAAAACTGGGGTGAGTGAAGAAAGGATCAGGCCCCAGGTTGGCAGTATTCCTGGACGTGTCCTTTATAGTAGGGATTTTAGCCTCAGTGACCTAAGAATTAATTGGCAAAATACTCAAGAAGTTCATAAAGGCAAGTGTGAACACTCACTTATTTCTGGCTACAGCTTTCTTTACCCTAGGGATCAGCCTCTGTAAAACAAAAATAAGTATGTGTAGACTCCCTGATGAAAACGCAGGGGAGTGCCTGCATTAGCCAAGCACGTCCAATGCCTCAAGCAGCAACAGGGTAACTCAAGGCTGAAGTCCTGCACAGACACGTTCTTCCTGGAACAGCCCCGCGCCTGCAGCCAGGGGTCTGACTCTGCACCCATCTTCCAACTCAGGCAAAGGTTCAAGGTGTTTCCGCATGAAACAAGGAACTAGAGCAAGACAAACACAATAACACATTGTGTGGGGAATAAAGCCTCCTGCCGAGAAGAAATCCACAGACATTTGAAAAGCACAACTCAACAAAATGCGCAAAAAAAAAAAGAAGCCACAGATGGAGCTTAAAGTTCTTGTCTCACTGAAAGGGACGGCGAAACTCACACCGTCTTTGGCAGGGAAGCAGGAGCAACCAGGGAGCTCGCGTACTTGCTTCTGCCTCTGCAGCACGGCTCCTCCACCTCTGAACAAACCAAACTCCCCATTTCCCAGCTTTCACCTGCTGCCCACAGAGGTTAAAGGCATCCACAGATGTGCTCTAGGTTTCATGAGCACCAGTCTCAGTGGAGAAGATGCAAACCTCAGCTTTCCAGAGTGAGAGAGTTAAAACACAAAAACAACCCTTAAGCTATACACAAGACATCTCTCTTTACTTTTGTTTCATAATGCTGGAGAAAACCCAAAATCCTGCAGCATTTCTCAGTCCATCAGCACACAGCCCTCAGGAACGCTGCTGGCAGCTGGCTGGGTTTTGGACCAAAACCGCAACAGCTCTTTATGTGCATCCCTAATCATGGCATCTTAAGACACACAGACATCAAAAATCAAAAAACGCAACACAATGTTTTAGCAGTTGCCCTGTCAAGAGAGCAAAGCAAAGCCAAGACTAAAACCTACAAACGAAGAAAAAGATACAGAGAGGAAGAAGAAAAAAGGGTTGGCTGACACCTCCTATACATGCTGTCAGTGGGATCATTTGCTCCAAAAATAAAGATGCTCAACACATCTAACTGATGACATGACAACTGCTTCACGGCCCCAACACCAGAGTTGCATAAAATCCCCTGAACATCCATTGCCTTGCAGCTCAATAAAAAACATGCACGTGTACTCACTCAGAGCAAGAAACGGACACGGTATGCCGCTCCCCAGCAGGATCCTCAGCTCTTCACATCCACTCAAGCATCCACTCGGGCTGCGGAGAAGCCTTCCACCCCTCTGCCCTTAGCCAGTCACACTCAGCAGCTCCAGCCACAAGCCCTCAGCCGAGCTGGCTGCCCAGGTGCCTCTGCCACCTCATGCAAAACCACCTCAACAGCAGCTAAAGATCCCAAACAACCCTGCCGAGCCAGCGCAGAAAGGCACCGCTGCCAGCCCCAGGCCCCCGCACACAGCCAGCGGCAACCAGCCTCCTGCATAGCCTGGATACGCTCCGGCTGCCTCATCGGCACCTCCCAAGTAAATGACATTTATTTAAGACTAGAAAGCCTTAAATGAGAATACTGAGGGCTTTTTCCACAGCTAGTTCAGAGAGTTTTTTCAAAAGAGCAGACACACAGATTCCTGTAACGCAGACTTTGATGCATTTTATTTCTTTGACAGTTTTTAATCACCTCTGGTCCAGCATTTGGAAATTATTATTCACACACACAACAGGAACAAGGCTGTACGGAAACATGAATTTCACCAGCCTGCCTGGTTTTGCCTGTGGACACCACCTCATATATTACCAAATCAAAACAAGCCGGCCAACTTCAGCGCGAGGAGGGAAATGAAAGGGCAGTTCAGTGACCTAGAAATGAAGCTGAGACTTTGGCAGGAGCTTGAAACTCTGCAGCAAAGGGAAAAAAAAAAGAAGCTGCAACTGCTTTCAAAATGGAGCTTGAAAAGTTTATTAATGGAATTATATGACATGGTACCTGCAGAAAAACAAGGTATTGATCAAGGAAGTCTTTCCAACAGGGAAGAGTCATCCCCTTCACCAAACAGAAGAAATTCTTGTGCCAGAGAAGAGGGGGGACAGTTATTTAAGGTCCCAAGGTAGGAAAAGCACCCCCAGGAAAACCACTGGAGAAACTTCCCAAGCACACGGCTCTGATACCAAACACCACCGCTCTGTTACACACCCAAGATTTCCATACCACATGATATCATGAATCGCATGACGGTAACGGCAAGGGCTTGACGAGTCAGTAGACAAAGCTTCAGGGCTTCAAGCACTGGATGGGGAATGCTGCAGTCACGCGTCTCAGCGCCAATCCAATGCAGACTCACCCTGCCCGGTGTAACTGGTTCAAGGAAGGTGTTAACAAGGCACCTTCGTTCCAGCAAGTTTCAGGCTTGATCGGATAACATCTACCTCACCAGCATAAAACTGACACCGGATCTGCATCGCCCTCCAGCAAGGCTGAGAGGAGAGGCCGTCACATGTGAGCGCCCAGCCTGGACTGTGCCTGTACCACCGGGTAACCCAGCGTAAATCACCGGGGACTTTCAGCCTTCCCAAACACAGCTCCTTGCAACATCAGGCCAGAGAGATCACGCGGGCTTGGCAGTAAACACTTAGGCAGAGCTGCAAAGTGCTTCTGCTATAGGAGCCAGGTGCTGCCACCAATAAACCATGTGCTAACCAGCGCTTCTGCAGCGCTGGGAAGTACATGTCGGAGAAGTTTGCAGAGGCCAAAGACTGAGCTATTTACGAAGTGATCAAGTACCATGCAACTGAGACCTGGTCCTATAAAAACGTAGCTGTTGGAGTCCTTTTATAAGGTTTTAAAATATTTTCAGAAGAAAGACAACTTTCCATTGTTTGTCACAGCTTGTTAGAAGCCCACACATCCTGCAGCATAGAGGAAAGACACCCTCCAGTCAGCTCTCCGCAGCTGGAGGTACAGGTAGATTTTCAGAAAGCCCGGCTTTGCCTGCCATCCTACTCACCCATTCACTCTCCTGCAATATCCCACTGAAAGCCAAGCCAAGTTCAGTCCTTCACTGCAGTGAGCCGCAATAACCAGGCCCCAGCTCTTTACATGACCACCTAGGCCTCCAGACCTTTCATTACACGCTCCCCAAGGAGGACAAAACCTGCCCGCACGGGAGACAGCAAGTCCTCAGGGACTGATCACAGATGATGGGATGATCCACACAAGGAACCTTCCCAAATCCCATCATACTCCACCCACGGGCTGACACATTTCTTTCCTTCTGCCTTCCTTAACATAGAGACACAGAAGAACGCAATACAAACCCCTCTCTTGCCCTAACACGCACAGGACAAACCTCACCTGTGTTGCTTGGGAAGCTGGTGAAAAGCATTCAGGTACCAGCACAGAGCACCAGCCCAGAGCGGGCAGTAAACAGGGTTTAGAAGACATAGAGGTCCCAAAACCTACATGACAGATGGCCACAGTATTTCCTTTCAGTTTACAGCCAGTCCCCAGCACGGGCAGGGTGAAGCACACCTGAACGGGAAGGGTTAACTTCCCTTGTACTTGGTCCCAAACTGCACTTCTGGGCACCACCACTCTGTCCAGTGTTACGCCAGGGAAACAATGCTAAATAAAGATTACGCAGAGTGGTATTATGTAAATAATTCCCTTCCACAATGAAAGGATAAACCTAGACTGCTTGGTTAGTTATTAACCCGGAGCCAGCGCCGCAGAGAGGAAATCCTGCCGGGTCCCCCTCCCTCAGCACACGCAGCACCGGAGGAGCCGCGGCTGGGGCTGCAGCCACCAGAGACAATGCCCACACCGTCCCCTGCCTCCCCGGGCGCTGGCACTCGCCCTCAGACGGCTTCCCACTGGAGGAAACCATTTGGGCCCCACCACATTGTCTCCTCCCAGGGCAGCCCCACTACTCCTGGCCTCAGTGTCCCCGCTGAGGCTGGACTTGGCTCCCTTCCTCCTCCTCATCCTCCTCCTACCGCTGGTCCAGGACACGGAGGGCTCCCTGCCCTTTTGATGGGAACAGGCTCCTTGCCACATCCCTTCTCTTCAAGACCTTCCCTTCCCCTTGTAGGCTGAACCCGCTGGAGTCTGCCTTCGCCTGCACATCTCCTCCTGCCCAGAATAACTTACTCGACCTTTCTGCCTCCACCTCCCCCTGTAACCTTCCTCCCGCCTTGGCTTCATGTCTGAATGCTTTATGTTTGTCATACGGTTTTAAATCTGTCAGCAATTCATCCGTCTGCCGCCTCCTGGGTTTTTAATGCCGCGAACCGTTCTGGGACACAGCCTTGCATAAAGCTCTCGGTGGAAAATGAAGCTGTACCTCATTCAGAAACCAGGCTGGCTTTGAGATCATTTCTTTCCAAGGTGTTGGGCTGTTTCAAAGACTGGCTTCTCCCCTACAGCTAGCAGAAAAGCCATGATGCTATCCGGTCTAAAATAAACATTATGGGAGCGGCGATAAGGGGAAATATTTCAGCTGACTAAGAGTAATGTGGGTTCAAATCCAAGCGTAAGCTGATATTGCTTGTAATTTGTTCCCGAGCCAAAAACACAGACTGGGAGTGAAAAAATGGAAGGCATTAAACAACAAGCAGCGTACTCAGCGACTCTGGAAAACTTCAGCATTTCCATTTACGTTATTATTTTTTTAAATAACCCTCAGTTTCACGGATCATAAAGTTAATTTGGAGTTAACTTCCCTTCTCTGTAACTAGACAAAGCTGCTATCCTTTACATTCGTTAATGTTTGTTCAGTGCTCCGCAGCTATAAAGCGCTTGAGAGCACTACCCATTATCAGCATCCTCCATGCACCCAGCAGGCACATAACCCTGCCGATGGCTTTGCTCTCCCTGTCCCACCCCCCGGTGCCCCAGCCCTAGCACCGTGGTAGCAATCATGGCCACGGCCACCTAGCTCAGGGTTTACTGCTTTTCCTCCACCAGTCACCTCTCCCCTGCAGGCAGGACTCCTCCCTGGACATCTCCAAGCCAAATTCAGTCCAGCGGCCAAACACATCCTGGTAGCAGCAAGGTCTGCAGCAATCGGAGCCTCTTCTTACCTGCCCAGCCACAGCCACGTCCCACCTCTGAGCTTCCCAAAGCATAGATGGCAGGGGTAAAGCACTGCCTGCTCACCAGAAACACCTCTTCCTTGGGCACCCTCTTCTCCTTCTGGTGTCTCCAGTTGCCAGAGGCACGCTGGCAGGAAGGGAGAGCTGGTGGCCTCGAGAAGGGAAGTGACAAGTGGGGTGGGCAGCAGGACTGGGGGTGCAACCCAGATTTCTCAATTCCCAGTACAGCTCCACTGCTGCCTCGTGCACAGGTCAGGGTTCACTTCCCAAAATTGCCAAATCACTCATTTCCTTCTGCCCTCTTCCTCCCCTTCCCACCAGATCCCTCCCTCGCTCTGACCAGGCTTTTCGCAGTCATTTTCATGCCCTTTGCTCTGTAGCTCCAGCTCCCCTCTTCAACCCTTTTTTTAGGAAGGATCTCCATTTCCATTCTCTACTGTTATGAAAGAATCTATCCCTTTGACACTACAGGGCAAACTGAAGACCAATGTCTATGTGCCAGCACGAGTCCAGCCATAAACAGCAATTCTCCACCACTTTGTTATGCCAATACACAGCAATAACTCTTCAAAGCCACACAAGATCTTATGCCACAGCATCCTAGAGGAGAATCCATGACTTCACGATGCCCAAATCCATAAGCAGCTGCAAAATCCTCAGTCACTAATCACGGAGGCGACTGGGTGCTGCTACACCTCATTTCTAGCTCCATTAGAGCTGCCCCTGCTCCCCGATGAAATCTCTCAGCGAAAACTAAAGAGAGCCACAGTTCGTACAAATGCAGCTGCACAAAGATAACGGTCCTTTTAGGAACACATTGCCCTGGATTTCCACCCTCGAGTACCCCTGCGTCTAGCCCATGGTCTGCACTTGGGGGATCGCTGCTTGCAGGCACAAAAGCCAGGAGAGAACCAGCACTTTGCCACCGGGAGTAACGAGCCCTCACGCTGAAATGGCAAAGCACTCATGGGGAAAGAGACTCCTCTTCACCAGCTCTCCAGCAGACTTGCTCTGACACATTGAACTTCACGTAACCTCCCCGGCCTTAATTTCCAGACATGTCTAGTGATCTGGTCAGAATGAGCATGGGGTTAGGGAAGGGTAGTACTGCGCCCCAAACACAGGCCCTTTCAAACCCATGCACCTTCGCAACTCCTCAAATCAGCTGCCCGAGACCCACTTCTGAAAATTCACCAATTTAATCCTCCTTTCCTATCTACTCATCTAGAAACTGGAGAGACCGTAACTCTCCTCGTCCCCAAAGAGCTTTGAAGATGACAGTATCTCAAACACGTAAATTATGGTTGGCTTCAAGCAGGTTTCTCCCAGGCTGACCTGACGGCAAACAGGACTGTATTTCAGCAGAGGCCACTAACAACCAGAACCAGCAGCGGGAGGAACATCAGGCACCATCGAGGAGACAAATAATTTACAGCCATGGCAGGAAAGATAAAGACATCTCCCATGACCCAATTCCAGCCAGCACAGTCCAGAGCTGCTGTGGAGATGAGACGGGTAGATCTCTTAACACACACATCCATCAGCACAGCTGCACGCACGTCTTCATCGCCAATCATAACAAAACTGCCTTTACCAGACTGGATCTCCTAATTACAAGATGTGAACACAGCCTGAACCAAACCCCCTTTGGATTTAGCACAGGATGGCTCCAGGGACTGGTACAACCTCCACTCGAGGCAACTTGGTTCAAATCCAACCACAGCCATTAGCAAGTGCAAGGTATTGCCAAGCAGCAGCTGCTCGGTGGCTTGCGTGAAACGAGTTTATGGTTTCAGTCCAGATCCCGTCGCGAAAAAATGCCAGTCACCTCCCTGGCACTCAAAGGTGTGAAGCCAGAAGCATCCACCCACTTCTCCGGTGCCGGAGATGCCGGCGTGGGAGGCGTTCTCATATGGGCCCGGCACTAACTCCGCAGAGCCGTCCCTGACCTCCGCGGGGTTTTCAGAACCAGGTATGTTTTGCAACTTGGCAGAAACACACAGCTAAATAACAGAAACCACCACCCACATGAAGCCAGAAGAACAAAGTACCAGTGTTTTCCTGCCCCAGACATGTGCGTGCCCCATCTCCTCTCTTGCACCAAAAATAGCTTCTACTTTTTCCTTTTTGGCAACAACAAACTGGGCTTTGACTGCATTTGCTTTCAATAAACTAAATGCATTTTGCAAGAGTCTCTCTCATACTGAAACTTACTCAATTGAAGCTATAAAATCCTGTCACACACAGAACTTCCCTTCCCTCCAATGACATCTTGGGACTCGGTCTCAAAACACTTTGCGAGCCTCGCTGACCATACTCCTCATCCACAGCACAGCTCCTGCGCAGAGGCTGAGCTAGGACCCAAAAATCACCCAACGAGTCAGCACTGAAATTCAGAGAATTACGTACAACTTCCCTAAAGCCATGCAGGTAAGTACGGCTTCACTAAAACCTTCCGGGGGTTTTGTCGTCAGTTTCAAAAGACAGGGAAATGCTCACCCAGTTGTCGCAACTCACATCCTTTCCCTTTTAGGAATTACTAGTAGTATCAAACCTTTATCTGCAAAGCACATGGCAAACTAAAACTTAAACTTCCCAATAAAAAACCCTACACTAAATCGAAAAACCCTCACCCCACATACCCAAGGAATACCAGCGGAACAACATCACATCCACCAAAGTCAGATTAAAAATACCCGATTCAGCAAAACCCTGCCGTTTTCAGGCATTTGGAGCGCCAACCTTTGCTTTGCACGAACACGGAGGGAGAGGTCGCAGAAAGAGTTCAAACCATAAAGGCCTGTGAACCAAACGGGCGGCGTTAGGAAGTGCCCGTTGCACGGATCACCTCCAGCGGCACTGTCCTCTCGCCCAAATTCCTGAGCTGACCCACAACACAAAGTTCACAGAGCAGACCCAGCCTCCGGCGTGGGCAGAGGCGGCCCAGGCGGGGGACATCCATGGGGTTCAAAGCGGTGGAAGGAGGGATGGGTTTAGGGGGTCAGCGCAGCCCCTCGCCCCCGGCGCTGCGGGAGCCCCAGGCGGGCCCGAGCCGCCGAGGTTTTGCTGCTTCAGTGGCTTTGGCAGCAGCCCACATGGCAGGCAGCTGCCTGCACCCACTGCAGCCCGCTCTTTGTGCATTGTCAGGGCGAGGGAGCAGGAGGAAGGGCCGAGGGAGAAGAGGGAACAGGAAATTATAAAGAATCGACAGAGGGGCAGAAAAAAAAAAA
>VXBO01006536.1:477307-545458 GCA_013400135.1 Rhinoptilus africanus | reverse complement strand
GATTGTGGCTGCATCCTAAGGCTCTGGAAGCTGCGGCTTCATGAAAGCTGAGACTACAGCGAGCATCCCAGAGCAGGGGCAGAGCTGGCATGGGTCACTGTGCCGCAGCCGGGCACGTACGCGCGCATTACACACAGGAGACAGAGCCGGGCTGTCGCTGTAATCAGTGTATCTGCGCTGCCAGGCTGCAGATAGCTTACACAGATTTTCCGTAGCGTTTCACTTCGAAGCTGCCGTTGATAGCCATTCCATCAGATAACAGGGTAATGCGACGCGCCTCTGAAGCGGCGCAGCAGCAAAGACGGGGATTTCAGATCTCAGCGGAAAACTGGAGTCCTGCCTCAGATTCTTTAGGTGTTTTACGTTAAACTTGCCCCATGCCTGGTGCAAATGCAAGAAATTGGTGTATTTTCTCCCCTGCTTTCACCTAAACTCCTCCAGCAAAAGAAGTGAGATGCAAAACAGGAGCCACCCTCACTTTGAAACCACCCTCCCATGGAAAGCTTCAGGGGAAAGTAATTACATTTAAAGCAAGCTGCAGCCTTAAACTATGCCGTCCTGTAATTGATGTTATCAGCACATCGGCCCAGCAGGACCCGTGAAAACCACGGCAGGAGTTTACCCTCCGTGACCCACAGTAAATGTGTGACCCATGGTGCGGGCACGGGGGCGGTGTGTGACCGGAGAGGGACTGGGGCATGTTTGGGGAGGAGGTCTGCACCCCTGCCCTGCACGATGCTCCCCTCCAAAGCACCTTCCCACCACCCCAGGGACCTGCCTTTACTTGCTCCGGGCATGAGAGGAATTTGGTGGGAGTCGGGCAGTGTGAAGGGCTGGAGTTCACCTTGGGGAAGCGGATCCCTCTCAGAAAAAAGAAACCCAAAGTAAAGATCTCTGCCCGCCAGGCTGGTGGAGGTAAGGAAAAGCCTGGGGAGCTGGCTGGCGATGCGGGAGCTCGCATGGGCTCCCCGTGGCCACACTGTCTGCAGGAGATGGCTGCGCCTGCCATTTTCCGTGCTTGCCTCCAAGCTGGCAATGGCTTGTGGAAACAAATGACAAGGCATGAATACGCTGGAGTAGGTGGCACGCAGCTACGTGCTGAGAGGGGAAAAACTCAAGTGATCCTGGATGGCGGCTGTAAATTGGGAAATGACCTAAGAAGCACCAAGGTTGCCTTGGGTGATCTCAGCCCCACCGCAGGGAAGGGACCCCCATCAGCGTCCCAGCACCCTGCGGTTGCAAAGGGGTTGTGCTTTCCTGGCCAGACCTGACTGTGGCCACGTGGTTTGGCCTTTTCCTCTTTCTCCGGCTGTTTTCTTGGCTCTCTCTCCCAAATGGCTGGGACAAGTGGTTCCTGAGCAGCTGCCCTGTTCCCCGCAGCAGCAGGGTTGGGTTTGCAAGCCCCCTGACAGGGCCTGGCAGTGGGAAATGCTCCGTCTGGCCACCCCAAACCACCCATCCCCAGGAGACCTAGATGCTCACATCGGCTCCTTGCAAGTCGTGCTGAGGCTGCCTGCAGGTTTTAACAAGTTTGGGGGCAGGCAGGGCCCCAAAAGGGAAGGGATCCCCCCCTGGAGGGATCAGCTTTTACATTCAGAGAAATACAGATTGCTTTCAAATCCAGCAAAAAGCAGCAAATGCAGATGGGGCTGAGGGGCTGTTTGCAAACCAACCTGGCAGGGACAGCGGGGGGAGCGAGTGGCTGCCTCCCGCTCCCAGGCACTGGTGCCGCTTCCCAAAGGACCTGTGGCTCCTCGGCACTGCCGGCTGCACATTCCAGGTAGCCAGCCGGGCTCAGGTACCCTGGTCCGGCACAGCATCCTTCGGCGGGCATGTGTGTAAGGGCACATGGTGATGGCAAATTTTCTCCCCTAGAGAGACAGAAAAAGCGAACGTCCCTCCCCAGGCAGCAGTGACAAATAAAGACGCCTTTTACGGGCACCGGACGGAGAAATGGATAAAATGAGCAGATCAGAGCGGTGATTAATGCGCTCCGTAGAAGCATGGCGCGCTCTCCGCTTCCTACCCACAACAAAAGCGCTGCGGCCCCACGGCTGCTGGCACACGATGGCTCATGGTGCCTCCGCAATGGCTCGCCATCCCGACCCCCCTGCCCTGGTGCCGTCCCCGAGGGTATCCAGGGGGATGCACAACCTTGGGGGTCCCGACCCCCGGGCTGAGCCCTCAGGGTGCAGTGGGACACCAGCTGTGAATTTGGAGCCAGGCACCGATGCCATCCCCGTCATAGCCAGCCACGGGGATGCCCATGGACACAGGCTCGGTAATGGGTCCCCACACGCATTTTGGCCTCCCCAAAAACCCACCTCCGGCAGGCGGATCGGCACCTCCTGTGGCACTGGGGCGGCTCACAGAATAACTAACCAGTCTTTGCGCAGATATAAATGGCCACAGCTTTATTAAATCAATATTAATTCGTAATCCTTAACAGACAATTACGGTTATCTCACACACAAAACTACCCACCTCTTCAAATCTCTGATCTGACAGGGTTATAATTAGCTTATTACTGGCCATACATCTGCTAATAACTTTTCCCTCAGCCCTGTGAAGTGAATTAAGGAGCGCTAATAAACCATGGCTGTTAATCCATTTATATGTCTTATGCTTTTGTCTAGGCACCAAATTTAAAGATACCTAAAAAGGGGTTTTCTCCTTCCCTTTCTCCAAGGTTTTGCTACCAGGCAGCCCCCGGCCACTCGATGTGGACAAGAGTGTCCTCTCGATGTCCCAGCAGATGCCACCCTCGCCAGGAGTGGGACGCAATGGGAAACTTGGGAAAGCGTTTTACAAGCTGAAAAAAAACTTGGAATATTTAAGAGAAGGTGTATTTTCCCCAATGTTTTCTTGTTCTCGGCCCCAGTGCCCAGTGGGTATTTCAGGAAGGTCCACTAGCAAGGCTGCGAACCCCAAAAATATCACAGGGGAGGCAAGAAGGAGCAGGCAGGAGGCAAATACGGGCTCGATTTCTGCAGCACCCCCAGCACTGCCCGCTCTCGCTCCTCCGCCAGGCAGAGTTGCCAGTGCCGGTCATTAGCAATAATGAAAGTGAGATAAGACGCGGTTGGGGGTGGAGGGAAACGTTGATCTAAACCGATGGCCGGTAATAAAGGACAGCGGAGAGGCACCGTGTGATGTGATGAGATAAAAGCAGATGGCTGGCTGCTGCTTCTAATTATAGGGCCCCACTAACGAAGAGGGTGCTGATTAGACTGACATTGTCCTAGGACGTGCATTCCTAGGACTTGGTGCGAGGGCTCGGGGTGCCTGGGTGCGGTGATGGGGGTCCCCACTGCCTGCCAGGAACCGCCCCAAAATCCGCTTCTTCCCCCATTTCTGCACCCACACCACCTGGTGAGGTTTGGTCCCACCACGGGGACAGCTGGGTCCAGGACACCACGGGTCCGCCAGGTAAAAGCTGGCAGTGATACCCCTGTGTGCTCAGGCTGTGGAGGGTGGGAAAGCACTGGGGTTCCCACGGAGGGGACCTTGGGCAGCTGGAGACGCTGGTCACCTCCGGCTACCCCAGCGCTGCTCCGAGATCCAAGCCCCTGAAGACAAAAGGAAGCTCCTTTTGAGTAAGAAATGCGGTTGAGTCTCATGGGTGAATAATTTATGATGCTTACTGTAATAAGACAGAAAAAAACACATTCAGTTCTGGTTTCATCATATTTTTGGCAATGAGTAAAACAGTAGAAAAAGATGAGGGCTTCCCACAGCAAAGCCAAATGCCTGAGACTGAAACTGGTAGCCGGGCCACTTCTAACCAGAGAGTTGATCTTTTGCATATTTTTGGTCATGTTGGCGCTTTTCCTCCTCCATTGAAGAGATCTGAAGTGCATTTGTAACGACAGCTCTGTCTCTTTCCCGGCTGAGCTCAGCCAGTGGCGCTGGAGCCTTCCCTGGCGGCAGCGAGGAGGGGACGCGGCCTCACCCAGCCTGGGACACTCGGTGGGGATGCTCCGGCAGGCATCCGTGTGGGGCAGCCCCTGTCCTGGGGATGCTGGGTACCCCTTCACCGGCGTTTCAGCCCATGGCCCCACTCTGCACCTTTCCCCCCCGTTCCCACAGTGGCCTTTGGGGACCTGGCGTGCCCCAGAGCAATAACTCCTGCAGAAGGGGACACTCTCTGGCAGGAGATCCCGAAGCCTCCCTGTGCTTCCAGCCTCCGGCCCCTCAGGGATAGCAGGATTTGGTTTTCTTGCCCAAAAGCTGAGCTGGGGTCAGAGCAGATCCATAGCCCCTTCTCCCCCCCTCCATTGCTGTCTTTGCGAAACAAAGGCGTCCCCACTTTGGGTGTGCTGCTCTGGGCATGAATTGGGAAATTTTGTTTGTGGAAATTTTTCATTTTAAGACATCTGGTATTTTTTGAGACTGGGAAAAACATATTTCCCTCTTCTATACCCACTTAAACTCCAGTGAGAGCCCTGCTTTGGGTTGGAGAAGCATCTTTTAACAACAGACAGAAGATCTGCAGCCCAAGGAGAAGCCAGAAAAAACGGGTCAGAAATTTTGCAAGCCCTGCAGACGGGAGACGGATGGAGTGGCTGACGAGCGGCTGGCTGAAATTTGGCACAATCTTAAAGAAAAAATAAACTCAAAAAACCCAAACCAATGCTTGGGAGTCAGTCTCTAACAAACAAATATCCAAATATCTTTCAGGCAATGACTTTTTCGGGGTGAATTCCACGGGAATGACCCACAGGGCCCAGAGCTGATATTTTGGCTGTGGCTGGAAGAGGCACAAGGAGGGGTGGCTCAGGTGGTGCAGGATGGGGACCTGGCACCCAGGTCGCCGAGGGCTGGCTGCTCCCAGCTAGGAGAGCTGTATTTGCTTAAATTAGAGAAGGTTTTCAGGAGGAATCCTGTAGCCATCAGGCACCCTGCTACAGGCATCTTCCCATGGACACGGAGCTGGGCAAGCGCCTGCGAATGCCCGCACGAGGACTGCAGCAATTTCAAGCCCTGCTTGGAGAGGAGAAGCAGTTGCTGGGGCACCCAACCTTTTGACATCTTAATGAGCAAAGAGTTCAAAAGGAATCTCACCAGGATTTTTTTCTTTCGTTCTTTCTTTCTTTCCTGTTTTTTCCCTCCCTTCTCCGAGAATTCAACTTTTCGTCTCTCTCCTCCCAAGTACGAGACAGTGCAGACAGGGGGATAACAAGCGAGCGCCTCGCTCCACCTGAGGAGTTCAAGCCGCAGTCATCCAGCTCCTTGTAGCTACAAAGAGCCGGGAAGCGCCAGCGCGCTGGAGAGGAGACGTAATTAGGTGCAATTCAAGAACAGCTCATCAGCTATATTTAACAGACGGGCCGGTTCCTCGGCAAGCAAACTCCGCGGAGGAGCCGGGCTGCGGCAGAGCTGCCCTCCCCCAGCCCCGGCTCTCCGGCACTGGACTGGGCAAGAGACAGTTGTGTTACTGCCTGAAATACTGTTTACTTTGCAATTTTTTTTTTTTAAATTGTATTTTGTAATGGTTGTTTATCCTGCAAACATCTCATCTGAGCAGGACACTCTCATCCAGGTTATTTTAGCATTTGAAGTTTTCCCTTCACCAGGATTAAAGTTATTTGGAGGGAGAAAGGCACAATGACCCCTTTTATCCTAATCTTTCCGCCTGGAACAGATGGGAGAGCCCTGCCTGAGCCCCGATGACGTGCCACGAGGGACACGGTAACAGAGGAGACACTGTGCCTTGTGCCCAGAGAGGGGAAAGAGCCCGTGTGTGTGCCGGCGCCGGAGCACCCCGTGGGATGGGAGCGCTGGCACCCGGCTCCCACCGGCTCCGTTCCCTCAGCCCACTGCCCGGAGCTGTGGGAAGCACCCAGGAGAGCTGGAAAGCTGGGCTGGGGGGGGAGTTGGGAGGCTGCTGCGGGTTACGGTGACTCTGACTTGTTCTCAAACCGCGGCGGCGGTGTTCAATCCCACCACCGCCGCGCTGGGGCTGCTGCCCACGGGGAGGGAGCCCTCCCTCAGAGTCTCTGCCAGACCCTGTCCCGAGTCCTCGTCCCACAGCACATCCGGAGACAAGGAACAGAGAAGATCAGGAACCAGCCACAGCCTGTAGAGGAGGCACGGGAGACGCTGAATCCGTCCCTGCCTGTCTGTGAAGACCTCTTAAATACACAAACGGCGTGGAAGTACCAGCTTACCCACAAAAATCCCTGAAGTAACCACTGAAGCTCCCTGGAGGAACACTCACATTCTTCTTGTTGGTGATAGCCATCAAGGAAATGGCAAGTTTTTGTGTCACACTTTGGTGGTGCCTTCCCAGGCATCACACGCCAGAAGACGGGACCGGTGATTACCAGCAAGATGCTCCGCAGCCGCAAGCAGCAAACCATGCTGGTGCTTGGCCCAGTGAAACACCCCCAGTCCCTAAAGCGGCGCCTCCCCTCCAAGTTCAAGGATGTGATGACCAAAAGAGATCCCAAAACGCCCAGGGCAGAGTCCTCCAGCCCGCAGGGATGGGTGCTTGCCTCCAACAAGGCTGGAGCAGGCGAATCCATGGAAAGCAGGGTATGCTTCCCTCCATGGGGAAGGATAAAAGAGCTATTATGGAGGTGCAGGCTCCGCTCAGGCTCACGCTAGGCTTCTTGCGAGCAGAGGGTAAAGAGCTACTTATGCTGGAACATAAAAGCCAGGAGACAGCGGAGTGCTATAAATAGGGCATATAAACTTTCAACCGACAAGGCTCTGATTTTGTTATTGTAGAAAAAAAACAGAGAGAAAGGGAGAAAAAGTGCCTAGATGGAGCTGACAAAGAGGGAAATACATGCAGAATACAGGTTTGTTCCCAGGAACGCGCTTATTATAAGTCAGATGTAGTTAGAGCTATTACTTTAGCTTCAAATGAATGGAAGGAGAATAAATCTGCCTTTGTGCAAGGCTGCCTGCAAATAGCATCTCCCTCTAGCAAACCTGCAATTGTGTTTGCATGAGACATTTGTTAGAATAAATGCAATTTAAAAAGAAAAAACAGTTCACACCTACGGCAAGGGAAGGCTGGTGGTATGAATGGCAACCGGTGGAGGAGGCGGGCGAAACAAGTCGGGCTTTGTCGGCAGGGGGCAAAGCCCACGGCACTGGAAGGGGCTCTTCTGGGATGGCGGCAGGGATGGAGATCCTGTGAGCAGGTGAGGATTCATCCTCGGGACCTGTCACAGAAACACAGAATGGTGGGGGTTGGCAGGGCCCTCTGGAGGTCATCCCGTCCCACCCCCGGCCAGAGCAGGGTCACCCAGAGCAGGGGGAACAGGAACGCCTCCAGGTGGGTTTGGGATGTCTCCAGAGACGGAGACTCCCCCACCTCCCTGGGCAGCCTGGGCCAGGGCTCTGCCACCCCCCAGGGAAAGAAGTTCCTCCTCAGGTTTAGGTGGAGCTTCCCGTGCTCAAGTTTGTGCCCGTTCCCTCTTGTCCTGTCCCTGGCACCACTGAGAAGAGCCTGGCCCCATCCTCCTGACACCCACCCTTCAAGTATTTATAAGCACTGATAAGGTCCCCCCTCAGCTGTCTTTTTTCCAGACTAAAGAGACCCAAATCCCTCAGCCTTTCTCCATCACAGAGCTGTTCCAGTCCCCTCAGCATCTTGGTGGCCCTTTGCTGTCCCCTCTCCAGCAGTTCCCTGTCCTTCTTGAACTGGGGAGCCCAGAACTGGTCACTGGTCCCCACGTGTTACATCTTTACACCAGTCACCCCAAACTGCTGAGCCAGTTTCAACCATTTTCCCACTTTCTGTCCCCAAAGGATGGTGTGATTAAGCACAGGTTTTCTAGGGAAAGGATGAGGCACACTGGAGGTGGGGAGGAGGCGCCTTCCCCCGCTGTGAGCAGTCACATCGCCATAGCCTTTGGGACCAAACCCTGAGGTCTGTCCTGCAGCCGCGCAGCCGGGGCACCACGGGGATGGGCCTCCCGGTTGGGTCCCTGCACATCGCAGCTGCATAGACACGGACACTTTATCAGCAAGAAACACATCCTTTGTTTTCCTTCTTGTGAGCCAACTGAAAAAGAAAAGCGCTTCCTCAGAAGTTTTTGATTTTGCACCTGGTTTTCCTGAATAACTTTCCCAAGGTATTGAAAGTGCTTGTGTGCTTTGGGGTTTTTTCTATTTTAAACAAATAAAGTTTTTTTCCTCCCAGAGCACATCACCACCCTGTTCTGACCTCCACCCTGCGCGGACGCAGCGGCTTTGGGGAGGGGACCTGCAGGGATGGCACCTCCAGGAGCTGCTTGTCACCTCGTGATACCCACAGGCACGTCCACGTCCCCTGGCAGTGCTCCCCTCGAGCTGCCACGACACGGATGGACCGTGGCTTCCGACTGGCAAATGCAGCATCTTACTTGGGTGATGGCCTAAAGGAGAGGAGAGAAACCCCCCTGCAAAGCCCCCTCCTGCCTTCTTCTGTTATTATTAGTTTTAATATTATTCCCATTGAATTTATAGGAGGAACTGTCTGGGAAAACGACTTTACCTCTGGTTCCTTCATAAATTTTTAATAGGGCAGAAATAGAACCAAAAGGGATTTAAAAAAAAAAAAAAAAAAGCGTTAGCGTCAAACTCTGGCTCTATTCATAATTAATTATACTTTCAGGGGGAGGGAAAAAAAAGAGGAAACATAATTACAATCTTCTAGTGAGAACATTCATTATCATGCTAATGCAGAAATCAGTACTGCTGCGCCTCTGTGTGTGTGTGTGTTCGGTCTAATTACTCCGCAGTGATGTGTGTCATCCACACGTTTACCTCGGTGCTGCATGGGATTTTAAAGTCAAAGTTAAAAATGAGAAGATTAATCGCAGTCTGGATCGATGGGGATTGGGACCGGCCAGTGCTGGAGGGATGCTGCACTCCCGGCAAGGCGAGGCGCGGGGTTTTGCCTGTTATTTCTCAGCGCCAGCTCCCTGGACACCCCGGCCAAGGATGCCCGTTAGCGAGTAACATCCCAGCTTTGATATTTTGGGCTGATAAACCATTACAGGAATCTTAGGAGGCATTTCAAGGTGTGAAGAGCAGTGCGCACCAGGGGAGGGAGGAACAAGCCAGGCTGGGGTAGGAAGGAGCCAGAGGAAGGTGGAAGCGGAGAAAAACATTTCAGCTACGTGCCTAACAAGTTCCTGAATTTACCACGCCAAGGAGATGCTCACCTTGCAAAGCAGATCCTGAGCATCCACCCTGGGAGAAGCAGTTGGGCTCAGCCGGGATGCAAAACTACCCCGGGTAGGGCAACCTGGCTGGTCCCAAATGCATGCCGGGGAGGAAAGGTAAATTTTCTAGAAAAAAGAAGAAGAAAGAGTCTCAATTTAACCCTAGAGCACTGGTATTGCCAGCAATAGGGTGGGGTTTTTTCTTTCCAATCCTGTTCCCTTAAGCACAATGGATGCCAGCGCCGAGGCTGGCAGTGTGCCCCAGCGTGGGACCCGTCTGCCCCTCAGCACCTGCCGGAAAAAACAGCTGGGAACCTGGGAAAAACATCTTCCTCGGCATCACAGACCCGAACCGAAGGGCCCGGCGGTGCCTGGTGGAGTCAGGCACAGGGCTGAGCCTGGGCACATCCCGCTCGCGTTGGGCACTTGAAGCTCCAATTGAAATCAGTGAGGAAAACTGCAGGCTTGGATCCACGGCTCGAACATCAGGTTCAGTCCCAGACATGTTTATAGACATGAGTTATCTTAATTATATTAAACCAAAGTTAGGCATCTGCACAATCTGAGCATTTCTGTGGAATAATTAAACCGATCTCCCATTATTTCTCGAGCTGCCAAGCGAATGCCCTACTTTTATAAGTCGGAGCGTTGCATTTCCCCAGCGATAAATCCTCCTGCAGAGTGCAGGAGCCAGAGCCTGGCAGGCAGAGCGGAGCCAAGGGGACACGGGGCAGTGTCAGGACACCCAGCCCTCCTGGATGCCTTAAAAGCCTCGGAGCAGAAGAGCTCCAAGGGCTGCGCCTGTGCATTATATTCCTGCCCGCAAGAGCTGGCTGGGGAGCGGGCAGTGATGGGCAGCTAGAGAAGCCTGGGGCCAGGAGCAGCCAGTGGTGAGAAAAAGGGATTAAAGAGGGGAATAGGTGGAGCTGACTCTCCATGCGGTGACATCTCTAATTCAATAATCTTCTGCTCAGAGGAGGACAGTGATAATTAAAGCAAAATCACCATTTCCCTTGCTCACATGAGAAAAACAACTCTTGCAGCAAATCAAAAGGAGAAAGACAGAGCCAGCACTGAATGCTGAAGGATTCACTGTGTCCCTGCCTGCCCCTGGCCCCCTGCAAACACCTTGTTCCCAAAGTATCCTCCTACGCAGGATGAAAATCTCTCCCGGGCACTGCCAGGATCTGGGCTGTCTGCCAGGCATCGCAGGTCCCGTTACAATGATGCTTCTGGAGAGCTGCCAAAAAGGTCCAACACAACTTCCTTGGAAGGACCCGCTCGCCAGGCATGGTGGCTCTCCCGGAGCTCGCTCCCGGGGACAACACGGGGGAATTACTGTCCTAAAAACCTCTGGCACCCTTGAGCACGTGTTTAAGCACCTCAGAGCATGCCCAGCAAAGGAGCATCCACTGCCTTCAAAATTCATGGATTTTTCTCGGCATAAAAGCAGCTGCTGGTGCAATGGGCTGAGCACATTCAATTGAAGTGGGAAAGTACTAAAAAACCCCTGGGAATTAGAAAAAAACCTACCGTTGCCCAGGCATGGCAGAAGTTCTCCATCCGAAGATGCTCCACTAGCAGCACCCAGACCCTGCTGCGGAAGGTGGGAAGACGGGAAAGAAAATGCCTGGAATCCTGAGGATAAGATCAGAGATAAGCTGGTTTTTTTACCAAGGTGGGCTTTGTGCAACATCTGGGAGCCATTCCCTTTCGGGTGGGCTCGGGGCCCCTCTGCCCTCGCTCGAGCTCCAGCTGTGGCTGATCACAGCGTTGAGGGTCGCCTGCGAAGCTCCGACCCGCGCCAGCCCCGCACAAACGGACCGCGCGGCGGCTTCGGCTGGTGACCAGCCTCAGGGCTGTTTGGGAACCTGGAGCATAATTGCTCTGCGGAGTCTGGCAGCTGGTTTAAAAATATCCATCCCACCTCAGCACGCCGGCACTCCCATTTTTATCCAAAAATACATTCAGGAGGCAGAGGCTAAGACAAGCACCGGGTGCTGTGGCCCTGAACAGAGCTATTACAGGCACTGCAGGAAAAAAAAGGTACTAAGGACAATTTGGCCATCTCCATGGCATCGTGCAAGCAGTGGGATGCTCAGCGTGAAGCGTGGCAGGTGCTCACACACCCGCCTGGTCCTGGGGATCAGGGTCACATCGGCTCCGCAGCATCCCCAGCCTCCGCACTGCCTCCGTAGGGCACTTTCCCAAGCCATGAAGCGGATCTGAGGTTTTATGTGAGGGTCTAAAATGAGTTATCACACAAGGCAGAGACAAGCCTACCGTGCCTCCCTCCCCGAAAGCCCTTTCCCAGCAGATAAAAGGGCCTCTCTGTTCTTCAAAATGATGAAATCGGAGCCAAATCCCCTGAAAGAAAACAGATGACCTCTTGTTCTGGGAACAGCCACAGTCCCTCCCTTTGACTCCGTCACCGCCTGAACCCTGCCCAAATGAAAAGCAATAAGCCATGACACGAGCATCCATGTCCCAGCTATGGGAAGGAGGGAGGGAGGGAGGCGCTTCCCACCCTGCCCCTAACGAAGCACCTCGTTAGGGCTCACGTATCCGCCCGCCTGGGCTGCCTGCCTTCCCCAGGGCATCTCTGCAGGGTCGGTATCTGCTCTCTGCAGCTGCAGGCTGATGTTTAAGCCCTTGGCGCAGCCCCGGCTGCCTGCAGGAGTCATGTTCCTACACAGTAAGGTCCCACCGAGCACCTCTCCTCTCAACTGCCCGCAGCATTTGGCATTTTAACACCCATATTTCATGTGGAGTGGATGCAGCCCAAGCGACGGTTCAAATATTTTTCCATTTATAACCAACCAATGAGAGAACAAAATGCACACCCTTTTTAGAGATGTTTTACGATGTACGAAGATAGCCCTAAAGCTTTTCCCAAAAGTCTCCCTGTTGGGATTTGGGAACAGCCAGCCAGGGTTGGTCTGGCTGTGCTGCAGGAGCCGTATCTGCTGACCATCCCCGCGCTCTGCCCGCCAGGCGAAGGCGGTGGGAGCGGTCAGCTCTCCACTGAGAGAACTTTGCTACCAAGAAATGGTGTTGGGGATAACTTCCAAAATACAGGCTCGCGGTGGTTTTTTGGGAAGACCGGAGGCTGCTGGTGCAAGGATGCTGTGCCCACACTGCCATCCCCTGTGGGCACCGGCAGCATCGCGGTGCGGCAGCATCCGGCCCCCCGGCTTTGGTTACGAGGGCACGGACAGCCCGGCTTTGCAAACTCTTTTTTTTCTTGTTGCACTTTCTCCATCTGTATCGAATAGCGGAGCTATGAATATTCAGAGAAAAAATGTGTTAAAAATTGGTGACATTTTCAGGATTGGCTCGCACTAGCCAGAGAACGTCATTCGCAGTAATTATGAATAAAATCCACAGCCCTTCACAGATGACAACAAATCCAAATGGCCTTTTTACACAGTGAAAATATTACCCTTAACACTTTTTTTTTTTTTAATATCTTCCAACCAGTTGCTGCTTTCACAGGCACCTCCGAGTGAGCCGATTTCGGGAAAACTTCTCCCTTCGCAGTTGCGTCGGCTGCCTCGTACGGAAAATGAATAGCACTTTTTTTTTCCCCCTCCCTCTCGTTTGAGAGTTTTCTTGGTAGGGATGAAACCATGAAACAGAAGGCTGCCTAAATGAAATTATTAACCCCGAGAAACCACTAAAGGAACTTGATTAATTTGCCAAGTAACAGAGCCCGGTTTGTTCTTTTAGGCAACACATCTTAAAGTAATTGAATCACCCCTTGAAGAAAAAACAGTAGATGATTGAGCCCTGAGGTACACTCGTTCGCTATCCTTAATAAATCTCTCTTTATGAAGGAGGTAGTATGCTTTTCTCATCAGAAACCTGTTAATTTTTTTCTCTTTTAAGTAATTGAATACAAAGTTCAAAATCTATCTGCAGCATCCTTCAAGAAAAAAAAAAAAATCAAAGGTTTATCTCCCGTTTCATCTCAGCAAGTTAATTATGCTCTCATAATTGAGTTAAACCAGCAGGTTATTAAAAATACCACAGGATCTTTTTTTTTTTTTTAATGAAGTACCATGAGCCCCAAATCTTTGGCAGAACCAAGGATCCCAAGACCTGGATTGTGCCCTGCACGCTGCAGGAGATGCCCAGCATGGACAACTCCAACCTCCTTTCATTTAAGAAAAGTAGCTGGGGTGGGTTTTTTCCCTCCGTTTTCATAAGCAGGAAGATGGGCCCAACCCTCCATCAGGTTACTGTAGCCTCCACCGGAGCTGCAGAGCTGCTCAGCACGTCCGCAGGCACGTCCGCAGCCCGACGGCGGCTTGCTGAAGGCAACGGTGCAGCCCCCCTCCATCTCGGGACAAGCGGGTCTGGCTGCATAGGCTCCCACCACAGAACAGAATCATGGAACGGTTTGGGCTGGAAGAGACCTTTAAAGGTCACCCAGTCCTACCCCCCTGCAATGAGCAGGGACGTCAGGTTGCTCAGAGCCCCTTCCAACTTCACCTTGAATGTCTCTGGGGATGGGGCACCTACCACCCCTCTGGGCAACCCGTTCAGCGTTTCACCACCCTCATGGTAAAAAATTTCTTCCTTATATCTCATATAAATCTCCCCTCTCTTAGTTTAAAACCATTACCCTTTTTCCTATCGCAACAGGCCCTGCTAAAAAGTCAGTTCTGTTCTTTCTTATAAGCCCCCTGTAAGTGCTGAAAGGGTGCAATGACATCTCTCCGGAGCCTTCTCTTCTCCAGGCTGAACAACCCCAGCTCTCTCAGGAGAGGTGTCCCAGTCCGCTGATCATTTTTGTGGCCATAACTGAGATATCTGACTATTCTTCAAGAAATCCATGTTGAGATTTGTAATGCCTACGGACGGAGGAGAGTGCCCGGTGCCCCACCATGACGTGCAGGGTGCTTCCAACTCAAGCGTATTTCTATCAGCATTTTGCTTCAAATTTTACCCATTCAACTAATTCTACTAATTCTAGGGAATTACAGAAATAATTGCTATTTTCCAATAGATACAGGCCTGCCTCACGAGACAGAAAAAAAAAATAAGGAAAAAAAAAATCAATGAAGCACTGCTTAAGGAAAGTCAAAATAAGCTATTTCCATCTCCTCATTTGCAATTAACTTCAGAGCATAACACAGTGGGAGGTGGTTCATGGGAAAAGTACAACTTCATTGTAATCCTCCCTCCTTTTAAGTGGGAAGATGGCTGGAGATAGGTGCGCCCAGGCTCCTGCTGCTCCCTCCGGGCTGCGAGAGCTGCGTCCCCGCGCTGCTGCCCCGGCGGGCGGCTGGGGCAGTGGCTGGGCGTTCTCTGATTGCCTGCCGTCACCACCTCCACCATCCCGCTCCTGCGTGAGGTGCTCCATCCCTGCCCTCATCCCCATCCCCACCCCAGCACAGCTCCCACACCACAGTCCCCAGGAGACACCTTCCCAAAGCAGAGGGAGGAAAGGGATGAGAGGCTGATAACAGCCTGGAAGAGCAACCATCTTCTCTGGGAAAAAATAGGAGCTTATCAGGTTGGAGTTGGCAGGGCAAGAGCACGGCGGGGCGGCAGGATGGAGCTGCCCTTCCTCTCACTGGGCTGAACCCTGCCTGACAGAGGGCTGGTTTTTATTATCATATACTTATTTTTTGCAATAAAATAAATTGTGATTTTTCCACGGGAAGATCCTTTTCCTCTTCCCCACAGATGACAGTGCCACCATGAGAAGAGGTGGCCCAGCAGCACATCCTTCCCTGGAGAGCTCTGGGCACCCCTTGTAGCAGGGTCCCAGCAGGACTTTTACTCGGTGGGACACTTTGACACCGCTTTGTCTTACATCAGCCCTGCTTCACCTAAACTACCCTCTCTGCTTAGGGCGTTTCAGTCACATTCCCAAAAAAACCAAGGCCAAGCACCGGTTTGGGGGCAAGAGGGACCTGAAAGAACCAGTTCCCCCACACTGTCTGGTAGGACTGGGAGCTTTTCCCTGCCCTCCATGCAAATGTTCCAGGGAGGAAGAGGCGCAGACCCAGCTGTGCGCTGGGAACCTCCAGCCAGTCTCTGCCTCCCGGCAGAGAATCCAGACTGCGAGGGGGACGTTCATCATGTGCCTCATCTGACTGCTGGGTTGCGGGTTGGTAGGAAGCCAGCAAGCGAGCACGACGTGTGGCTCACAGGCTGGTGCTCCTTAGTGGAGATGGCACCTGGCCGTCTCCTGCACCCCGGCGCCGCTGGAAGTGAGAGCAGAAACCCGCTGCCATTGCAGGATCCATCCTCAGACTCAGCCTCCAGCACCCGGTGACCTTGGCTGGAGAGGAGGATGCTCCGTCCTCCAGCAGGCACTTTCCATCCTTTACCCTACAAAATTAAAAGCACCGCTGACGTGGCGACCTGCTGATTGTGCATTAAATATTCACCTACGTGATACTTCCTTTGAAGAATTTTCCTTTTAACTGTTCTATTTTCATCGCTGTCCTCATCTCTCCGTAACGCTCCATCTTCTGCTTAAGTGTCATCTTCAGATTTTGTTCCCAATTAATATTTCTATGGCAACTGCATTTAATTTTGAAGCGGAAGCACTCGCTCTGCATGGGGACCGGAGCCTCCTCCCCATCCCCAGCTCTGTGTCTTTGGTGGACACTGGAGATGCTGTGCTCATTTCCAAAAGCCATGGTCCCGTGGAGGGGCTTGACCTGCTCGCACAGCCTTGGTGCCCCTGCCCTGCCCTCTCGATGCCAGCCTGGGGACAGCCAGAGGATCCCTCCAGGCAAGGCTGAGCTCAAGTCCATCCATCATCTTGCGATCCCTTATCGCTGAGGACCTTTATCAGCTGCAGCGCGGGTTAAAGCACAGATGTTTGGGAAATTCACTCAGCAGGATCAAGATTTTTGGGGAATGTGATACAGACAGACACGGGACACCGCAGGCTCCCTGGGCAGCACAGCCAACACACTGGGAAACGAGAAGTGGTTGGGAACGCAGGAGGTGGCAGAAGGAATCGCTGTATTTGGAACCCAGCCTTGCCCAATGTCCAGCCCCAGGCGATGGCCAGCGCTGGGTGGAGAGCTTTTACCCCGATGGCCTGAGCTGTGACCCCGGTGTGACGGGGCGCAGACGCCTCCCTGGCCCCTGCGGCCACCAGGCACTCCCCGGAGCACCAGGGAAGCACCCGCTGCTGTCACGGCGTGGGCCTCCTCCCCGTGCAAAAGGCAGAAGCAGCCTGTGAAGGTGACCAGCAGCAAGGGGACAGGGACATCCCACCAGCTCAGCGCCACGGGGCGCAACCCAGGACCCTCCCACGGGGTTCTGCGCTGGCAGGACCATAAAAACCGTCACTGAGTGGTTAAAATAAGCCCGGGATATGGCCTGGAATGAGAAGTATTTGTGTGTGCTGGTTTCCCTGACATAGCTGCCTTTTGGTCTGTGCTGAAACCTTGCAGGCATCTCTGGAATGACAGAAATGCTGACCGTCCTGTTAACGGGGTTTTGCATCCGTCAGCACAGCCCGACTTGTTTGTGCGGAGGAACCTGTCCGGGATCTGGCCCCGGCGGGGGTTGGCAGCCTGACAGATGTAAAGCTGGGCTATTGCATGTATAACACAGGAGTTCAGAGATTAAGCTGCATAAATCCACCTTCAAAATCATTCTGTTCTAAGCCAACACCTCTGCCATCACCAATCCCCTCCCGGCAACTGGGAAAGCGTCTCCAGACTCCGTTTCGGGCAAAGTGACCGACTGAATTCCTGCATCCACCCAGAGCCTCGCGCGCAGCCAGGACACCCTCCCTCCTGCCCGCTGTCCCCACCAAGCCAGCACCACCCGGCGAAGCGCACCCGCCGTAGGCTGGGTTTCACAAGCGCCTCCCAGGCAGGCCCTGCTCACAATATCTACATTATTCCACATTCAAATGAGGGAACCACAGAAAAATGTAATTTTGGAAGCTGGGTAACTTAACTCCCTGCAGCTGTGCCTAGGGCTGGGCTCCAGCTGCTCGGCCGCCGGCAGGGCTCCGCCGCGCTCACACGAGCACCGGATTCCTCCCAAAACTGGCTTCCCAGGATGGGCACTCGTTGCGAGTGAAATATGGGACTTGGATGTCTTTCCTCGGCCAGTTGGGCCACCCCACGGCGGTGGCATGAACATGGTTTGTTGTTGAGCTCACAACTGGAAGGCAGCACTCCCGGCCGCTGCCCTTCCCCGCAGACGCTCTTTCTTACCCAAACGAGCCAAATACGATGCAAACTCTGGAGAGGAACCGATTCACCCCCCACGCTGGTCCAGCGTGTTTTTCCCTGCCCAGCCCTGTGCTGCCAGGCAGAGATGCCTTGCAAACACCGTGCCAAGATGTTGGCTACGGATTCAACCTCACCCCTCCTGTGAAATAATTATTCCTATTGTAATAACACATGGATGTCATACCCAAAACCAGCATCCCCCCCATGACAAGGTTCCATGTGCCCTGAAGATGACACAGCCCGGGGCGGGGTGACAGATGAGGGGCAGCGCTTGGGGGGGTGCAGGGCAGGGTCACCCCCCGAGATGATGTCCCCTCTCCTCCCTCTAATGCCGCAGTGATGATGCAGCCGGGAGCTCTGCCATGCCATTGCCGCCGTCCCTGCAACGCTAACCACCCTTCTCATCAAATTACTCGGCTCGGCGGTGAAGGGCTGCTGCCCTGCCGCAGCCTCCCGGAGCGATCCGTGCTCGCCAGCTCTCCAGCTCGGGGAAGGTCGTTAATGCCTGTCCCCAATGCCGGGCTCCCGGGCAGGCTGGTGGCGGCACTCGTCCCCCAGCCGTGGTGCCACAGCCGAGCACGGCCCGCGTCGGGAGCTGCCGGGCAGCTGGTGCGTGGCAGGGAGCGTGCCGCAGCGTCCTTTCCCCGTCACCTCTCATTAACTTGAAGCGACTGTTCATACGGCTCGGTCGGGAGCTGGCCGGGTCCATACACCCAGTGTCATCCTTAAAACACAAATGCCTTTCCCCACCGGGGCTCCACGTCAGGACATCTCTCCGGATGCATCGGGAAGGTGAGTGCAAACAGAGGCAGCTCATCACTGACGTGAAGTGTTTTTATCTGCTGTGTTTTCAAGCTTCCCAGTGCATCCGTGCTCTGACATCCCTGCTCCAGCTCATGTGTAGCTGCAGCTTCCCCATCCGACAGCCCAGCACTGTCCCCGTGTCCCGGGGCTGGGTTCCACCTCCCAGCCGCTCCAGCGGGTTTATCAGGGCTGGGGACCGCAGTGACACCCAGCTGTGTGCCAGCACTGCCCGATGGAGGCAGTGCCACAGAAAACCCACCTCACAACAACCAAGGCACCTCCAGAAATCAGCCTGACCCCTCTGCCTCTGTCTCCCGGCTGAAGAACTCCATGGAATCTTAGAACAGCTTGGGTGGGAAGGGACCTCTAAAGGTCACCTAGTCCGACCCCCCTGCAATGCGCAGGGACGTCTTCAACTAGATCAGGTGAGCTCCCGCGGACGGTGTAATCGTGAGCAGCTCAGAAATCCCAGCTCATGCCCCAAACCCTTCCTCTACGCCTGCACTGGCCACCAAAGGCAGCACCGATAACAACGGGCACCAGCTTTCTTTTTAACCTGAGATTCTTAAGAGTGATCAGCAAATTTGAGAGGCCAATTAAGGAAAATCAGCACTTCATTAGCTTCCTGAAATGCAGCCACCGCTGAAAAGAGGGCAGCGGCGGCAGAGCTCAGCACAGCGCCAACCCTCAGTGAAACACAGAGGAGGAAATTGCTCCAGCCACTGTGAACTACAGAGAGGGAGAAATCATGAATCCCTGCTGAGATTCATGCCGTGCCACTGGACTGCCAGGGTCAGCAGAAGTTGGGAATCCCTGGCTTGCCAAGCACGGCGCTCCCAGGGCCCTGCCATTCCCAGGCTGCAGACCAGCGCCGGGGGGAAAAGAAAACCCAATACAAAAAGGCATGGCTTGTTTAATGGTGTAAAAAGCTTCCCCACCACTTGTGCAGGCTGGCTCCTTTCCATCATGTGAGCTCATTCTCCATCCCACTTCCAAACCGCTGTGCCGCGGCCCCAGCGCCGGGAGCTGGCAGAGCCATGGTGCCACCAGCACAAGTTAACCCCAGCCCAGCTCCGGGCACCGGGAAGTCCAGCTTCCCCGGCAGATGAAAGGGAAATCCCTGAGGTTTAGACTTGGCAGTGAAGTGAGATACCTCGCCCTTCCCTGCATCCCTTCCCTGGCTAATGGTAATGCTTTTTTTCGAAGACAGCCTTGCAAAAACGGCATGAAAATTTAATTGCCCCGGCACAAAATCTAATAGCTGCCCTTCACATGCACTTCACTGCGATTTATTCTTCTGCTAAAGGCTTCAAACTCGCTTAGGGCAGCCCTGCTGACCCCAGGGAAAAGCAGCGCCCGCAACCCCCACCCGTTCCCCCTGCGGCACTGGGATGCGCTGGTCCCCAGCGCTGCGGAAAAAATGTGATGGAGCAGCTTTGGAGGGGCTTTGGGTGCAGAGCTTTTTCCTCCTCCGTGAATACTGCTGTGAGCACAGAGGGGGTCTGGGAGAATGCGCTCCATCTTTGGGGACCTGCACCACCCCAGGATGGTGGTGGCAGGAGTCCCTGCAAGGCCCCATGGATCGCTCCCAGCCTGCCACCGGCTGCAAGGAAAAATTCCGTGGAAACCGAAAATGCGTGGTGAGACACCCAGTGCTGCAGGCGATGGGCTTCGGCTCTTTGACCTTCCCCTGGACTTGTGCTCAAGGAAAGCCGTGACATTTATCACGAGAATATCCTTCGGTTAAAACCACAGACCCTGATTCTATTAGCAATTTGGTAATGAATTAATGACATTTTTCCAGTGGAAAAGAAATTGTGAAACTCTCCCGGGAGCTTCTGATTCGACCCAAACAATCTGTCAAGTCAAGCCAGCTGCAGTCTGGCCGCTCGGCGTCTCGCGCGGGCTGTGAGCTCATCACCAGCCTAACGAGCAATAAATAAGAAACCAGGAGGGCGACGGCGGACGCCAGGGGTGAGTCGGGGGTCTCTGGCTCCATCGATACCCCTCAATGAGAAGACCTGAGGGGGGTAGAAATGCAGGTTTGCAGGACTTCTGTGTATTGTATGATGGGTTTCTTTAAAATATCAAGAATATCAATATCAATAGTCCTTAAAATATCAATAAACCCTGTGGGTGGAGGGTGGAGTGCCGCAGTCCTTCAACTCCTGGCCTGCAGCACCTCCAAACCCAGCCCCACGCTATGAGCCGCTCGCTCCATTTTAGCACGGACGTCCCTGGGCACCACCACCAATACATAACATCAAGAAAGAAAAGATGCTTAAAGCAACTAATAGCTGGGGCTAAAGGAGAGATTATCATTATCCAAATTGCCTGCTCCTCGGAGAGAGCTGGGCAAACTTCCAGGGATATGCTGGATCCCATTTCCCAGGGTGGCCGGGGGTGTGTCCTCCCCCGAGCAGGACGGCTCCGCAGTGGCACCGGGGCAGGGGGGTGAAGGGCTGAGGACCCCCATAGAGTAACACCCCGTGGGATCCCTGCAGGGCAGGAGACACCCTGGGAAAGGCTTTCTGGACTCAAGAGAGGTTTGTGGCTCATTGCAATTCCCCGTCCTGGTGGTGTTAGGATGGAGCAGGAGCTCAAGGGTGCTGTGAAGCCGAACGCTCAGCTTATGAACAGGGAGATAACTGCTTATTTCTCCAGAAGAGCCACTGTTGTGTCAGTCCCCATGGCCTGAGTCCCCTGATTTACAGTTAGAAAGTTTGCCTTGACTGTGCTCAGAATCATTAAGCTACAAACCATACACTAATTATGGTGCCCTGGGCAAGAACGTTAATCCAAAGAGCATAAAATTATAATGACTTTCTTGGCGTAATTAGACCAAACGAGATAAACAGTCCAAATAGCAACTGCAGCTTCGGCACATTTGCAGTCCCAGCTCAATCCACCGTGTAGTTGCAGGATGGTGGTGGGGAGCAGTGGGAGAAGGGGCATCCCGAGGTCATTGCCGACTGACCCCATGGTACCCACTCCAGCTCACGCTGGGTCTGGCACGGAGGCATTGCGCGGCAGCAGGGATGTTCCCACCTCTCTCCTCAAGCAGAGCTACCCCACAGCCTGCTGTTTCCCCAGCCACCGCAGGGACCAATCCCATGTCACTGGTGGGGACACGGGGAGGATGCTGCCGCCATGGCACTGCGCATCCCTCCTGCCAAACCACCACATGCCCTCAGGGACAGCAAACCCCAGCACACAAACCTGGACCAACGCTCCCATCGCATCAAGGCAGGCAGGGCTGGGCCCATCTGCCGAATTCGGGAGGAGCCACTCACATCCCCGTGCTTCTTGCCAGCCCCGTGCCGAGGGGCCAGCGTCCGAGCCCAGGAAAGTGGCCTCAGGCAGGGTCAAAGGAGCCGTTTCCAAAAGCACGGCTTACGTGTAACGTTCATTTTATCTGCCTCTTTATTTATTTATTGCTGACTGGGAAGCGCAATACAAAAGCTAATTATTTGATAAAAGCTTTGGGCAGGGTATTAATGAGCCAGACTTCTAAGCAGATTTCTAAACCTCTTTTCTGTCTCTGGCTGCAGCGCGGAGGTCACGGCATCGGAGCGGGTTGGGTCGGGATGGCATGGGGCCCCTTTCATGCGCGGCCGTGGCTTGGGGTGGCAGTGCATGGGGACAGGAGCGCTGAGCCTCTGCTACAGCAGCAAAGGGCAGTCATCCCCTTTTTTCTCCCTCCTGGAAAAGCGCCAGTTATTCCCAGTGCCAGGGTCTGAAAGAAGAGGGTGGGAAGACGACGGGCACGTGGTCCCATGGCTGAGCCGTGAACACAATTGCCTGCAAACAGCTGCGATGCAACGGCTCCTCTCGGTACATAACCCGCAAGGCCATATGCATTTAGCAGGGCCATATATATTTAGCGAGGCCATATATATTCAGCGGGAGCGAAGAGGCCCCGCGGGGAGCTGCGGTGCTGAGGAGGTGCAGTGTATCGTCAGCGTCACGCCGCTGGGCCCTGGCACCTGCATCAGACCCGGCAGCCCCAGGAGGAGCATTAGCATCTCCTGCCCAGGCGCCTCAGGAGGTTTAAAGCTGTTCGTGTCCATGTTTCCCCAAAGCTGTTATTTTTCCAGACTACCCAGAAAACAAACTGAGGCATCCCCTCCGATGTGCCCGAACTGCCACCCTCAGCTACAAGCAAAAGCTCCCCGGGAGCAGGGCACATGCAAGGTGCTGGAGCCGTTTTCCGGGCCAGAAACCCCCACTCTGGCATCCCGGCTGACCTCCCCTGCGGCCGGGCCAGCGGGGCTTTCTTCTCCCTTCGTCACTGACGGGCTTTATGGGCACCAGTCGGAGCCATTCCTCTATAACCTGCTGTTAAATCCAGCCGTAAATCCCAGCTCCCAGCTCATTTCTGCTGCTCCAGGCGACACCCTCCCGATGAAATGTTGCTCATATTTGTGGCCACGCTCAGCAGAAGAGGTCAGACCAAAAGCATGTGGCTGGAAGCCCCGAGGAGGGGATCCCACCCCTCCTCCCCAGGCTCTCCTCCGGCGCTGTCAGCCCACAGCTGGTGTCAAAACCCGTCAGCAAGCCTCAATTCTATCTTTTTTGGGGAAAAGTAAATAAATCCATCTCTTTTTTCCTGCTGGTTCGTCTCCGCGTGGGGCTGGGGAAGCCAGCCTTTGTGGGAAACCCACCTCCCACCAACTCAGGGCAATGAGACCACTCAAACGTTTTAAACACAGTGTGTTAGCCGGTAAATTTTGTGATCACAATACAATGGAGACTATCTCCAGGCAGGTAAGAGATTAGGAACACCAATAACACTGATATAGGGCATTTTAGCCCAAAGCAATTTAAAATAAATGGAAATGGGAGATTTTTGGAGGGGGCAGATCTGCAGGTGGTGGGGATGTGCCGGGCTCGGCTGCCAGGGTTTCGTGGGGGAGGTTGGCCATCGCTCCCGGGCTGCTGGAGGGGTTTGAATGGTTTCCCCTCTGGCAGCCTAATCAGTGAGCCAAAAATTACACTTATACTGTAAGCCTTGTTGGTTGAATAATTTGAATTTCCTGTTAATTGGGAAAATTTTGTTCAAATTTAGCGTGCCTTGAAAAAGGAACAATTTCAAATAAGGGGAAACAACTGCACCTACGCTGAACCACGAGCACTGCCTGCGAGCAAAGCGCATCTTCTAAGTGTGGAAAAGCAAACCCCTGATTTGTCCCAGCAATTAAATCACCATCGTCACTAGAATCGATGTGTGCTCCCTCCCATCCGTCTGTATGAATCTCTCCGTAGGGACACCCACCCAACGACTTCCATAGCCCACCACTCCTCTTGTTTTTAGTAAAACTTTAGGGGTTTTTTTTAGGATGTGACACATGAAAGAGCAGCGACAATGAAGGGGGTTAGCAACATGAAAAGCCAATTCCAGATCCTGTGAGCAGAAAGAATTGCTCTTAAAAAAAAAATCTAATCAAGAACTTTTCCTTTCTTCCCTTTTTTTTTCAAACAAGGACAGTATGTGATGTGCATAGTCTCAAAAGGAGATTTACTAGACACCGCTGTGACTAAGGCAAGATGTAATTAGAAGAGGGGAGGAACATTTATCATTTGCCAGAGTGAATTAGGTATTTCGACTTCTCAAAAGAATTGAACGCAGAGGGTGAATTTTTTTCCAATTTCTCTCACAACTCCAATATTATTAAGTTCAGCTAGAAAACACTTGAGACAAATTGACTCATCTGAGCCCATCTCTTTATAATTGTTACACATTTTAAATTGGCTTAGTTAAATGAACGCTTCACATAGTGGTTGACAGGCTCCGTTGTCTGGATGCGATATTAAAAATATCAAAATCAACACGAGAGCTAGAGCAGAGCTCAGGGATATTGCTTTTCTGAGCGCTGTATATTGCTTTAGTTGAAATGTAGCATATATGTATGACTTAAAAGGTGGTTTCAGACATAGATGAAGAGATATTATTCCTTTCCTATTAATAGTAAGGCATTTTTTTCTCTTTTCTTTCTACTTAGCAAGAAGTTCATAAGCTGGCTCTCTAAACGACTGGGCCGTCAGACATGGATATGTGTGCAGAAATCATCCCTATAAGTGCGTAGTCACCGTGCAAACCTACACAGAGAGCAAAGCCTTAACATCCACTGCGTTTGCAGTCATTTGCATGGAATATATTCAGCTCCACTCACAGCAGTCAGGAACCCCAAGCTGCCCGATCCTGCTCAGTTTTTAATGAGGCCGGCAATTGGAGGCTGGGGGCAGCCAGTGCTGGGGGTGCCAGGGCAGAGCCGGAGATGCTCAGCATCTCCCCAGAGCTCAGAAAATTCTGTCTTCCAGCTGGTTTCCCCCAGTGTTGGTGCGCACGTGAGATGAGTCACGGGTCTCATCCAAAGGCTACTGAAAGATTCAGAGGGAAGGGAAGAATCTGGGTCTGTGCTTTGCCAGCGCGATCTCAGACCGCGTTTGCAAGACTCAAGAGCTTTGTGAAAACTCAAAGCCAGGCAAAATAATTGCTGATACAGAAACATTTGAGCAGCTCAGGCATGCTTTAGATAAGGGATCTTGTTTCTTCTCAGCCTCCCCTTGGCTTGCCTGCTTCCTTTCCACATTGTTTTATCATGAACAGAAAGTAACGGGAGAGAGAGAGAAGAGGAGAGCCTGCCAACTGTGTGATTTATGGTGACTTTAGAGCTGAAACCCCTGATAAAGCATCCAAAGCCTTGGATGACTATGAGCAGTGGCTGCAGCAAAGCTGGGTACCAGTCTGCCCTCTCACTGCCTGCGGAGCCGGCAGGGGAGCAAGGGAATGAGGACAGCAACACCACGGCTGTGCTGGGTTTGTGCGGACGCCGGCCAGAAAGGCAGCAATGGTGACATGGGGTTGGGGTGTCCCAACCTTGGGGTCCCTTCCTGCACCCACCCCCACCTCTGCTCCCGCCCTGAGCCGACCCACCCATCCCTGCCCTTGGGAAGGACACAGCAAACCGCCCGCTCCGAAAAAAAAAGAGAAAGCAGATAAAGTACCACACACTCGGGACATGAGGCTGCAGCCTGATGTTGATAATAAATATCACTCGGCTGTTCCACGTCTTGCTATAAAATCCCCCAAAGATGGAGGGATGTGTCTCTGCAGGGACGTGTCTATGGCGGGACGGAGGCTTTGTAATTTCACAGCCCAGTTTGCTCTGCAATCGCACAGATAACCCTGTTGGCAAAACTGTTCCAAGTACCAGGATGGAAATAAATGGGTTACCAGAGCCCAACGTGTATTTATTCATTCCTCTCCCAGCAGCAAGATTTCTCCCTTATTTAAATAGCGTCTCCAAGGGCCTTACCCTCACTCATTTAATAAAAAAGCGTGTCAACACCAGTTCTGCACCAGAAAATGAAGGGCACTCAGCCATCCCCCCATGGGACAATTAAATAAAGAGGGAAGAAAACAAAGGATCAACTCTGCACGAGCAAAGACCTCTCATCACATGCAGCATCGTGGGTCTGGGACGAGCAGGACGTACCCCCCCTGCACGGTGCCCTGCGCGGCTGAGAGGGCAGCAGAGCCCCCCAGGGGGATTAAGAGCATTAAACCCCCGAAAAGAAAAATCAAAGCTGATTCTCCAGGCACGATGGATGGGGGGTGTCTGGCAGCAGCACAGCACCACTGTGCTCACAGGGGGTGTAAATCAGTGGCGCTTCATGGCTGAAATGGGAATTTGCTGATTTAGAGCAAAAAGCAACCATAGAATGGTTCGGGTTGAAAGGGACCTTAAAGATCACCTCGTTCCACCCCCCTGCCCTGGGCAGGGACACCTCCCACCAGACCGGGCTGCTCCAGGCCCCATCCAGCCTGGTCTTGAACCCCTCCAGGGATGGGGAATGGAGCCAGGAAAACCATTCCCATTTTGTGTCGGGCTCAGCAGCGCTCAGCCTGGCACAGCCTCCCGCAGCCCCTCCACCTTTCCCCTTCCCTGCCCTCCCTCTGCCCCAGGTGTCTCCAGACAGGATCAGGCAGCAGCAGCATCCCTGCGTTTAACACCAAGCTTTTTAAATTCTGGTCCATTTTTATGAAAACCCTTGAGTCCTTTTTTTTGCACATCTCCAGCGAGTTATTTGCCCAACACAAAAGGCCAATATTTGCATTCAGAGGATAGACCTGTCCTGAGATATCGTCACCATTGGAAAATAGGGTGTTTGCATCCCCTTTGCTCAAGGGAAGGGGAGGGAACGCCTCCTTTAAAGTGCCTCAAAATGAATTTAATTTAGAATGGATTTCACATTCGCGTTTGATGAATTAAAACCAGTGTGGTTTAACAACTATGTAATGGGTTATATATATGATCTGTTAAACAGGTGTTTGAGGTTTAGCAATTATCTAATAAGAGACTCATACATATTACAGTAGATAAACTTCAATAAATATGTTCTTAATCAACCGGAGAGCACTCAACATACAATTACCGTCCCTGCCACATCTTGTTGAACCGAGCAGCTGATTCAGTGCGCGATGGGATTTTATGTGCTGCTTAAGAAAACCCCCATGTCTCGTTTGTGCTGCCGGGCTGGGGGGTGTCGCTGGAGGGGGGCGTCTCTGCGCTTTCCACCCAGGAGCTGGGGCAGCTCTGAGAGGGGGGCAGGAACCTCAGTGGTTGATTATCCCCCCTGGAATATCCCTGATGAGGATCCGTGTGAGCAGCACTAGCTCCTGCCCTCCTCTCCCCACCCTGCTACCACGCGCGTTCATGCACCGGGAAAGATGGAAAGGGATGCAGGATGGAGAGTTCCATCTTGATGGATCGATTTGCACTAGGAGGCATCAAATGTGGAGCAATTGGCTCAACGTGCACCACAACATCTCCAGATCTTCCCAGCGAACGGTGATCCATGCTGAGCCCGCGCCTCCCAGCTGGCTCCGGGGAGGGATGCGGAAACCCAGCCCCGGCGCAGGGTTAACACTGCCATGCTTTGGCTAATTTGCCACTTTCCTAGCTCGGGTGTTAAATCTAATTAGCACATTAGTGCTGGCTTTCCCAGCTGTAAAACAGCGGGGGAATCCCCACAAACTGCCGGAGACAAAGGCCTGCGTAGCTTTGGTGGCTTCACCCCATCCCAGTGCCCCGAAAAGACGGGTTTTGCCCCAGAAAGCGGACAAAGACACTGGTGCCTCGACCTCCCACCGCCAGGAAAATAAACAGGGGCTGTTGTGTCAAATGGGAAAGTACCCAGAAAACCCCCTGGGGGAAGCAGAGCCCGTTTTATTTTGTGCACAGACCTCATGGTGGGACAGAGCAAAATTCAACCCAAGGCGATGCAACATTTTTACTTCTAATCACAAGGATCTTTGCACAAAGAGGCTTTTGAGCATCCCAATGGAGAAGCGGCACATGTCCCCATGTAACTGCCCCAGGCCCTCTCTTTCCCAGTCCCTAACCCACACAAAAACATTGAGCAATGGGGCAACCCAAAAGGCCTCCTCTGAGTATTGCAAACACCCACAGCAATATCGAGCCGACTTCTGAAATCATATCCACCTCCCCTGGGACCTCCATCAGGTCCTCCTCACCCCACGCTATAACCAGCAAGCATCCCCTGCGCTGAATTAACATCTTCCCCTCTGCGGCGCTGGCAGATTTACTCTCCGCAGCCCTCACTGCTGAAATCGGGGCGGTTTGGGACACGCAGGAGCCCCTCTCTCCCTGCATCCGAGATGTAGGATCCTGGGGACAGGATGCTGCCAGCAACAGGCACGCTGAGGCGGGGGAGGCAGTGATCCCTCTTCCTGGGGAATTTTCCTCTCTCTCCCCTTGACTGCACAAGATGAGCACATTTTTAAATATAGCCTTAGTGCTGTCTAATAGCCGGCTCGCTCTGGCTTGGAAATCTGAGTCGCTGTCATTGATTTCACAGCAGTTAAATGCAGGGATAGCAGGCATGCCCGGGGGACACGCAGCTCCCCGGGCACAGCCTGCCCCAGCTTAATGATTTCTGCCACCACGTCGCGGTGCCGAGCGGTGCCGAGCGGTGCCGAGCCCTCCCTCGCTGCACACCAGTCAGCAGAGCTTTGTATTCTTCTGGTGGTACTTTTTTTCCCCATCATTACCACTGTAATTTTATCGATGGCTGTATTGCCGGCTATTTAATTATTCCCTTTTAATCCCTTCAAGCAGATGAGACATAAAAGCAAAGGCCATTAGCGACTCCGGAGCGATGTGCAGGGCCACCAGCCTGGCGGGCAAAGCAAATCCCATCCCAGATCATGCTGCCCACCTACTATCTCAGCGGTGGACAACCACGTGGGATGAGGCATGCCGGAGGGAGCAGAGCTTTAAATAGAGACATCAAAGGGGGAAAAACAAGGAGGAAGGTGCCAAGGGTGCCCCAGCGCCTGTTTCCACCCCCGAGGGCACCCCAGCCCACGGCCATGGGCACCCGCTGCAAAAAGCAGCCAAGGACTGAGTATCCTTGGAGGGTTTTTTTCTGCTGAGCCCGTAGTCACAGCACCCAAAAACCTCTCTGGCTCTGCCAAGGCTGTCACCCCCATCACCCCCTGGGGACACCTGCCGTGGCCCTGCTTAGTTTCAACTGATGGGCTCAGGTGGAGGCAAAACAAAAGACATTTGCTGCTTTTTTTAGACTCGAACGAAGAAGTTGTACAATTTCAGCTTATAAATAATTGAAGGGCTAATGCGATCTCAAACCGAGCGCTTATTAAATGGAAACGTCCCTGTTGACAGATGAATTCCTGTAAATTTTCTTTGGTTGAGCTCAGATGCCCGTTTTCTGCTTTGAAGCAGATGAGGTCACCCCGGCTGGACAGCACACGCTGTGCCTGGCAGGGATTTGGGCCTATGGAAAGAAGAAAAAAGATAATAACAGTAATAGTAGTAATAAAGGACTGAGATGTTACAGGCTGCAGGACAGCCTGTGCAGGAGCTCAGCGCACACGTCTGCTTCCCCTCATCTCCAAACACCCCAGGAGGGTCCCCTGAGGTGTCCCCAGGCAGTTGGGGACGTCCCTGGCAACGTTCCCGTGGATCACCCCAGGGACCGCGGTCCTGGCAGCACAGGAGGGATGGGGGGAGGAAGGTTGGGACCCCTCAAGGACGGGCAGCATGGAGCTGCGGCCGCCCCGGTGTGGCATCACCTCCCCCCGTGCTGCCGCTGTGTTTACATTCTGCCTTCCTTCAATTATAATTAATAGCAGCTCATTATCAGGAGGGGACCGTTTATAAGATTCAATTAGAAGCCATTTATTTTAATGCTTTTGAACACAAAATGAGTTTGATCTCAGGAAACATTTCATTAGCATAATCTTCCCATAACAAGATCATCTTCTGAGCTTGACATATTTACAAGCCGGTACCAGGAGGAGGAACCGTGTCCGAGCGGCCGTGGCCCTTGGATGCCGGGATCGGCGGAGGTGCGTGGGGCGCTGCCTGCATCCTGCCAGCTTTTCCCAAGGATGGACACCTTTGGCCAAGGGCTTGGCTGTTTTGTGGGAGTTCAGCTCCCACCTCCCACCCTCTCCCCATCACCGGCACCAAACCGTGCCCCGCGGACCTGGCTCACCGTGGTTCCACCGTCGTGGCGGAGCCACAGACCTGGCACTGAGTCACCAACAACCCTTTGCCTTTCAACAGACACAAAGCGGGGGCTGATGGCAACGCTCCCGCTGCCCTCCCCGGCTGGAAACCAGCCTGGCTCCAGCTCTCGCCCAGAGCAAGAAGCTCCCAGCAAACCTGCGCCGTGGCACAGAGGAGGAGTGAGATCATTTTATTTGACTGTTCAGCTTAGGAAATGTAGTCATGAAGCAGGAATGAAAACTTGCACCTACTCCAAGTCAAAATACTCAATACAGCATGGCCATTTTTTTTTCCCTGAGGATAATCATCTCTGATTTGTTGCCCATATGGAAGACGTATCGGTTTTCCATACAGCGGATGAGTTATACATTTCATAAGCTAAGCCGTCCATATATTCCAAGTAATATGAAATCATTCACTTACACTTAAGCTGTATAGTGCACCACCGTGTATTTTGGGTATAAAATTATGCTATGAACATATTTTTAAACGCTTGGTCTTTATCGGAGCCCTGTCTCGAGCTATTGCCTTTCAGAGAATGATGCTCACGGTGCTCTGCCACAACCACAGCCATCTAAAACGCCCCAACCCCCAGGCCAGCACAAGGGGCAGGCACCGAGCCCAGGCAGCACCCAGCCCCAGCAGAGGCCAGTTTGGCTCCAGGGCACACAGATTTGGGGCTGCAGAGTTCAGCAAAAGCCATGGGTTTGCTTGCTGGATGGAGAAGGAGCCCCCTTTACCTATCCTCCCAGAACCCCCCCTCAGGCCGGGCTGACCATGGGCTCGGACGTGCTTTCCCACGCCTGGTGCGACCTCCCCGTTTAACCCAGGGACAGGCGGGTTGCAACCAGGCAGGGATTTATGTCCCAAAATCATTGCAAATGGAGAAAGGAGATAAAAAGTATTATTATTAGAGCGCCAGCATTAGGGAGCAGGCATAGGCAGTGGCCATGCTGCCAGCCCCTCCACTCCCAGCCCCTCCGCTTGCCCAATGCCAACCGCTCCCTTCCCGGCTCCACATTTCCTGGGATCATGTTTTACAGCCACCTAAAACACAGGGAAATACATTGCCTCCAAAGAAATCTCTGGTGCCACGGCTCCAGATTATCTGCTATTGCAGGAGGCAGTTCTCAAATATTTTAAATGTATGGGCCATACGTTCTGGGAAACATAACATACACAGTGAAAAAAATATTGCTTCCCCATATGGGCTTGGAGAAGCCGCGGATTACAGCGTGCGGAGCCAGATGGCCGGTAACTCAATGCAGCTGAACAAAAATCTCCGGGCCAAATTCATCCCCACCACAACTACACCGAGCCCGAGGGGCTTACGCCATGGTTTCACTTAGCTCCTCACATTTGACTCCTGCAATATGTGAGTTATCTGCTCAGGAAAGTAATTTTATGATGGGTAGCTGGGAATCTTGTTTCTGCAGTTGTTCCTCTCACTCTCGTGCGGGTCTGTCCCTCCTCCCCAAGGTGGAGCAGAGGGAGACCCCCCAGCTCTCCCACTCCTGTGCTGGGAGCAGGGCCGTTTGGGTTCAGAAATGCCATATTGCACCAAAGCGTTTTATATCCACACGGTAGGCTCTCCTTCCTTCTCAGGATGCTGGGTGTCCTTGACCTGAGGATGACCATGTCCATGCATCCACCTCCTCGGCAGCTGGCCCTCCAGCTCTGCACCTTTGGTGCCCCACTGGACACCCCCCCCTGCAGCTTGTGGCATTCCTCTGAACTTTTGGCCACAACAAATTCACAGAAAAATCTGTTTTTGTGCTTAATTTGCTGCATAGCTTGGGCAGTGAATAATCCCCGAGCAGCCCTTGCAAACCCTCTCGACACCCACACCAGAATCAGCCAGCACTTGCCCGCCGGTGGCACAGGGCTGCGATGGGACCCAGGGCACCGAAACCACTTCCCAAATGTCCTGGGATGCCCAAACCAAGGGGCAGAGGGGGTCCTGCAGCCATGGGTGGCAATGGGCTGACTGCATCCGCAGTGGGATTAAGCAACTGATAGCATGCAGAGATTGAAGACCAAGTTATTTCCTAAAAGGTGATCAAAATGCCCTTTGGTACCGCACAAGATTTGTTTTCAGCTGTTACACCCATGAATAACCAGCTCGGGAAGGAGCAAAGGCTGGAGACAGAGCTCCCCAGCCCCTGGCTGATGCCAGCGCCACCAGGACAGTCTAAGCCTCCCGCTGCTTTCAAGTCCCCAGTTTTTCCCTAGGAAGCCGGGGCGCCCGGCGTGCCACGTCCTGCCCGGTGGCTGCCGTGACTCATCCAGCGAGTCTCCCCGTGGAGGCACCCATCCTGCTCCGCTCCCTGCGCGTTACCATCGTTGTGAATCATTAGTCTGAAATAAGGACACCAGATGCACGCAAAGATGAGTCATTTGAAGGAGGTGAAAGGAAAACCAGACCAGCCACATATTAAAACTCGCTGCAACAGTAAAAGGACCGTGTACGTAAATCAGTTTATTTTGACTACGGCGATAATGCTTTTCCGAGAACATGCCGACTTATGGATTAGAGCCTGAGGCCAGGCACGATCCTGCTCCCCAGCCAAGGGCTCTGAAGGCCACCAAACCCAGTGGCTTTGGTTAACACGGGGCTGGGATGGGACGCTGGGGGACATGGACCTCACACGGCCTCGGAGCGGGCAACCTGGCACACTGCAGTGCTTCCGGGACAGACTCCGCGGTTTTAAAATGGATACGGAGCGTCTCCATGTGCATTTGGCACCTGTTAATGCAACCCAGACACTTGGTCAACGCCTTCACCTTAACAAAGTTGACTGCAAAGGTGGCTCGGGATGGAGCGGGTCCCTCGGAGCGGTGCTGGGTGCCCAGGTCCCCTCTGTGCGGTGCACAGGAGCCCGGGCGCTGCTGCAGAGGCAGGTCCTTGGGCCTGGGGACACCCACCGGACACCCAGCCCAAGAGAAAGAGCCCCCCAGCCCCGCGGGTAGCTGCTGCCCAAGCCACATCTGCCCGCCCACGGGAAGGCAAGAGCTGCGACGGCGGGATTAAAGTCCATTTACTTTGTGACATGGATGTGGATTACCGCCCGGTTACGGCATGATTAGATGGGCTCAACGTCACGCTGGAGGGTAGGCAGGGAGGAGAACGGGAGATGCTGCAAAAGAGCCTGGCCATGCATTTAATGAAGATACAGCCCAGCTCCCCAGCAGCCCGGATCCGTGACAGGGGCGAGGGATTTTACAGGAGTTCTTGGAGTACGGCACACATTTGCACCCCGGGGCAGCCCTGGAGAGCAGGAGAGGGGAAGAGCCCCTGGGTGCACTGTGCCCTGCTGGGCGCTTTGCTGGCCCGGGGGGGTCACAGCGGGCGGGGGGGAGCCCTGGCTGTGCCAGCCAGCACTGCTCCAGCTCATCCACATTGTTCACACTCCTCCCCTGATCCCCAGGGACACACACTGCTCCTCTTGGCACCTCGGAGAAGCTGAGGGGTGTTTTCTCCCCAGCCCTCCCCAGTGCTGCTGAAGGAGCCAGTCCCAGAGGACGCAGAGGATGGGACGGAGACCCATTTGGGGCTCCAAAGTGGCGCGGGCAAACACACCCTTGCTAAAACATAATATCCTTCCCCCAGCTAACAAAATCGCTAAAATCAGAGCAATCTGCTTCTCCCAGACCGTACAGCCCGGGCAGTGTGCGGTGCAACGCTGTGTGGGCACGCTCGGCAAGGCAGTAAATACTGACGTGTGGTGCTCCAGCCCTCCCCTGCTTCCTGCAAGGAGAACCGGGGAGGAGAGCCATGGCCAGCCAGCGGGGTGCCAGGATTCGTGCGTACCGAGCCCCTTATGTGGGTAAGAGAGAGGGGAAGATGATTTGGAGCTGCAGACAGAGGTACAAAGAGCTCTCTGCAATCCCTCTGGCTTCGCTTCACCGAGGTCTGTTTACCAAGCCAGCTCCCTCCCTGCCAAATGCAAACATGATCCTTGGGGGAATAACAGAGCGAAGAATTTGGATGAAGAAGGTTTAAAAAAAAAAAAGGAAAACATCCAACAAATACTTAAGGAAACAACCGAAGAAGAGATTCCCAAAAATTCAGAAGCATAAGTGGTTGCTCTTAGGGGAAAACCAGTTTGAGTGTTCCCAGGAGCTGCTGTTTCAGCCTTGAGCTGGGATACCCCTGCCTGCCCCCGCAGCCGCCAATGCCCAGCAAAGCTGGCTTTATTTCTGAGTATGCCCGGGTGCTACCCACCGACAGAAACCACAGAAACAACCTCAGGACATACACAGCAGCTTTAAAAATAAAAATAAAAAATGGCACAACCAATTCTTGCACTCTTCATCTTGGAGGAAGCCCGAGGTCCTCCACCGCCCTGGCCTGCCCTCCAAGCCCAGCAAACCCCCATGAAACCCCGCACGCTTTCTGTGGCGCACTCCTGGTGAGTAAAAGCCCATGGGGACTGTGGATAAGGCAGACTTAATTACTTATCTCTCTCCCATTTTTAATTTTCTCTCCCTCTGGTCCTCTGTTTCTAGACCACAGACACTGCTCACCCTCTGCCGCGGTGGGATGCGGTGGTTTCCTCCCCTATAGGATACTCTGTCTATTGAGCACATTGCGGGGGGGTTTGAAACATCGACACCCACCCCCAAGTCTCATTCTCCACCCACCCAGCTCCACGACGGCTGACGGAGATGGATGGCCACCAGCCTGCAAGGTCTGAGCAAACAGGAGAGGGACGAGGGGACGGGAGCCTGCCCTCCCTTTTATTCGCCTGGCAGCAGGGTCACCCCAGGATTTGGTGCTTTAACTCCGCATCGGTCCCGGCTCTGCCGCCCCGGCACCATCCCCTGTCCCTCACATCACAGCATCCTCCTGCCGCACGTGCGCCCACCAGACATTAAAGAGGGTCGTTCACACACGTTTAAATAAATGATGCTGCTGCAATATTGATTTAGCTGCACGGTGCTCTGAATGCGACATCAGCGTCCTATTAGCAGAGGGAAAGAAACCTCTCCTTGCCCCCGGCCGGCACAGAGGAGCTGCGGAGCAGCCCAGCGGCTGTCGTGGCTGCTCCCCTTGGCAGGGCTGACCCTGGCACTCGAGAGGATTGAAAGGGAAGTTTGTTTTCAAGCCAGCTCAGCCCAGGTTTCTGGGTTTTCCAGATGGTTTGGCCGTCTGGGGATGCCTCTTGATGCCTTTCACAGAACAAGCTCTCCCTGGAATATGGGAACTGTGAACTAACGTTAAAGTCCAAAGACAGATTGCAGGAATATTTTCTGCTATTCAAAGCGGGAGACTGAAAATACAGATGTGTCAAGAAATCAAAGAGTGGCTTTTCCCCTTCACTGCTATGGTTGCAGGATTCTTTTTATATCCCAAATACTGATGTAAAACGAGCCTTTCCTAAAATGTCTAAAGTTAAGAGCCTGTTTCTGTGGAGGAAATTGCTATTTCAATGCAGGATGGTCCCAAGTGCGCAAGAAACAGGAGGCTGGAGGAAAAGCAGGGGATTCCTGGGGAGGGCATCCCTGGATGAACCATGGCTGTTGAAGGGCTGTGCAATATTGCGGATGGACTAGATGATCATCAGAGGTCCCTTCCGACCAAATTATCCTATCCTATCCTATCCTATCCTATCCTATCCTATCCTATCCTATCCTATCCTATCCTATCCCATCCCATCCCATCCCTGCTGGTGACGATCTCTGGAGTAGCAGGAGCATCTCCAGCTGCCTGTGCTGTGCCTGGACAAGGGAGGGACCAGCCCACTCCAGCCACAGCATCTCCCACCAAGGACCTGAGGAAGCACGCAAGCCACTGCCCCGTTTCATCTGTCACCCCCAGAGCCAGCAGAACTCACAGGGACCTTCCTTTGCACCCACAGCCCTTGGAAACCCTCCGTTTCCACTCGCTGTTTTCAGGGAGAGTTTCTGCAGCTCCAGCATCAGCCCCACACAGAGGAGAAGGCACGCTCGCTGCCTGCTTTAGAGAAGAAAATCCATACATGGTAGAAAAGTTTTTAAAAGGCATAATCATTTCGATCTCAGATAGAGCCAGCGCATGATGGAAAGAATTTCACAATTGGCAGGGCAGGAGAATCAATTAAAGGTGTTTACACAATGCAAAGCTCCCAGTGTATAATTATCATTTTATAGTCAATCAATTGTAATTCTGATCCAGGAGCGCAGCACGGGAAAATTAGCATTCAGGAGCACCTTTGATAAATTAGTGAGGATTATGGAGTCTGTGTTTGCAGAGATTTTGGTCTGGCACTAAGGGAGGATTTAAAAATGGCAAAGTTTTTGCCTCTGCAGCTGAATACGCCAGGGGCTGAGGAATTTAAAGCTGTTTAGTTCTGGAAGAGAAGTAGGATTAAAGCCATGGAGAGGGCAGGGATCTATTCTGTATTTGATTAGGAGTTTTATGATGCAAAGAAGCTTTGGGGAATGCTTCAGCTCTCCGTGCACAGGATTATACACATCACTGTATTAATTATTAGTATTAGAATAACACCTAGAAGCCCCAGCAGTGTGCACAGCCCTCCTGTTCAGGGCATTGAATATTTCAAGTTTGATCCAAATCCTGCTGAAATGACCCAGGATCTGAGCCCACCGATCTCCCCAGGGTCTGGAAGGGATGGCTGGATCCAGTGAAGCTGCTCAGGAGCTTCCCAGGGACCCCTCGCTGTGGATCAGGGCGACCCCAAACCAGGCGCAACAAGCAGCTGCCTCCCCAGGGACAGTCAGATAATGACGAAATTACCCCAAATCCCCCGAGCACAGCCACCAATCTTTCCCAAATGAAATCTCAGGTGAGGGTTGATGAGAGTTTTTTCCAAAAAAAATCTTGTCTCTTGACAATTTACCTTGCAAGCCTACACACTCAGTGTCATCCTTTGCCCGACACACATCCCTGCAACAGGTCCATGTCCTTGTCCCCGAGAGCTGGATGCTGCATTTTTCCCCCCAAGGTACCATTTTGCACGGGACCCTTGTGACCGTGGGGAGCGGTGCTGAGCCCAGGAGGGTTGGGGTGCCCGCGGCACATTTCCCACACAGGGTTTGTTTATCTTGGGTACCCAGTTCAGCCAAAAAAGTGACACTTGGCTCCTCGCAGCAATCTCACAACCTGCCCCAAGTCCTTTGGGAAAGCCTTGGTCACCACCAGCCTTACTTCGAACGTGATGTGGACCAGAAACACAGCCCTTTCTTCTCAAAAAGCGAAAGCATCCTCAGCAGGGATGAAAAGCCAAACCCTCAAGAGCTTCAGTGGGGCAAAAATCAGCCAGCGCTTGGGTGTCAGGAAAGGCAAGACAGGCTCACCACAGACCAAAAGTCCCTCCTGGGAATCCCCTGCCCACCTTGCCAGGTCTCAGGACCTCAGGGCTGAAAGCGCTCCCGGAAACCAGCAGAAAACTCGTCCAGTAAAAAGAGATGGTTTTTTTCCAGCTGAATGACTTTCAGGGGCTCACAGGCTCCGCACATGGAAAAGCAGCTGCTGAACTGAGCAGCTGAGGGTCGGGGGGGCTGCCAGCAGGAGGGGGCTGGAAGGAGGCGTCTGGGGACGGGCAATACCCTGCACACCAGCTCCCCATCCACCTGCCCCTCTGAGCCTTTTCCTTTGGGAAAAAGGAATCCGGAAACCCCCAAGGTTTCCAACCGCCAGAGGAGCCTGGCAGACACCAGGCTTTGCCCCCCTGGCCTGTCCCATCACGCTCTTTTCCTTTTAGCAGCACAATTAATAGACAAAAAGCGACGGGGGAAAAGAAAGGGAAGAAAAAGGGCGCAAGCATCAGCTGGGTACAGGAACTGTGCGACCGACCCTCCCTCATCAGCCCCGTCCTTGGGGAAGACAGGCCGGGCTCTTTTCTGCAGGGAGGGGAAGCTGCTCTGTATGCACAGCCCACCCCTCATCCCGCCAGCTTTATCATGGTAATACCGGGAGCCCAGTCTGGTGGCAATAATCTCCTCATTCTCTGCCATTTCCTCACGGGGGGAAAGATCATGGAGCATTAACACAACGGATGTGCACTTTGAACCAGAAGCTGTTCCCTGGGCTATAAATCAGAGCCTGCCACCGCAGTACAATGGCCCTGAAATTAATTACCCCCTCGCCTCGCCAAAGAGAAAGTGCCTTGTGCCACTGCGAATGCGCCGACCGGCACGCAGAGCCGCGGGACAGCCCTGGGGAGCGCACTGTGGGGTGGCTGAAGCCACCGAAGGTGCCCAGAGCCACCAGCAGTGCCCGGCTGCCAGCCGAAGGCAAACCCTCCCTGCCAGCCCCGGGGTTTTTCGGACACACGTCTCTGAAACCTCTTTGGCCTTGTAGCTGTGCCTGGGAAGGTCTGTCCCGCTCCCTCCTCCTCCCCACCACACTGCTGGAGCTCCGGGAGAGCAATAAAAATACCAAGTTGGGCCATGGAGCCCAGTCATTCATCTTGGGGTAAATCCCCGCAGTTTTGGTCCCTGTGCTGATGCAATTAGCTCGCCCACAGACCAGAGAAACCTGCTTTCCCTCGGTTTGAAGGCAGGCTGCAGCACACAGCCCGGGCTCGGGGCATGGCAGACGTAAAGAGCAAGCTGATAGCAAAAAAAGGGCAGGAGAGGAAAATATTTTTTTCATTAAATCCTGCAAAACACAAGACATTTCTAACCCTTTTCAGTTTAATGTGTCATCCCCTCTTTTTACACCTTTCCCCTCCGTTCTCAGAGGCAGAAAGGAAGGGAACAGGGCAGGGGCAGCTCCTTGCTCTGGGCTTCCCAGGGCTCTTTTCTGGGTGACTCTCAGTTCCTAGTAACAAGTCCCGACAATCGGTTTGGTGCCGGATGGGGGTTTTTCACCCCAACTGGCCCATTGCACTTTCACCAGAAAGTCTCCCACCACCAAGGGATGCCGCCGCATCCCCACAAACATGGGTTTTTTTCCCTCTAGCCTTTTTGGTGGAAGCTCTGTGCCAGCAGACGCCCCTCAAGGGACACATCGACCCCCCGAACAGCCATCACTTGCCGAATGTCACACCCGGGAAGCCCCGGTGTTGCAGCATCGCCAGGCGGGAGCATCGCCCGGCAGGAATCAGCGGCAGGGCCGGCTGCGAAGCGGGGTTACCCTTGGGCCGCTCGGGGAGATGCTTTCCCTCTGCACCTCCTGCTGTCGTACGAGATTGCTATTTATGAGGAATACAAACCCGCTTTTTTCCCTTCCCCACAGCCAAAAAGGTCACATCAAGTAAGCGGTGAGATTTCCAGCTCGAACAGACTGTTCGGGGGTTGTTTGCAGAAATTTTTTGGGTTGTTTTTTTTTTTTTACATCTCAAGATCTGGCACAGCAGAGACCGTACACGACGTTTAGTCCTTGTCTCACATGAAACGAAAGAAAGAAAAATGAAGTTGGTGCCCAGTCCATTCAGAGCATCTCCTGCCCGACTCCCAGATCCTCCTCCTCCCCACTGCAAACTCTCACCCCAACTCTTCCCACCTCGTCCCCAGGATGCCGGAGCTGGCAGTGCTGTCCATCTGTCTGCACATCCCAGATGTGCTGACTGTGAGAAGCCAAAAGTATCATTGCCTTTGGGAGCCGGCACTGCAAAATTTATGTGAAAATGAGACCTAAAAACATTGGTGCTAATGGAAGGGAGAGGTTGTATAGCACAACTAAACATATGATCCAAGTGATGTACGGCGAAATGGCAGCATCCATCAGTTCTGAGCTGTTTGCTCACAAAGCGGAGGCTCTGGCTATTAGTTTCATGACCATTCCAAAAGGGAAAGGGGAAATTAGCGCACGTTTCCAGCCTGGCTTTCCTCCTGTCTGCGCTGCACAACCCGTCCCTCTCTGCATGAAAAAGTGTAAAAGGACAAAGAAAGATGAACCAAGCAACCAAAACATAGCCCACAGGAAAGCAAGTCCGTTTATTTAAGAGACACTTACATTTAAGGAAAGAAAACTAAACACTTCCCCAAGTGAAGGACAGTTTTTAGGTGCCACTATTCTCTCCATCCCCATTGCGCCCCAGCACCCACAGCTCCGTAAATAGCACAGTGCATCCCTTTTTCACCTATCATGAAAACTCCAGCTAAGCTCTGTTGGTCCATGGCACACTGCTTGCCTTTAAAAAAAAAGTTTTTCTTGGAAAATGAAGACAGGAAAGACAGAAAAGTCAGCAAGGCAGTGCCTCACACCCATGCCCATGCACGACTGGCGGTGCTGGGAGCACAGCTCCCAATTCCCCACGGCGAAACCCACCAGGATGTGCCAACACTGGCTCCTCCATGGAGATGCTGTATCAAGAGGGCACCATACTGGGAAGTTAAGGGGGGGGTGGCCAAAGTGTGGCCTTGGGACACCTCTCCCAGTGTCCTGGAGCAGGGCAGCACCCGGAGTAAACCCCACTATGGCCCATCCCCAACAGGGCACCCATCCTGGACGCGTGTGCTCTTGGCCAGGGCCATATTCAACATCAGGAGCTGCCTGGAGAGATAAGTTTTTAATTGCTTGGTGTTCTTCAATTAAGAACCCCAACACCCAGCTGAGAGACAGCCTAGCACTGCAATCACGCCTGCCCTGCGGCGTACGGAGCACGGACATCACTGTCTTGAGCACGAAAATCATTAGGATCAATCAGGGGCTGTGGGCTCTGCACCCAGAAATACAAGGCAACCATCAAATACATTTTCAGGGCTATTCCACTAGAAAAACCTCCTTGCCTGAAATTTGCTACTGCAGCATTAATTCCTTCTATTCCGCCGCTCTATAATTGGGACGGAGACCAAAGCATTTTGTACGGTGACTCTTGCAGGAGAATCTCGAATAGCCGTTTATAGCCGACGTGATAAAGTGAAAATAAAGAACCCCACGCTCAGCAGGGCGAGGAACACCTCGCCTCTCCGTTGCTGTTTTTAGCTATCCGAATGTACACGAGTGTTCAGAGGCAGAGCCCGGGGAAGGGCCGCTTGTCAGCCACGGAGTAACTGATATTGATGGAGGAGAGAAAGCCAAAGCCCTGCCTGGCTGCAGGGAGGCTGCGCCCGGGCCGTGACTAACGGCACAGAGCATCTTCTTCTAGGAAGAAACCTTTCATTTAAATTAAACCCTGTTTTCTGCTCACTCATCGTCACGCATCCATTGGCAACCTGAGCTGACGTGACCACTTTATGAATTACTTTTTTTCCCCTGAGTGTAAATTAGACACAAAAGGAAAATAAAGCCATCCTTGCCAGAGAAGGCTGCTGTCACCTGTCCCACCTCCTCACCCGCCGCTGAGTTGGACACAAAGATCCTTATGGGTCCCTTCCAACTCGAGGTTTTCCATGTTTCTATGATATTTCATGCTGCTGGAGACATTTTTGGGGTCCACAGGAGCTGTTGCTGCACAAAGCCCTGTCTCCCAGTTTGCGCTTTGCTACCCCCGTAGACACCCCGTTACACACTACGGGACTGACGCGCCTTGAAATAACCTCCTGATGGACAGAGCAGGGGAAACACATCTTTAATTGTGTTTTTCAGCTGAAGTTTTTATAATTGAAAGGCCCCCAGAACAAGAACAAAAGCTTCCTTTCAGGCAAAATAAAAGTTTGATGAGGAATTTAATCAAAACCAGCACAACTTTGAGGCAGGGGGGGAAAGGGATTGTGCCAAGATGGTGCGTTGCTGCATTTTGGAGGACATCAGGTCCCCTGGCCCAGGCCACCAAGGGCAAGGCTCTCTTGTCCATCTGCACAGCGTCTCCCTGCCTGTCACACACCTCCTGTCCCACCATCATGATTTTACAAGAGACAAATGACCAAACCCCAGGCTATCAGAAGCCCATGTGGGACCAGGGCTGGTCCCTTATGGGGGTCCCCAGGGCTGGTCCCACAGAGGACCCTGCTCCGCAGCAGTGCTGAGCCCCACCAGCCCCTCGCCTTCCCAAATCAAACCTGCTGCTTCAAAGCCCCAGTTTAGCAGGTAGCAGACAAAAGCGGGGAGCTCTGTGCTTTCAGGGACCCCACACCTCTTTATCCACTGGGGAGGATGCTCCAGGCCTCTTTTCCTCTTCAGCAAGTGGCCCATGCAATCACCTCCTCATCCTGCTGTAGAGAAAAGCTTTCCCAAAACCCTGTATCAAAGACCTGCCTTGAATATATATATATGCTACATACATATTTTTTTCCTTCTAATAATAAAACATTTAGTTCTAGGTCACTAAGCAAAGGAGATGGAAGAGGAGAGGGAGAGCTGCTCTGATCTCTTTTGCAGATTTTTATAGAGAAATGTTCTGCTTAACTGCCTTTCTGAGGAAAAAAAACCTGTCCACAGTATAAATGGGGACTGGCCATCAGCCAAGGCTTTAACCTGCCAGCGTTATCAGCTCTGGGGTCTCACTGGTAACCAAAGGTAAGTAGTAATTTAAAGGAGTGGTGTAAAAGCCCATTTTCCCTGTCTGGAAGAGCCAGATATTCACAGGAGAGAAGAAAAACAATAACCAGCCCCAAAACCATCCATCTGCAGCAGACCCTGAGCAAGGAGATGGGGAGGAAGGGCCCCAGGCCAGCTCCAGCTGGGGGAAGCGGGGCATCGCCTGGACCGGGATCCTCCTCACCCAAAGCACCTAATGCAGTGTGGAGACAGGACACTCAGCTCTGCCCCTTCCCCGCTGCCCCAGCCCCGTCCAGAAACCATCACAGCTCCCCAGTGACACGGCATCCCCTTCCCACACGGACGCTTGATAGCACATTAATGCTTCCCCATCAGTCACGCTCTCCAGCACTTCACTGGTTTTTATTCCCCTTGTCTAAATTTCCTCTGATTTGTTGGATGTTCCTGGTACGAAAGGATAACTCGCGGGTGGTTTCCCCAGCGCCATGAGCTGCGGCACATCGGGGGAGTCTGGGCAGGGAGTGAGGCACCAGTGCAGCAGATGGGGAAGATGATGGCACAGGGATCTGGGTGGCAGCAGGTGATGTGAAGTGCCAGACACACAGGCTCAGACCCAAAAACCCACCAGGGACCACGATATCCCCTCGGCCACGTGCAACCTGCTGGGGAGGCCATGGGGAGCTCAGCCAGCTCTGCAGCCCGGCAAGACCCCGCCGAGAGCGCCGGCCACCGCGGGGGCTCTGGGTTTAGTCTTTCACTAATCACAGAAAGGCAGGGGTTGGAAGGGACCTCTGGAGATCGCCTAGTCCAAGCCCCTGCCAAAGCAGGTTCACCTAGAGCAGTAATGCCTAAGTGCAGGCAAATACTGCAAGGTATCAACTTACTTTGCCCCAAATCACAGCATATTGCAGGAATAATGCTGGAGAAATACAGGGAAGGGGAGCGCAGTGCGAGCGCTGGGATTTGGCTGGATTAAACAGAATATGAATTTAAAGTACTGAAAGTTGATATGCTCCTATAGCAATATCCTATAAAGCTTTATGCATATTGATTTAGATAAAGAACAGTTTGCTTATTTTTTATTCCACATTATGAACCAATAAGCGAGCAAAACCCAACTCATTACTGAAAAGCAGGCGCTCACGTAAGCCTTACAGAAAATGTCTGTCTCGTGGCTTGATAGCCATAACAAAAATGATTAATAATCTGCTGCAGACACTTATAATTGCAATAGCTTCCTCTTGTGAATTTAAATAGCTTTCTTGAATTACTGCCTTTGACATAATCAATAAAGCTGAGTTATTGCTTTATCAGGCAGTTCTGTACGGCGGGGGGAGCAGCAGAAACTTAGGGAGCCAAAATCCCTCCAAAATTTCAAAGCTGGGGGCTTGTCCCCATCCGCGCTGGGCCACCATGGCCGCAGAGCCCCTCCGGGCTTATTTACATCCCTTTAAACAGGCTCGACAGCGAGCTAGAGACAGAACGGGAACCCATCACAGCCCAGCAACAAATATTTAATAACTGCTTGTAAACCCAAGCAATATGTTTAATTTTTCCCATTCCCTATAAAAGGGCTCTTATTTAGCCTAAGCAGGCTCTGAAGTTAAATACAGGGTATTACGGTGTGCCAGGGTCTCGGGGGGACACAGGGAGAGTTTCTCGGCCAGGATTTCCATCCTCTTGATGTGGAAAACGGTGTGAGCTTCCCCCCAGGGTAACCCAACCCAGAAGCACAGGGCAGCGATGCTTTCCCAGCCCCAAATAAGACTTTTCACAACAACCAGCATCGAGGAGAAACATTTAATTTTCTAGTTTCAGATTAAAACCAGGAATTTATAGATTTATTTTCCCCCCCGCCCTGTCCTCTGAAGAAAATAATAATATTTCTTTCTAATAGGCAGAAAAAAGCAAGAACTCATTTCAAGCTTTCAGGAGAGTGCTCTGATTTGGCAAAACCTTGCTTTAATTCAACACCCTTTCACACAAACCTTATAAATTAAAGAAAAACAGTCCAAAACTACCAAATAAAGAACTTAAAGGCCAGAGCAGAGAGTCCCAACGACATGCTGCCCTGTGCACCGTCCCTCTCGACGCGTGACCATCACAGCATCCTCCTGCCCCTGTAAAGGTGGGGGAGGATGGGTTTGAGCAGCACCAACAGGCTCCTCGAGCAGCCCGGGGATGCTCTGGGGACAGATCCTGCGCTTTCTCGTCCCGTCCCACTCTGGTGGGAAGAAGCCTAAAAATGCGATCGTCTAAAAATAATCTCCCTGAGGTCAGCAGCGTCTTGGGGAGCAAGCAGTCTTGCAGAACAGAGAGGTTTCCATTTTTTAGGCCAAACTAAATGTTGACTTTTTATTAGTTTGGGGTTTATCTTTTTTTTTTTAAAAAAAAACCTAATTATCTCAGTCCCTGACCAGGGATGGAATCAATCACTCTAGTGAGAGCCCAGTTTCAAATTTGGCTACCCACCCCTAACAGATAATGCATTGACAAGGTTTTATGGTCAGAGAAAGTCTTTTTTGTTGTTGTTTTTTTCTAAATTCATGCCTTTGATAGATTCTTTGAAGTGCAAAATATTTGCTTTTAATAAATGTCATGCTATATCAGCGTTAAACTATGTTTTTTCCATGAGAATCCTCTGTTAGATCTCCCCAGCAAGCAAAAACACCCCCAAAATTAGGACTAGAATTCTCCCGAGGTTAACAAGGACTTCCCATAACTCACTCTGACTCTCTGCCCTAATGGAGATGGATGAGTCACAGGTGGGGCCACTCGGAGAAAATCCCATTTTTCATTTTGATGGCACCTTTTGACAGAAGCCCTCAAAGCGCTTGAAAAACCTTCAGCGTTGCTTCCCAAGCGTGGGGCAGAGAGGGAAATTCCCCTTCAAGGAGAGGTCCAAGGCAAGGCTTTCTGGTTTTGTTCTCCTCTGCTCAATCCAGCCCAAACCCAGCCCAGTAACAGCAAAGCCTCATTGCTGCAGCCTTGTGCCATGCCCTGAAGTCAGCATCCCGGAGCAGTGTTTCCTTGTACATGGATGAAGACATCCCCAAGTTTTCCTGAGATCCAAAAAACCATAAATAAATTTTAAAGTCCCCTACCATTTTGCTCTATCTGTGCTCTCAGTACCGCCGGGGAGACAGCACAACAGATATTTCCAACAGGATCATTTCTTTCACAGAGATAAAATGAGCAAAGTCTTATGAAGACTAGAGACAAGTATAAAGTGAGATTTTCCTCTCTGGGAAGGAAATGTTCCTTTTCCTTGACTAACCAAACTGTGCAGCGTCTTCTCTCGCTGCCTTAGTTCCCCACGCGTTGGGTAAAGCCTCGCACAGCAGGAGAGCACCTACCGCGCTCCCCGCAACACCTCCTCTGGGGGGAAAAAAGGGGATTAACACGTGTAATCAAATCCCAGTTTTAGCAGAAACCTTTCTTTAATTCAATCAGCATCACGGATATTAGGCGAGCAACATGTTAAGCTAATATACGAGGACGCCGTTGCTAAAGAATTAAAATGACTGAAAACCAGAGGTGACAGCGGGATGGTGGGATGGATCACAGAGATGCTCAATATATGCCTATGGGTTCACCGAGCAATGCACAGCGGGGAGATAAAGCCAAATTTAGGAGCATCATTTTGGGGAGAGGCTGGTTTATTTCTCTTAGATGGGGTTAAGGAGTAAGATGAAGCTGGGGCATGAAACAGTCACCAACGATGCCCTCAGCAACACACGCGTGTGGGTGGAGATGACCAGACGTCAAAGCTGCCAAATGAACTACCCCAAACAGGCTTCGTTCGGTGAATGAGTTCGCCCATGCGCCCAAGCAGCTCCTGTATTCCTAGCTCAGCCTCAGAAAATCTCAGGAAATTAAGGGGGGAAAAAAAAAAAAAGTCAAAAAGCAGCCTATTGCGGCAGTGACTGCCACTGAGGAGGCTCTGCAGGAACGGCGAGTGCCGGCAGGCAGAAGGCAATGTTCCCGCGTTAATGCCACAGCGGTGACATCTTCTTCAAGGACACAAATGAAGATAAAGTTCCCGTCCCCAGCCAAAATGATCGATGATGGCAAGGGAAGGCACACGTTCTGGAGAAAGGGAAAGAAGCAACCTGGAAATGGGAGATGCTCACTTGGATGCAGGGCTGGGCTGGATCCCGTCCCACGTGGAGTCAGCCCGGCTGGGAGCCTCTGCTGCTCCTCACCCCCTTCCTCCTGCCTCGCAGCTCCAGAGGGAAGGCTGCCTCTCACTGTGGCCTCTTGGCACCGGCATCAGCAGCCTGCCTCTCTTCCTCCTCCCCCCACGCCGTGCCTTGTGGGATTGTGAATTTTAGGTCATTTCCACAATAAAATGATTTAAAAGGCAGAGGGGCCAGCTCCTGCTCCCGGCTGCACAGAGGAAATTCCTGTCCACCCCTCAGGGGCTCTGCCTCATCCCTGTCTGTGCTGGAGTCGCTCCCAGCACCACCTTTCAACCGTTTTTAACTCCCGCTACCCCCAGCTCCTCGTTCAGCTGCTCCAATCACCAAATTTCACAAATCCCTGAGAGCAGGGGGAAAAAAAAATCTAAAAAAAATCCATTGATACTGAAAATAAACCTATTTAAGGGTTGCAAACATGGGCTGAGTGATGTGAAGCAGCAGAGGAACAGCCAGCAGAGCTCGTGCCCCAGGGAAATCCCTCCACATCCTCGGGCACGCTGGCCAAAAATTGTAACCGCAGCATCCAGCAAGTGTGGGATCGCTGTGACGTGGCTGCAGAAGGCGGCAGGCAGGAGAGGAGCAAGGACACGGCACCCCTTGGCCCTCGCAGCCCCGCTCTGGCCGGTGCTGCCCCAGGACGGAGCCTGCAGCGATGCCAAAGCACAGCCCACGTTAAAATGACGGGGGCTGGCTATAGGGTTCCCAGCCTGGCTTTTAGCAGAGTGGTTTAAATAGGGGGTAATTGGCTCTTTGGGGGAGTTTTTGCTCTGATTTCCCAAACAAAACAACTGACTTGTCATCCCTCACCAGATCAGGGTGTAAATAACCCCAAACTTACATTGGAGCATCCTGGGGGACCACGAGGTACAGCCCCCAGGGGGAAAAGCTTGCTCTGAATAAGGGAAAAGCTTATGATGGGGAAAAGAACTTGTGTTTTTTAGGCACAGATACAGCAAAGGCGCAGTGAGACGCAAACTGAAGCACAAGCCCTTCAGCCTCCCCCCTCTGCCTTTTCCAAATTCGGGGGAAAGGTGGTGAGAAAAGAGAGCACGCTGGATTTAAGAGGATACCTCTGACCTCGTACTTTCCCAAAATGAAGGCATCCGCTGAGGATGAGGGATGAAGGCAGGGCCTTGGGGGTGGTTAAGGAAACATCACCTCCCTCCAATTAACGAAGCCTGGAAAAGCCCCAAGCGTGGCTCCGGATGGGAAGGCTGGGGGCTGGAGCGTTAGGTTTCCTCTCGCTGCTGCACGTGCCTCCTGCCGTATCGCCATCATCTCTGGAACAGTCACATCTCTCAAGCTGTAACGCGCACGTGTGCCAAGCAGGAATATTTTAAGCAACCCTGGCACCCAGGTGCACTCGTACGTGGAATTATGGATGGAGGAAATGTGTGGAAATGACGGTACATGGAGTGTGCCGCAGACCCCGATGCCAAAACATTTAAAGGAGTTATAAGCCGGCTGTAGGAACAGGCTTTCCGTAGAGTAACAGTTACGCTCTGAAGGACAGGCAGGGATCTGGCAGATCGGCACTCACGGGCGGCCAGGCAGCGCTCCCCGGTCAGCCGTCTCCCAAGGACACGTCTGCAACAGGAGCAGCTCGCCCAGCAAATGCCCGCAGAGCTCGGGCCACGTGTTTGAAGGAATACAGCCAAAGGCAGTATCTAGTAAAAGGAAGTCGGTCTTGACGAGAACCAGTTTCTCTATTTCTTGGCTCTTGCCCTGAACTTGTGGGGAGGTTGAAGATATCACCTGCTATATTAAGCATGATATGCCGCTTAATGGCCAAAAAACGCAGATCTGGCCTTCTGCCTCCTCTCCCACCCATGCTCCCAGCCCTTAAATAATTTGCTCCCTTTAATGTTTTTATGTGAAGAGGTTTTCAGGCATGGCAGAAATCCACCGTCAGCAGTTATGGAAAGAAAAGGAGAAGGAGCCAGAGAGCCAGAGACAAGTTCTCTAAACCCAGGAAAACCTTGTTTGTAATTCAAGATAAACAGGCACTATATAAAGTTGGGTGACGAATCCTCGGCTTCTCACAGCCCTGGGAGCAGTCCTGCTGGGAGGGCACGCTCGGGGCCAGCCCCTGACATCCCAAACCCACACCAAAGCCGGGGAGCAAATTATCCCTCAGACCTCTGCAGAAACACAGCCCCCTCGTGATACATCAGAAATCGGGTGCCTCAAATTAAAGGCATGAAAAGCCCTTCTATTTCCATAGAAAAGCAGGATTCAGCCTCCGGCAGCGAGGATGAGCCTCCACGGCAGCCTCCCACGAGCCAGCCTCATCCCAGGAGGATGGGGAAGCAGCCCCTGCCAGGGCTTACGCCAATTAATGGGTAGTTGAAATACAAATTGCTTAAGCAGCAGCCGGAGGTGCCGGGGGACTGCCGTCCAGCCCCCCCGCGCCCCGGTGGCTGCAGGCTGACAAGAGCTTAATTGCAGCTGGGGGGAGAGAGGAGCCCTTCCCGCTCGCAGCTAAGCTGCTCATCCCTGGAGGCATCCTCCCTGGCGAAGGCACTGGTTATTTAATAATCTGCTGGAGTCAGGCACATTCCCAGGCCCATGGAACACCTCTTCATTAAGGAAAGGGAAAGCAACAGCTTCTCCACCTCCCGAGCAGCAGCGGGGCTGACACCAAAGCCCCTTGTCCACGCCATGCACCTTTCTCTCATCCAGGGGACCGCTGCACCTTCCCTTTTCATCCCTTCACCGCGGTGGGTTTTGCAGGCAACAGGCCAAGAGCATCGGTTCTGCATCCCATCAGCCGGTCGGCGATGCTGGGCCATCCTCCAAGACCCCAGCCCGGCACAGCCCCGATCCCACCAGCGACGGGCACCCCTCCCCCGCGGCTGCCCACCGCCTGTACGGAAAAGGAGAGGAAGTCTAGCGAACTAATCTGCACAAAACACATTAGTGACTTAACAGGAGGAAGGGAAAGGACCACAGATAAACCTTAATGATATAAATGTGTCCTATAATTAACACTTAACATGCAGGGAAGATAGCCCTCGGATGGAGTCGTCTCTCCCAAGGAGAAACGTGGTCATTTATATTCTGTGTGGGTCCAGAAGCAGGCGCGGAAGCTCCCACGCACACCACAAGCCCTTGCATGTGTAAATAACGACTCCCTCCAACAAGGGAAAGAATATACAGCAAACAAAATTTTGTGTGCTCGCTCAAGTATCTTATGTTTAAATAATACCAGCTAAGTGATGCATTTCTGCTCTGGCACTAATCACTGCCAGTGGCCTGCAGCTCCGTTAGGGAAATTGCCTTCTTCAATCATTTAGGACCATCTACAGCTTCTCTGGACCCAGAGTGGCTCATTATTAGCCTCGGTGCTCTTACTCACGTATGGGTTTTTGGAGGGAAGATCAGAAGTGGGGGTTTAACAGCCCACCCATGACTCGCGGTCAGCCCGACAGCTCCATGCAGCTCAGCATCCCCCCGCCACGATACCTGGAGAAAGGGGCTCTGGAGGAGACGCCGTCCCCCACCTTCTGCCCATCTAAAACATCTCATCCAAGCCTGCAACAGAGCCCCCAGCCTCAGCCGTGCAGGGAAAAGCAGCGGTGACCTGTCAGTGTGGGCGGAGAGGGTTGCCCAGAGGAGAAATAAAGACCAAAGCAATTTCTAGCGAGTGCAGCAAGTGTCTTTTCCTCCGCAAGCACACTCGGGGCTTTCACTGCCAACCTAAACATTATTCTAACTGTGAAACCAAGACCATAATACATGTCACGGTTGGAGACTAGCAGATTTTTATAACCAAATCTGGAAAACAACAGTCGCACATTTATTTTTAATACATCACAGCTTTTCCCTAACCAGGTAAGAGGAGGAAATCCTTCCCCCGGGGCCCCAGGAGCTGCTTGGAGACGGCGGATCCTGGAGCAAACCAGCCGAGGGGTAGAGAGGACACTCAAGCATCACACTGCTATTAAGGCTGTTGTACTTTTCCAACCGCTAAAATTGCAAGTACGCATTAAGTATCTTATTGAGACTATCAGCACATACAATTTGCGGTCATTAAATGCATTTCCTTTATGTTTCCCTGAGGCTACAACAAACCTTACTTTCAGATCGTTTGCAAGAAAACTCTCCGAAGACTATAATTTACCTGCTGCCAACACCATAAATCTTTACAATTAGTTAGTTGACTGTTTGCTAATGACCATAAACGTGTTCCCTAATACAGCTACTTTTTAATTAGCTCACAAGAAGAGATTTGAGTGGAGAGGAATGTTCAGGTTTTTTTTAATGGAAGTCAATATTATCCCAAGGTACCCGCGACAGCACAAGTTAAAGCGCAGAGCATCCTTCCCCCTCCCAGCCCAGCGGCTTGGGGGAAATAACCCCGTCCACTCTCCAACAGCCGCATCCGGGCTCCAGGGCTGGCAGCACACACAGATACACCGGAGCAGCCAATAACCCAAGGAATTATGAAAAATGTAGGATATTCCCACTGTCGGGAGGGAGGTGGGGATGCAAACAGCAGCTGGGTCCAGCGCGGTGCCCGGGCACCAGCAGGACATGGTGAGAAGCAAAGGGACCAAGGGGTTTTCCCTGAGCCATACATCCCACTGCAGCATCCCCACCCCAAAGCCATTCCCTTTGGAGCCGGCTCCATGCGGTTACACTCGCCTCCCACGCAGGGCAGCAGTTCTGCCTGAATTCCCACATTTATTCTTAATTACCTCGTGAAGAAGTCAGATATATTGACCGCCGCCTGTTCGATACATAATTCATGCACCAGGAGAGACAATTTCCAAAAGTTCACCTTGCTGGATCCTTCCAGGGGAAGGGAAAGAGGGTTTTTTTCTGGGCGTCAGCAATTGCATGCCGTTAGCAGAGATGGATCCCCGCACGCTTTACAGGGGCAGCGAATTTCCAGTCGCTGTCGCAAAACACGGGGGCTGCAAATATTAGCGCTCGGAGGCATTTTGCAAGGCAGACATTTTAATTTAAATCGATGAGTTATTGATTCATTTTTCACGCTGGAAGGAGAGAGCACAGTGTGTATTTCTGCCACTCGATCTGTACTTCTGATGACCTCAGGCATACAGTATAAACCTGATGTAAAATATTTCCTTTCCTAATAGGGGAGCTTTTATGGCCTTGGACCTGAGTGAGCAGAAAGTCATCTGGGAAAGGATGCCTGAATAGGAAACCGTGGCAAGGAAGGTAATTAATGTTCAGCGCATACTCTCAAATTAGCCTATCCCCGAATAGGAAGGAAATGAATCACAATTTGAACTTTTATATAGCCTCAGGGTCTTCTCAGACACTTACAAAATTTCCTGGTGTACAGGAGCTGATAAAGGGCTCGGCTCCCCACGCCCACGGGCTCGGGGAAGCGCGGCGGAATGAAGCCAGGGAGGAGAGCCCTGTCGTCCCTTGGGACGCCGCCCCGTGACCACTGTTTGCTTTTGGAAATCAGGAAGCTGGCAGGGATTTTTAGGGGAGTATCTGAATTAGGAAGCTTGGAGGACAAAAAGAAAACTCTAATTTGAGCCACAACTCTTGTTGGCACAATCCCTCTGCAATAAGAAAAAAAACCAACAATCAAAACTTCATCAATCCTTCACACCTACTGATGGGAACTCACCCCTTGCCCAGCGAGAGCATCACTTGCCTTCCAGGCAGGGTCCCCACCGCGTTCGGCTGCAGCAGACAGGATGGAGAGCCAGTGCAATTCCCTGGCCGTGCAGGAAGAGAAATACCGGCTGTGGGTACAGCACTGCCTCCCAGACAGCCTGGGACTTGGGAGGACACGTGAATGACCAGCCCAGCGTGGATGTCCGCAGGAGGAGGTACCTGCCCTGCATTCCCCCTTCCCTGACCTGGGACCAGGGCCTGTGTGCAAGGTCCCTGTGGAACAGCAAGCTCCCACCCCAGGGACCTCATGAGAGAGCCAAAATTCAGATGGAGAGAGGACATGGGGCAGGACAGAGATTCAAGGCACAGCCATGCCCAGCTCTGCCTGCAGCAGGAGCACTGCGCAGCTCCCATGGGAAGAACATTCCCTTTTCCAGCCACGTTTCACTCTCCTGAGATGATTCTCCAACAACGACTCCTTTGTCTCGCGTAAGTTCATCCTCTTTGACCCTGAAGCCATCACCCAACACTGTCATCGTCACAGTGACTTCCACAGCCGGTCCTGCCATGCCACAGGGGACGAGGATGTCCAGCCAAGGAAGGCATCGGTGGCCACAGGCACAAAAGTTCTTGCTTGACTGCACTCTTCCCCAGAAATCAAACATTTCAATCAAAGTAACAGAATTACAGCCTAGCTGTGGAACAGGCTCAGAAGGGAAGGGATTTTCCACAGTTTTCCATGAGATACCAGCAGGTCTTTGCCCAGTCTGCGTAATTGCGTCCTTTGAAGTCTGGCTCATAAAACAGCAACAACAAAAATCACTTTCATGTCTCCAATAAAGCAGAACTATAAAACCATGAGCCAGCTTCCAAGAAAAGCTGTCCTGTGCGAGTCAGGGCGCCAGACGGGGTTTTAACTGATTGCACGGCCGCAGCTGAGGAGGCCGGGAGGAGCTGGAGCAGCACCCGAGAGTAGCGTGAGTGGAGGGGCTGTGCTGGGGGAGCGCGTCCCAGCCCCACAGGGATGTGGCACAGCCCTGGGGCTCCTCCTCACTGCAGGCGAGGTCATTTGTGCTGGGTCTCGCTGCCCATGGGCAGAGGGAAGCATTAACGCTGCCCTGAGGACCAACGGAGCTGCGGAGGCACTGGCACCTTGCAGGAAGACATGCTTTAGAAAGTCGGGGAGGAAAGCTGCAGGTTGAGAAGAGTGTTCAGCATGGTCCTTCTGGATGTTACCAGCGTGCCCTAGAGCATCTCGCACATGTGGGTGCCCATGGCCAGGCTGGCGCACCCCGGCGTGGCACCCAGCTCCAGCACACTTGCACCAGGGCTGATCAGTAGGAGCAGGTACCCAGCTCGCTGCATTGCGGTGATACTTTTGTGATGTCTCTTTTGAGAAATACTGTGGTTTAGCCCCAAAAGCAGCTGCCACGTCCCACCTTTGGCTGGGAGTTGGAAAAAGACACATGCAAGTCAGCTGCCTCCTTCTGTGCTTGTACCGCAGCCCACATGGTGCTTCTGCAGCATCCAGATCCCACTGAACGCCAGCAGGAGCTGGGGAGCATCAGGATCAACCCCATCCTCCGCACTGGAGGGGTTGGAACCTGGGCAGAAGCCAGGATGCCTTCTGCCCCATCTCCTTGCCAGCCTCTGGGGATAGGTTTCCTTCCCCCTGGGTGCCATGCAACATCTCAGCACTCATCCACATGAGCAAGTTGTCACCACCATGACGAGCGACGCAGAAGACCTCTGTTCCCAGGGACACAGCACCCGTTGCAACATCCAGGGGTGTCCAGGCACTTTGGTGGCCTTTATTCACCCCCAAATCCTTTCTCCATAGAGAGGAACAAGGTCTGGGGAAACATTTCCCCCAGTTGCCTGACGAGAGCTGCCAGTGGGAAGGTGCAGTCCTGAAAAAGTCCCTAATGCAACATCTTCTGCAAGAGCACGAGTGTGGGAAGGTGCCGCATCGGGTCAGCCTCAGCTGGTTGTTAATCAAGGCTTTTCGGTGAAGGAGACATTGCATCAAGGGCAGTTTTTCTCCCCAGCACAACCGCAGAGCACCGAACAGACGCCGAGAGAGGGTTTTGCAGGTGAAGGGAAGAGCCACCTAACGTAATCGGGATAATCATTTGGGGGGTGTTTGTAGAAGAAACCCTTCTGGTAATATTAAATGATAAATTATGTGCCAATAACTTCCCCGGCACTGATCAGAAGACATTTCAGAGATGAGCAGGAGATGGGGCCGGTCCTGACAGTGACAAATTGGAAGTGCCGGCAGACACGCCGCCCTTCCCAACGAGACGGTGAGGAAATGCCATGTGTCAGCATTTACAAATTAAACCTGCAAGCGGCTGCCGCAGCCCGCCAGACACAGCCGCCCGGCTCACAAAATAAATTCCTCTGAGTCACTCTGGTTCAGAGGCGGCTCTCTCCGAAATTAGGCTGACTATGGGCTCATTTGCAGAGGGAAATGCAAAAGCCACATTTGTCATGCACCAGTGTCCCCAGCTGGCAACAGGGCTCTGCTTTTAACCCCACGCTTTCCTCTCCCCGTAGCTTCCCAAGGGGCAGCGCGTTTTGACCGAGACCCTGACTTTGAGGAAGGGTTTGACGCTGAAGGACATTAAGATATTTAACGCTACTAAAGCTCCAAGCCCAAAGCTCAGAACATTGCTCCCACAAAGAGACAGACAGCCAGGGTCACCTCCAAGTCCCCTCCCTGCCAAAGGATGTGGCCATTTCTCAGTGTGGGCTCACTGTGGGAAACTTCAGGATTGTAATTAGACAAGGCACAACAAGAAGAGCAAATCCGAGCAGTGCCTCTGTCAAGGGACAAAGACTGCTCCAAACGCACCTGCACTTGCCAGCAGAGCAGAAGGACCCTTGGCAAACCCACGGAGTGCTCCAGAAGCAGAGCTGCCTCGCCAGAACACGGATTCCGGAGCAAACAATAGCTCTTTGTATTGCTAAAATGCACCAGATGGCTGATGCTGGGAGGATCCAAGTTTAAGAGATGCACTAAGCTGCTGAAGATGAGGAGCAGGGGTGAGGAAGGGAGCAGAGCAGCCTCAGGCGCAGCTGGTGCCGGGGGCCTGGAGCCATAAGGAGGAAGGGCTGCAGAGGTACCCTGCTGTACCACTCATCCCCGGCTCACCGAGCACCCTTCCAGGCAAGCTCCTGCTCTGCCAAGACCTACAAATGTGCTCAAAGGTGGTGAGCGTGGTCTACGAGACTCAGGGAAGAAGCGGAGCCTGGAGGAGAGATGATTTAACAGGCTCTGCCGGGAAACACACCTCCTATGTCGCACAAGAGCAGGATGTAGACACGGGAGAAGTAAGTCGCAAAGGAGAAAAAACTCGTCCCTAGTTTGCCACAGAGAAAAACCTCCCCCAGAGAAGTGCCCTGTATGTGGTACCCCCTACAACGCTTACAGCAAAAGGAAATTATGCCAGAGTTAGCAGAAGGGTGAGGGGGAGGGCAAAAGCACCAAGTAGTGAGTCAAAGGAAAAGATTTTGCCTATAGATGGTAGAAATGCAACCCAGAGCGTGTGAGATGTAAAGGGGGCAGGTTGGGGGTGGAAATGGCCACCAGATGAGGTGACGCAGCAAGAGACCCACCAAGCCACGAAACGCCAGCTGTAAAAGCGGGACAAGCATGGGAGCTGGCCTGGAGATCTCCGCATTATGCAAGGCAAGACATAAAAACTACAACAGCCCAGCCAAAAAACTTGCATTCTGCAGCGCTGCTGTCATCGTCCCAGCGGGCACTATAAATTGCAGAAGAGCAGAGGAAAGATACAGGCGGATATTTTGAGTAGTGGAAAACCAACAATAACATCAGTTATAACCAACTGAATTCATGAACCAAATGAACCCAAAGCTGAAGTGAGTGGTTCCTACAAAGGAAAAAGTAAAATCTGTGCCCAGAGCCACTGAGGCAGAGGGAAATGTGCACTAGGGTTACCAGGTCATCGCTGGCAGGGATGGAGCACCTCGCGAGCCCAAGAAAGAGCTTGTGCTGTGAAGCGTGAAACTGTGGCATCATCTCTGAAGGATGCGAGGGTCGCACACTCCGAGGCCTGGGACTGAAAAGGATGGAGGATGCAGGGGAGGAGGGGACAGACACACAGGGGCCACCCTCACTGAGCACAGCCCCACAAGTCCAAACACAGCAAGAGAACAGAAACACGCTGTTTTCAGCCTAAAAAACACCAGCAGAGGCGGGCACAGGGCTGCTCGGGGTGGTGCATCCGGGAGCTCTGCGCCCACTGCAAAGCAGGGGAGCGTCCCCCGGCAGCGGGGTTTGGAGGGCGGCCAGCGCGAGGCCGTGTTTCCACTCTCTCATACCTGGCACCCGCCTGAGCTCACCCAGAGCAGCCTGCGAAGAGTTTAACGCTTCCCTCGGACACCGAAAACCATGTGCAGGTTTGCACCCTCGCAGCCCTGGCCATTGCGGGCCACCCGAGACCCACCGAGCCCCTGGGACAGTTGTGTCCCGATTCCTTACTAACAAAACCCAAGCTGTTCTAAGCAACAAAATGATGGTTTCCCATTAATTTGTACAATTTGCCCTGGCAGCCTGTCCATGCTCCTTGCCCACAACATGGGCAGGATGGCGGTGGGGAGCCAGCGGCACCAAGGGTGCCACGCTGCCGGGTGTCGCTGGGGTCGTCACGGGGCAACACAATAAATCTCCTGCAAACCCTGGGTTTCTGCTTGTGCCTTGCTTCCCACCCCCAAATCGGACATGCTGCAGCTTTTGCTGAGCTGAACTCTTAGGACAGAGGGGAAAAAACCTTCTGGTGATTTATTTCTTGACCCAAAGCTATCCCTTTCAGAGGAGGTCTCTCATGCCAAGTCCTAGCTTAAAAAAAAAATCAAATCACATTCATTAGCCAGCTCACTTGGCTGGATCTGTAATAAGAATGTAATAAACTTTCCATATGTCTCTGATAAACTAGGCAGTTTAAGTTATGATCAGAAAAAGGCATCAATTTTTAAAATGTCAAAATTTGCCATGTAACTTGGGCCAAGCACTTGTTCTTAACGAGACAGTGGAAGGAGCCAGATCCAAGTGGAGAGTCAAAAGAGCCGGAGGAGGACGTACCAGCTCACCGCTTGCCGCTCCTTTTAAAGCCCTCGTTTTCACCAGCAGTGTCCGTGGTGAGCGCCTTCCCCTGGTGCTGACGGCTGCCTCTGCTCCCAAAACAGGACCCGTCCCCATCCCACCGCGGACGGGAGGTGCTGGTGACCCCTCAGGGCACCCCTCGGCACGGACCCCGGGGGCCCGGGATGCCCGCGGGCAGGAGGGGGAAGGAGGCACGGCCACCCCTTTGCTTCACGTTTCCAGGGGTGGGACACTACCCTTTGCCCCCCAGGCATTTGACCCGTTCACACTCACGCTCGTCCCATGGCCGGAAGAAGAGAAACGGCGACCTTTCGGGCTGACACACCTCCAAGGCTGGTTACTCTGAGCTCAGATTTGATGAAATCCTGTATTTCAGCACGTCCCGAGCGAGCTATGCTCCTCCGGAAAAGGGCTCTTGAGAAGTACTGACACCCTCAGGTACAGCCCAGACTTATTCCAGCTGCCAGGCGCACACACAGCCATGGTGGGAGACTTTCACCTACCGGATTCCCGATGCTGAGCCCTGCGAACGAGCTGTTGGAGGGATGGGAGCAAACCCTCACCCTGGCTCCTGAGCCATGGGCCCCGTGGATGGCAGCGCGGAGGGTAGCACTGGGGGTGCAGCAGAGGTCAGATGTGGGCTCAGGCCCTGTGGGGTCTATCCAACAGTCTCTCCGGGGGACAGAGACCAGTCCTCGGTCCCCGTCCGCGCTGTGGGATGGCGGGAGCAGGACAAGAGCGGGCTGGGACCGTGCCTTGATCTATTTTGCAACCTGCTCTCCTTGCAGCGACGGCACAAAGCCGGACCTTGCCCAGGGGGTGGATCTGAGCACCATCAACCTCAAAGAGTGATGGTCTTTCAGCACTTTAATTACAAAGCAGTAGGCGAGAAGAGGCCGCCTGATGTTCAGCAGGAAATTGAGCTGCACAAGCACGGCAGACATATTCCTGCACGGCTCCCCAGCAGCTCTGGGAAAGTTTCCAAATTCCTGCACCATTAACATTTAAGGAATCGTCTCTGAACTCTGGTAGTTAAACAGTGAGGAGAAACAAGACACTGTAAATGGATTTGTTCGGTGTAGGTCAGTTACTGAAGAGGCCATTTAAATCAGGGCTTGCTGTTTCACACTGACAGCAAAGGTCTGGCTCAAAGCACTTCATCATTTTAAGTTTTCCACCTTTTCTTTTTTTCTCCTTTGACCACTCTCAGGCAACAGCAATATCTTACAGTCGAGCCCTCCTGCAGCACACAGGGAAGGTGAGGGGACGCGGAGCCTCTCGAGTGAGGGTTCCTTTTCACATCAGCCCTGAGGCCACGGTGAGGGGCGGCCCAGCAGGGCCAGTGGTCCCTCTGCACCGAGCTGGTGGTCGCGTCCCAGAGGTGTGGGTTGGTGGCTGTGCACAGCCACGGCAGTGGGTGACGGTGGGAAGGGGCTGTGAGTGACCGTACCCGGCTGCAATCACAGCTCGCCTCTCCTCTGCTCCCCCTTTCGCCGCACCAGGAGACACCTTGATGCTCGGAGCAGGAAAAAACCACCATGATTTATTTCCCCGCACGCACCGGCTTGACATCTTTATTGGTGTTTGCAGCAGGAACAGACCTCGGCGCAGGAGAGGAGCTGCACATACAGACCCTGACACGCCATTGCGTTTCTCCGATGCCCAGCACAGGGTGCTCCGGGCTCTCGGGACGCCCTTGAACATCCCTCGTTTGCAGTGAATCATTTCCTGGCTAAATTGCCGTAGGACTGCGGTGCCAGGATAACAAGGGCGCAGGAGCTCTCTATGCCTCAGGCTGGGGGTGGCAGCTACAGGCCAAGGCTCTCTTCTGGGGTTTTTTCTCAAGTGCCCACCTCATATTTGAGCTAAGTCCAAGTGCCCGCTCTCCAAGCGAGCAGGCAGCGGTGGAAATTTTCCCTTTTCAAACAAGTTGGAGCTCTCTGGCCTCAGACTTTAACACCAGCCCAGAAGATGCAGAGCTTCTTCCCCCCCCCTTCTCAGTTAACCTGCCCGATGCCACACAGAAGCATAATTATAGTTACAAGCTCCTGATTCAGTGTCTTCACTCCCTGCTGGAGAACCAGTTCTCTGTCTCCACTGTCCTCTTACAGAGGTACCAAGCCTGTGGATTTGGGCCTCTAAATTGAGGAATCTTATTGCATTTTATTTTTTTTTAAGCCAGACACGCACAAAACGCATCTGTATTGGCAGCCAGCAGGTTCTGGGCCAGTTCTCTGCTGCATTTTGAGCTTCCACAGCACGATGTGAGCGGAGCAACCAACCAGGGCAAGCCACCGAGGCACAGCACCCTCCCGGCTCCCAAACCGCAGCTCCCTCCCAGGCTGGCCGACAGCATGCCGTGGCACATCAGCTGCTCTTCCAGCCCATCCCGGCACCCTGGGCTTCGCAAGACACCATCGCCATTTGGCCAGGTGTTGGGGGGACTCTTCCCAGTCACTTTCTGGGCCTTTTAAGTGTCTTTTAGGTCACTCTGTGCCTCTCGGTGCCCTGTAACAGTCGGAGCTGGTCTCACTCCTCTGCTGTGGCTGCTCACACGATGCTCCCAGGGTGATGCTCCCAAGGGAGTCTCGGTGCAAGCTTGTGGTAGCACAGCCCCGGCGTGCCCCAAACCATGCCACGGGGGAAACTCACAGCCTCCTCTGAACAGAGAGAGCTTTCCATGACCCCTGCCCCGTCCTGGCACCAGTAAAAAGAGAAAAACGCAGTCCAAAACGCACCCCTGCCCTCCCCATGCGCCCCGTGGGACGCGCTCGCCTGCCCTGAGCTCCAGGCGAGGCAGCACCCGTCGGCTGTAGAGGACGGTTATAGAAGGACTGAGAACGCACCAAACCCCAGTGAACCTGCACCTCCTTACACCCGGGATACAGAGCACATGAAAGCCATTTGCAGGCATTTGAGGCTCCAGTTCCGACCGTCGCCGCGCTGGCAGAGCCACCCCTGAGCCTGGCTCCCTCCGCAGACCCCCAGGGCCAGGGCGCTCCTCCTCCTGCCCCCAGCTCTGCCGACCCCCGGCCGGCTGCCTCCCTGCCAAGCTCCGCTCAGGTGATCACACACACACAGCTGGGAGTTATTGGGAAAGGAGCAGCTCCCCCGGCTCTGCAGAGAGACCGGGACCACCCAGAGCTTCAGAAGACAGAGTCTGCGCCCAAAAGCCCATGTGCACCCCAATCCTTGTCCCGTGTCCAAGCTGCTGACGGCATCGCCATGCAATGTACTGCAACGAAGATTAACGGCCCGGGGAGAGGAGAGGACAAGTTAACCGAGCAGATCGCTCCTCCGGACACCGCCTGCCACCACGGGGCTTCCGTCCCACACGGGTCCTTCAGCCTAGTGCAACGCTAGGGGACAATTTCGGATAACCCTATGTAATGAAGTCAGCTCCAATTAGCCCTTACAGGACCACCCTGCATATAAAACACAGTTAGCTCTGCTCCAGCCTAATCCCCCCGCCTCTCCTGCAAAAGGCGGGGAGCTGTGGAGAGCGGATCGGCGGAGGGAACCGTCCCCTGGCGAGAACAAACGTGCCTGTGCCAAGAGGCAGCTCCTGTGCACGAGGTACCGGCGGCTGATTCAGAAAAACGGATTTGCTGTTTGGAGACGGTACAAAACACTTGTGTTCCTCTGCAGCCCAAATGTTTGCTGGGTGTGTAATTCTCTCCACTAACAAATCCGGGAGAGGTGGGGGGCGAAGTCAGTCTGGAAGGGCTTTTGTACAAAGGCCCTCCTGGGATTTTGCTTCAAGTCTAATTGGCATTTACACGTCTTTAATTTGAGGTGTTGACCTTACAGCGCAAACTGAGGCTGGGCTGCCGGGGCTGCTGCTCCCCCCAGCCTGGAGGCGGCAGCGATGGCAGCCGGTGTCGGTCAGACCGCGGCGGTTTTCCCAGCTCCCCGGCCCTTCGCCGGGAGAGGGTCAGGGCTGAGCCTGCCCCAGCCGCTGCCGAAGGACTTGGATCCATGGACACCCACCTTGGCTGGGCTCTAGGTGTTGATACTCAGCAGCACTTCAAACAGCGAGGTCCTTGGCCCCGTGCTGAGACCCTGCAGGAGCCCAGACAGAGGGGCACGGCCAGCCCCGATGCTCAGGGTGGGCCCCATAATCCCCCCAAAGTGGTGTGAAATCGGGCTGGGGATGGGAGCAGGCTCGGAGATTGGCCATAGGTGGTTTAATGAATGAGCAGCCCTGCAGCAGGGGGGCAGGCACAGCCCTGAAGCGTACCCTCGCCGGCCACAGCCAGCACCGTTCGCCTTTAGAAATAAAAATCACACTTACTGGCACACCCCTACACGATCCACAGCTCCTCGATTTACCATCAGGTGTTTCAACAAGTCAGAATTCACCCGGTCAATAAAGCTGCAAGGAGAGCCCATCGCTCAGCTGCACCCGCGGCTCGCCGGCGCCGTGATGCACTGGCATCAATCACCGGGTGCAGGAGAAATAAAAGTGCTGGAATATTGTTGTCCCAGGATTAATGCCTCTTGCTGTGAAAACAAACGTCCCAGACTTGCCTCAACGTTCAGTTTTGATAAATGATTTGACTTCGCCTTGACACTCCTGTAGCAGCGGGAGACCATTATCCTGAGACAATGTTTTATTCTATTGACATTATCTCTTAATTATAACGTGAGTGATATCAAAGAGAGCGAGAGCCCACCAATCCCTCAGGCAGAGTTTCTGCAGTTCCTCCTGTCAGGGTACGCGGGAGAGATGTTACTACGGTGGTTCAGGGATCTCAAGTCCAGCCGGAAAAGGGCCCGTCGAGGAGGGCAGGATCCCTGCCTGACCCCCCCATCCCAGCCAGGGGAGATGCAACACTTCACGCAAGCTCAAGGCCTATATATTTTTATATAGTTGCAAGTGTTTTGGGGTTGGCTCGGGGTTTTTTTCCCCATTTCCAGAAGCAGAGAGGTTTTTAGAAAGACAGAAAGGTCGTTCGCATATCTTAAAATGAGATTTTTTTAGCAAGATTCAAAAGGGATTTGGCATGTACTACAACTCAGAATACAGTTAACATTCAGATGAAGTTTTTGGAAGGGATCATAAACCTTATGCTTCAGAGATTATGCCAGTTGCTAACGGCTGGCAGGAGGAGACCGAGGAGGCGAGTTACGTGCTCGCCTTTGCTATTTTGGGGTTAGTTGCCCTCCCTGGAAGCGCCCAGGAGCAGACAGAGCCTGGACACCATCCTGCACGGCTCAGCCCATGCTCCCGGCAGCCGGGGTCAGGCTGTCAGCAAGTCTAATTGGCATTAATTGTTTGCAAGATTTTGCTTTGCAAAACCGTTTTTGCCCAGTGAATAAACAGACGACGGGGAACCAAAGCGCGCTCTCATCCTTAAACCCTCAAATCGGAGAAAGCGCTCCTGCTCCTGTCCGAGAGCACTGTGGAGGCGAGGAAAATATCCAAGAACGGCGTTTTTAATATTTGAAGTGAAGTGAGCCAACTTAATTAGCTTGCAAGAAGAAATGGCACAGCATTTTGTACTGGGATGAGCTTTCTCTACAGCAGAAAACCAAAGGGCACGGCTGGTCGCCAGCGCAGGCTCCCACCGTCCCCCCCCTCCCCACAGGGCCGGTGCCACGGACCGTCGATGCCGGCGCAGCGTGGTGAGGGCTGGGACGGGAAAATCAGCTGTGACACGTTCAGCCGAGCGGGATGAGAGGGGGATGATGAGGCTCATCCTGACATCTTCATTCCTACCCTGCAGCCTTGAGCCAAGGCATCTTCGGCGGTGACAGACAGCGCTGCAGGTCCCCCGTGTGCCGCGGGGGCAGAGCAATTAGCAGTGCCCTAATGGCACAGACGGGGTCGGGCATCCCACAGCCGCCGACTCGGGGGGACACACCGGCCCCTAGGGACAACTCAAACAACTCGGAGCTCCTCACGGCGGGGGACCAAATCCTGCCTCAGCTTCACGGCAGCACTTGCTGCTCCTGTATTCGAGCCATACCCGGTTCTCTGTCAGCGGTTTGAAACCGGAGCGTGAAGCTCTCCATAGGGAGCATGTGCTGATTTGTTTCACGATTTCCATTAATTACCAGGTAAATGAGATCCCTGCGCACTCCTTGGGCACCTTGCCTCATCTGTTCGGGGTTTTGACGGCTGCTGGAGCAGTAACTGTGTTTTCATCACACGATGCCTGGCAGGGCATCCTCTCCCCGGCTCTGACCTCCAGAATCATCCCATCTGCTCTACTTCTCCATCTCCCCCTTGGAATTTGTTCTCAGCGGCTAAAATCCACCCCAGTGCAGGCAGGAGAGCGCTGAGCCCTCGAGGCTTCACGTTAGCCGGGGAAAAGTACCCCGGAGGCTGGCCGCAGCTCTTGGGCCGATGCCACCCGGTGCGCTGAGCTGAGGACCTGGCGAGGGGCTCGCGTGCGCGCGAGGCACCAAGCGCATCCATCGCCGGTGCGTTCAACTTTCTCTGCCGAAACCTTTCCCAGAAAGCCAATTAACGGCACCTAGTGCTGGTTCTGGCTGCTCTTATTTCGTAATTAAAGTCAGGCCACAGCTGAGCAATAGCAGCCTTTCGGGGGGGGGCGATGGGGAAGAGGGGAATGATCTGTGATTTATTGCACGGGGGAGAGCCTGTCGCCCGGCTGCAGATGGGACTTGTGGAGCCGCACAAGCTCCGTAACTTAAACCCCGACTGCACAGGGGGGGTCGGGGGGCAAGGCAGGGCTGCGGCTGGGGGCAGGGCTCCTCCTCTCTCCCGGGAGACGATCCCTGAGGGAAAGCAAAGCCAGCTGGGCAGGCAGGGCACGGCCACCACTGCACCGAGCCACCGGGCAGCCCTGGCTCACGGGCCAGTGGGGAGGGGACCCGGGGGACCAGGGTGAGCCAGCAGCACCCAGACCAAGGTGCACCCTGGGGGGCACCAACAGCATCCCCAAACTGCATCCCCAGGGAGCTGCCCCTCGAGGCGAGCCCTCTGCTCCCATCCCGCACGGAAACACGCATCCCGGGCCAGGCGCGCTCCCACCCCACCGCCCCTGACCATCCCAGCAAGGTGCACGTCTGATTTAACGAGGCCGGCTTCTTTCTGGGGCAGGAGGAACATTTCAGATCAGATGAAGGGGGTGGGACACGCTCCTGTACCCACTCATCGTGACGTGCCCCAGTGATTTACAGGCACGCAGAGGGCCCGCAACCCACTGCGGCTGTCAAGGATTACTTAACGCAGAATGAAGCGGATCAAATGCAAATGGGTGGATGGTATGTGAACCACCCCAGCCAGCCAGGGCTGCTAAACCCTCTGGTTTCTTTCACAAGGCTTTGAAATGGGGAAATGTAGCTTCAGATAATTTATTTGCTAGGGGCACTGGGGAGGGCAGGGGAATATTTACGAGCCAAAGAAAATCCACAAGGTATGTCTCTAGGGATGCACCCGCCAGGGCACAGAGCGCTATTTAAGCAGGGAGGGGGGAATGTGATCCCTGCTTTCAGCCCTGGCTGCCGGGGAGAGGGGTCACCTCCTCTGGAGTCCAGTCAGAGCCCCCAACCGTCCCCCCCCAGGGCATGAAAATCAGCGCTGTGCACGGAGCATCTTCTAGAGAAGGGGAAAGAGCAACCACGGGGCTGTTTGGCAGCTCTGTGTGGGCAGGCAGGGACTGCCCCTCCGTCTCTGCCACCCCCTGGGGTCACACCAGCTAGCTGCTTATCGGGGCTGGAGGTGACACCGACCCCCCAGGGGATCTCCCCTACACCCCTGCAGGGAGGTGGTTGAGGCACCATCCCCGGATGTTTTTAAAAGACGGGTAGAGGTAGTGCTTAGAGATATGGTTTAGTGATGATTTTTGTCAGAGTTCGGTTGATGGTTGGGCTGGGTCTGAAAGGTCCCTTCCAACCCCGGCGAGTCTGTGAATGATTCGAGGGTGCTCAGCACAGCTGGACCCAGAGCAGCCCCGCGAGGGTCCCGCAGAGTTACCAACACCAGGAACTGCTACTCGCTAAAATAACCCTCAAGGAAAAAATGTAACCCTAATCACCACTTCTTTTTCTTGGCACTGAAGGCAGTTTTGCTGCTCCTTATGATATCCCGGACGCAGGAAACATGGTGCTCACAAGGGAGGTAGTGGCTCGGCGTTTTAATTGGGGGCACTTGATGAAGATAGAGCCACGCACTGCGAACCTGGCCAGCACCCACCTCCAGCCCCCGATGTTCCCATGGATCTGCTCCACTCCGCTTTCTACATACATGGCCCCAAGCCAGAGACTTCCTTGGAAAAGCAGAGGAAGTCTGCAGTGAGGGGGGGAGAGGGTAATTCCTTGAAATGCTGTCTTTGGGGATGGGATCTGCAGTTGCTGGAAATTCCGCCCCTGGAAGCTCAGCTGCAGGGCTCGGATCCCTCCCCGCCACGGCTGCCAGGCCCCTGCCAGGCCTCGCGCACCAGGACACCACGGCCCACGGCCCCAGGACACCACGGCCCACGGCCCCACGGATTGCAGGCACGAGGTGGAGCCTCCAGTCCTTGGCACCGGGCAGTTTCGTACAAGAACTGGTCTAGAAACCTGATCAGATGGAAAAGGCAGAAAGCAGCTGGGTCGCGTAGGGAGGTGGGGTTTTTAACAGAGCAGTACGGCCACAAGCAATGTTATTAAGCCCAGGAATTCAGCTGGATACCCCCAAAAATGGTGCTCAGCAGCAGCATCCGCCGTTGCAGGGGCAGACAGTGAAGACGGGAAGGATCACCAGCCTGGGAACCAGGCAGGGACCCCCAGGGTGGCTACTGCCTGCTGAGAACTGTCTCTACCTGAGACTAACAACAGTATGGGGCTGGCACCCCCCCCCCGCCCGGTCTGAGCTGCTGGGGATGGTCCCTGTGCCTGCAGGGACCGCACAGCTCCCCACATCCTCCTCCTCCTCCTGCAGGCGCCGCACGCATCCGAAGCGGCAGCCGGTGCCATCAGCATCAAATCTGAAGCCAGCTCGCGTCTGGGAAAATCATGAACTTACAAAAGGGGAAAATAATAAACTTTTTTAAAAAAAAATCCCTCTAAAATAGCATTGTGTGCCTGTGTCCTAACCCCCAGCAACCACGGGTTGAGAGATCAAACCTTATTCCTCGAGGGACTGATATCACCATTTGGTATCAATTTTCCATCTGACTGCTCCTTTTTAGGAATTGTTTCTCTTGCTCCAGAAAACGAGCGCTCCCAGGGAGTCACCAAGCGCAGGGAGCCCTGGCTCCGCGCCGGCTGCACGTCGCCGCCCCGAGCCCCGCAGCCCCACAACGCGGCAGGACCTCCTCGCCGGGCACCGTCCCGCAATGGGAAAGGGACACAGGGACTGGATACGGGGCCATGGTCTGGTTCACCCCAACAGAGCTGGGGTTCGGCACGCGAACCGCCATGGGAAAGGCGATGGCAGGGTGACTCGGAGAGCCCCACGCCCAGGGCAGCAGGGATGGAGCATCCCAAGGAGAGCATCCCCGATGCTCTAAGCTGTGGCTCTCACTGCCAGGACACTATGGCACCTCAGTAAAAGGAACTGCTCAAAGCAGGGAGTATGTTATGGTTTTTTCCTTCCCTTTTTGAAAGGCAGGAGAATTTCTGACAGCCCTGGGTGGAGGAGCTTGTGCATGCACAGGCTTTTTCCCAGAAATGGTCCAGCCCTGACTCTGGTGACTAGCGAGGCGATAAAATTAAGCTCCTGTGTCCTCGTGAGCAGGAGGTAGAAGGACATTTAGTCACACTCTTTAAATGAGGCATTGAACACCATAAAGTTTAACGCCGACATCCAACACACGCTTGGGAACAGAGACTTTGCTGCCAAAGCCCTTATTCGCTTTCTGCAATGGTAACGCTCTCGACGTGGGTCTCAGCACCTTTTCACGCGAGGAGGGGGTGCCCGTGTCACGGCTCACGCCGGGGGCGATGCCATGGCATCCTCCCTCTGGCAGACTGCGAGGGAAGGGGGGCGGCAGAGGGGGCGGCAGCCCCGGGCGGCCGAGGGCTGCGCAGAGCCCTGCGCTGGCCAAGCGCAGAGGGCAGCCGAGGGCCAGGGCTGCCGGGCACCGCCTGTGCCAGCACTGCGGCACTGAGCGGAAAAACACCTTCTGCCTGGTGGCAGGCTGGGAAAGAGCTTTAAAGAGGGCAGATCTCCCCCCGCAACCTCGAGAGGTGGGGGGGGCAGAACCCCCCAGCTCACATGCAGGAGGGATGCTTGGTTTAGGTTTCATGCATCCAGCCAGTCTCCATGCCCTACACCACAACGCGACGCAGCACAGATTCCCAGCCAGGATTGAGACAGGATTAAACCCCACGATGCCCAGGCATCCACGGCGCTCCTCCAAAATCCCACCAGCTCCTTGTCCTCCCTCCAACTAGTTCCTCCCAGACAAAGGGGTTCATTGTGGCCAAAGGCAGGAGAAACCAGGTGCCACAGCTCCCTTCACCTCCCCCCAGCGCCTCTTGGCTGGACTCGGGGCCCTGCAGCCCCGCGCAGGCGGCTGCGCGCACACAGAGCGGGCAGGGAGGAAAGCACTTCCCCATCAAACATCACCATGCCACCCCTAAAACTGCAACAGCAACACCTTGGGCTTTTTTGTGTGTCTTGTTTGGAGTTTTTTTGAGCCATGAGGAGCCCCAGGAGAGGCTCCTGCCCACCACCTCCGCACCAGCGGCCCCACTCACCGCCCGGGAGGGCTCTGTCCCGGCCGTGACGGTCTTCAGCGCGGGGACCAGAGCCACAGACGCGTGTGCTCAGGAGCAAACCTGGACGAGGAGGAGCAGGGAAGGAGAGCACAGACCCGCCGGGGTTTTAACCAGCACAACCAGGGACGGGCAGCGGGCGCAGGCGGAGGGGAGGAGGGAGGCGGCTCCCGCGGCAGGAGCGGGGCTGAGCCCCCTCCCTGGGCAGCGGCCGGGCTCCCTCTGCCGCAGGGGAGGTGGGATAGGGCTGAAGGAAAGGGGCAGCTTCTGTGCTGTGTTTGTACTGCGTTCGTAGGAGCACTCTGCCCTGCTGCGAGCGGGGGGGGCTGTGTCACCCCCGGGCTGTTTTCCAGAGGAGCCGGTGGAGCCTCTGTCGCTCAGTGGGGAAAACAGGGCAGACAAGTCCCGGGAGTCCCCTCTGTCCCGTTTGATTCCTGGACCAAAGGCAGCCGCGCACAGGT
>VXBO01006536.1:455151-477271 GCA_013400135.1 Rhinoptilus africanus | reverse complement strand
ACGTCCCGTTCCTCCCCCCTGCCCGGGCTGGGGGAGAGGCAGCTCCCAGAGCTCTGCGCAGCGCAACGAGGTGGTTGCGGTAATTACTGAGCTTGTGGAGGCCAATTAGAATCCTTGGGAGAAAGTAAAAGGCNCGCAGCCGCGGCCCCACAGCGCCCCCTGGCGGCCGCGCCGCCGCACCGACCCCCCCCGGCAGCCCGGCACCCCCAGACCTGCAGCGCCCGGAGCGGCGTTAAAATACTCTGGCAAGTTGTCCTTCTGCAGGGACCAGGAGCTCGCACTCGCAGCGGTATTCCAGGATTTTATTTGCTCTCACCTGTCCACCAGCAGTTAGCACCAGTCCTTCGTTAAAGCTTCGAGCAGGTGAGCCCAAGGGCAGCCACCTCCTGCGTCAGCTTTGCCGGGTGCAGCTGGGTGTTTTTTGGGTGAGTTGATGGGCTGAGCATCCCCCAGTGCCAGGCCCGTGGCGCCGCCGCCGCCCGCGGTGCCCTGCCCCGGACACAGCCTCTGCCCGGGCCGCGGGTTGTAGGCCCCCGTTTGCAGGTGGAAAATTCTGGATTCAAGGCCAGAGGGAAACGACAGCTGCAGCTTAAGCATCGGCCTCAGAGAGGGCTCATGCCACAGAAATAATCCGGCAGCACCGGCCGCAAGAAGGGACTCGGCTGGTCCCATCCTGCCTGCGAGAGACGCTTTGGGCATCGAGGCAAGTTCAGGCTATGGACCAAGTTCTGGGTAGCCGCTGCCCTCCCCCTCAGTGACCTGGGCTGTATCACAACTGGTTCTGTGATAAGACAGCTTCGGCCCAGCCGCAGGACCGGGGACATGGACGGTCAGGAAGGCACCAGCCCAGGGGCTGCTGGTGAGGGTTTAACGTGTCCTGCCTGGTAAGAGGGATGGCGGTGCAGGAGGACAAGTATTGCTCACCTCACTAGAAGGTGACAGGGCTGTCCTGGACTATTGCGATGGTTTCCATTTCACAGCAGTATCCGTGACATCCAACAAGTCCTCTGGTCCAAGAGAGACCAGAGGCTCCCCCGACTCTGTTCTGTCCTTGCCAAAGCCACCAGCACCGGCCCTTTTGGCTTTCCGGAGGGATACTCTACTTCCCAGTTGGAAGCAGGGAAGGCAGGTGTGGTTACATGACTACTGATCTGTAGTGAGCCAAGAATATCCCTGGGCTTGGGGCTTCCTTCCTACTAAAGAGTGACCGCAGCCCACCCACCCCCCAGTTAACATCCCGCTCCGCATCCCCCAGGACTTTATTTCAGAAATCTGTCACAGTTTCATCAAATCTTACTAAGGCCATCGTTACTTTCATGATTGCACACAGCTTCCTTCACCTCAAAAGCACAAGTCAGCGCTCAAGGAGAGGGTCGAGCGTCTGCCCGCTCCCTTCCCACACTCAGGCAGCCGGGGCAGAGCGACGCGGTGGCCTCCTCCACCACCCACCTGCACAGCCAGAAGAGCGGACCCTGGGCAGCCCAGCAGGGACAACTGTCTGTCAGGAGCTGAGCGACGGGTCAGATGTACCATCGGGGTGTTTGGCAAGGCTCGTCTCAGTCACTTTACGGCAAGGAGAGAGCCAGCGGGCTAAGTGAAAGGGCTCTGGACTGGAATCACTGGAGCGCAAGGTCATGGCACAGAGTTGGGGCTTTAAAAGTCACCACTGTGCTCTCCAACACGGGCAAAGGCTGGAGCAGCCCCGTGCAGGCTGCAGGTACCCTGGGAAGCCTTTAGGAGAGACATCGCTGAAGTGACAGCACTCAGAATTGATTTGCGGTGTAGTCCAGTCACATCAAGTGGCAATAAAACCATAAGTGGCTTGAGGACGGCAAGCTCCATTTGCCTGAAATGAACGGTGCCTTTTAAAAAGATCACTAAATCCCATCAGTGCGACATATACAAACCTCATTTATTTTAAAGGCTCCAATTAAAGTGCCTTTTATTCCTAGCAACAGGCAGTTTTAAATTGCAAAATAATTTCTCAGCAACCATCTTCATTCCTGCTGGCCCACAGGGAGAGAGGGGCTGTGCCCAACGCCAGCCCCTTGGGGACAAGGGCTCCTGAACACCGTTTCGGGTGGCTGGATGAGGTCTCCTCTGCCCCGCCGCGGGAGTGCTGGCCCGTGGCTTTGCCGTGGCGTGCAGGGTCCCTGTTGAGCTGCCCAGGACGATTTCACCTTCCAGAGGCCTCTGGGGATCCAAAGCAGGTCTCGTTCCCAGCACGGACGTGTCCTGGTGGGAAGCGTGCTGGGGCCAGTGGCTCAGGCTTCGGCATCGTCCTGGCTCAGCGTGCCAGTGTCGTATAGGAGCGGCGTGGTCTCGGAGGAGGGGGGTGGTTTGCTCTGCGTGGGGGGATGGCGTGGGCTCTGCTCGGCGGCGGTTCCCTGAAGAGGAGAGGACAGCGGTTACGGCCGCGCACTCGGGGGCACAGCGGTCGGACCTTACAGCGCGCAGGCATCACCAAATCGCCACATGGGACGCGCGTGCCCCAAACCTCTCGGACTTTCACATGGACAAGAACCCTTTTCTGAAGGCTTCTTGACATGAAGATTTTTGCCTCTCCTCCCCTTATGTGCTGTGCAAACACTTATGTGTTCGCTCATTCTGTTGCATGGCACTGTTTCCATCCTGCCCACCAACGCTTGGAACACCCCCCAGCCCTCGGCTCAGCCTGAGGAGCGGTGTCAGCAGGTGGAGGAGTTAGGGAAAAGTCAGCACACTGCATGTCATCAGAGAAGATGAAAGGGAGACGGACAGGATCTTCTCAGGGAGACAACAGCTTGAAGACCCCCAGAGCTCAGCTGCAGTAGGGGCACAGGCAGCACCCATCCCTGCTGTAAAGGTAAGTGCAGCCTCTGGGGAAGGTGAAGGGTGGAAGCCGGTGCCTTCTGGCACCAGGAGGAAGACTTCTGCTCCACCTAACAGCTTACAACTACAACCCTCAAAGCTGAGGAGGAGCCAGACAGGCTTTCAAGCAAAGCACGTGGGCCCCCTGACCCTAAATCATGCAAGACTCCCAGGAGGAAACAGCAAGTGACAGCCGTGGGTGACTCCCTGCTGCTGGGGACAGAGGCACCCGTCTGCCCCCCCGGCCTGTCACCTAGAGACATTTGCTGCTTGCTGGGGGCCTGGGTCGGGGTGTTGTGGAAGGACTGGGAGGCTTACCCAACCCTTTCCCTATTATCCACTGCTCCTTCTGTGTAGGCGCCAGTGATACCACCACGGCCACCGGTAAAGCACCAAAACTGACTACAGAGCTCAGGTGGGGGAGATAGTCAGGGCAAAAAAGCTGGTTGATATTCAAGGATCACCTCCTCCAAGCTCAAGAGCGGTCCATCCCAACGAGCATTCCATGTCAGGCAAAACTGCCAGCAGGCCTACGCAGATGAACAAGGAGATCCTGGCTAAACTCAAAGGCAAAAAGGAAGCATACCAAAGGTGGAAGCAGGGACAAGTAACCCGGCAGAAATACAGAGGCACTCTCCCAGCATGCAGGCATGAAGTTAGGAAAGCCAAAGCCCAACTGGAATTTGATCTGGCCAGGGATGTCAGAGGCAACAAGAAGGTCTTCTGTAAGGACACAGGTGCCAAAAGGAAGACTAAGGGACATGCAGGCCTGTTGCTGAATGAAGCAGGGGACCTCAGAGACCAGGGGAAAGTCTGGAGCAAGGAAGACATACCCTTGGAAGAAAAGGATGAGAATCAGGTCAGAGACAAGAAAAGGTCAGAGAATACATAAGCAACCTAGAGATACATAAATCCATGGACTCTGATGGGATGCATCCATGAGCACTACGGGACATGGCTGATGTCATTTTAATGCCATTCTCCGTAACCTTTGAGCAACCACGTCAACTGGGAGAGGTGCCCAAAGACTGGAGGCAAGCGTCACTCCTATCTTGAAGAAGTTGAAGAAGGAAGACCCAGGGAACTCAGGCCAGTCAGCCTCCCTTCAATCCTTGGGAAGGTGATGGAGCAGCTAATCATAGGAAGCATTTCCAGGCACATGAAGGACAAGAAAGTCATCAGAAGTAGCGAGCACGGCTTCACAAAGGGGATACCATGCTTGATCAACCTGATAAACTTCTATGATGAAATTAATGGCTTGGTAGATGAGGGGAGAGCAGTGGATGTTGTCTCCCTGGACTGACAACACTGTGTCCCATAGGAACCTTGTAAGAAGCTATAACATATGGTCTGGATGAGCAGTGAGGTGCACTGAAACTGGCTGCACAGCCAGGCCCAAAGGGTGGTGAGATGTGGTACGAAGTCTAGTTGGAAGCCAGTGACTAGCAGTGTACACCAAGGGTCAATACTGGGTCAATCCTGTTTAACATCTTTATTAACGATCTGCAAGCTTGCTGATGACACAAAACTGGGAGAAGTGGCTGATACACCAGAGGGTCATGCTGCCCTCCAGAGAGACCTCAACGGGCTGGAGAAATGGGCTGGCAGAAACCTTGTGGGGTTCAACAAGAGGATGTGCAAAGTCTTGCACCTGGGGAAGAGCCACCCCACACACCAGTATGTGCTAAGGGTCACCCAACACCTAAACAGCTTGGCAAGAAAAGGACCTGAGGGGTTTGGACATCAAGTTGAACATGAGCGAGTGGTGTGGCTGCGTAGCACAGGCAGATAACTGTGTACTGGGCTGCAGGAGGAGTGGTGCCAGCAGGTCATTGCTGGTGAGGCCACACGTGGAGTACTGCGTGCAGTTGTGGGCTTCCCAGGACAAGAGAGATGGAGCTACTGAAGAGCCCAGCAAAGGGCCACTAAAACGATGAAGTGAGTGGAGCATCTCTTATATGAGCAAAGGCTAAGAGAGCTGGGTCTGTTTAGCCTGGAGAGGAGAAGGCTCAGGGAGGTGTCACCAACATATGCAAGTACCTGAAGGGAGGGTATAAATACAGAGCCAGGTTCTGCTCAGTAGTGTCCAGGGACAGGACAAGAGCTAACGGGCAAAAACTTAAACAAAGGAGGTTCCATCTGAACATTAGGAAACACTTTTTTTTTTTTCTGTGAAAACTGTAAAAACTGGAACAGGTTGTCCAGAGAGGTCAGGGAATCTCCATCCTTGGAGATACTAAGAGACATCTGGACATGGTCCTGAGTAACCGGCTTTAGGTGACCCTGCTTGAGCAGGGGGGTGGACTAGATCACCTCCAGAGGTCCCTTCCAATCTCAACGACTCAGTGATTTTGTGATCCTGTAATACAAACCCAGATATTTTATACATCAGAAATTCTCTCTTGAAAGCCTTTCTGTGGAGGCCCCCTGCATGCAGGAGGGGAACAACACCCACTAGTTGACTATGTCTGTTACTCCCTGGGAGTTTTCACCTGTTTAAAAACTTACCTCTGGATCTCAAATACTTAGAGGGGAAAAAAAAAAAGGCGAGAAAAGTACTTCCTCATGCATACTCCTCTTCTCTCCCTGATCCCTGCTGATATTATTAGGACTGCAGATCAGGTATTCAGGGAGGAACAACAAGAGCAGGGTCTTGCAGACTGTTTAAGTATGAGTATTAAGACACCTAAATTGCCCCAAATAAAGCCATGAGAAAACATCGTTACATCAAAGCTTGCCAAGAGGGTGTGCCTAGTAGATGTGGACAATAAACATTCCCATTTGATTGGTTTTTATCAAAGTTTAATCAAATCAGGACGAGAGAAAAGTGTATTACCTTGACTGGGTACCCACCTACAGTTTGGCTTCCTGCAACACCGTCCCCTTAACCGGAGGCAGCTTTTTGGCAGAAGTGGCCTGGTTGGCCTTATTACTGTCTGAATTCTTTTTATTGCTACTCCAAAATAAAGAGCATTTTTCCTAGAAGACAATCAGGCTAGTTTACGGTGCACTTGGACATGAATTCCACAAGGGTTCCAATTTTAGGAGGAGATTTTAATCACTGTTTAACTAGAATCTAGTTATTAATGAAGATTTCAAGATTTAGGTTAAACTAAGCCCTAGTTAAGATTTTGGTCAGTGTCAAGCCAGTTTTAAAATGGTCTGTTTGCCTTTCAAACGCATCGCCACATAGGCTTTGGGCCAGGTTAGCGGAGGAGAGACACAACACTGCCTCTGGGCATGTTTTATGCCTGCACAGATTTACTCATTTTTGAGAACTGCGGGTCCAACAGATGCATTTCAAACCGGCTCCACCATACTCTAGACTGATTTTAAGTGTTTCACGGTATCTCATCTGGACTGGGTTTAGAGCACACCACTCCCTCCAGAAGCCCACAAGATACTCCAGGACGGAGCTGGGTTCAGGGAGACCTTCACGCTGGCAGACACGTGCAGGTGGACGATGCCCTGCGCGGTGTCCCCTCTGACACGGGCTGTGCCTTCAGGAGGGAGGGCTGCTCGTGATTCAGCAATCATCGCTAGATCAGCAACACTTCAATCAAACGAGGAACGCACCTTGGCTGCAAATTGCTGGCTTCCAGTTTACGAGCTCTTATCTATTCATTAGGCAGAGACTTTCATGTGTCATTGCATAGCTTCCTCAGAGATTTATAAGGTCATTGAGGCTTTTTAATCACTTTCCAGGTAGTCAGACGCTTCCTGCAGTTGATTTTTAGTTGTAGCACTTCGTGACACTTTTGGCTGAGCACCCAAATACAGCTGGCTTATGCCTGGGTTTGGGGATATTTCTCAAGCAGATATTCAGTTGACTGAAGTGAATTTGAAATCCAGCTTTTTTCCCCTGACGCTTTCTGGCACGGTTAAGGCTCTTTGATACCAGGAATTAAGACTAGCACAAAGGAAGGTGAGGAAATACCACCCCAGGACTGCATAAGGTCTTGGGAATAGCTGCCCAGCAAATACAGACTTTTTTCAGACGTGCTGAGCGGAATCTGTTCGCCAGCAACCGCTTGCATTTGCCGAGGCAGAGGTTCCGCACACAGAGCCCCAGCGCCTCGGGAGCACGGAAGGGCTCTAGCGCTGAGCCCTTGGCCCTCGCATCGCTCCCACCCTGCAGGGAAGCGCGTGGAGGAACAAGGGGATTTGGGATCATGGGTTTAAGTCAATTAAGCAGTTGTAGGCTTGGTTAAAATCCAATTACGTGATACTCTGAGAACCCTGGCGCTGTTTAAAGTGGGTTTGCTTTAGTCTTTCAGAAAGGGCAGTTACAGGAGGTTGAGCAAAAGCAGGCTCTCGCGCGTGCTCTCCCTCATCCTAAGCATTGCTTTCTCACCCCCACAGTAGCCTCCTCACTTCTGTAGCTTTAGAGCCAGCTCAAGCCGTTTGACTGCTGTGCAAGACTAAATAAGCTTGCTTTGATATAGGTTAAGGCAGGGAGCTAGAGCTCCACTTCAAGAGCTAAAGCTCTTAGAGAGCTTAGTGTTATCAGATGAATGTTTCGGAGCCGGAGGCCACAGATCTCTAAGTGTTTTAGCTGGTTTATGTTGTGTCCTTCCAGCTCAGGCCAGACTCCTGTCCCAGCCAGGCACCTTCTCCACCCGCCCCATCCTGGGCCAGCTCCTGCCCGGCTGCCAGCTCCCCGCCGGCTTCAAAGGTCTTTGCTCCTCAGTAAACCCAAAGGTCTTTGCTCCTCAGTAAACCCAGATCCCCAAAGGCCCAGAGGGTTTAATTTCCAGAGCTATTTGGAACAGTTTGCAGGGAAACAAGTGAGTTTCAGGGAAAGGCAGGGTCCGGTCTGGGTTGAGAAGCAGCCACGGTGTCTGCACCCCTTCTGCAAGAGCACAGTGACTGCGTTTCCTTTGTGATCAGGCGCCTACACCCCCTTGCAAAGGCTCTGTTCAGCTCGGAAAGCTGTTGGCACCCTGCAGCGATGTACAGAGTTGCACAACGGCACAGACCTGCTGCTTTCCACGGAGGCTGGGTTGAGGATCTAGGCTTGCTCTTAATTATCTGGGTGCGCTGAGAAATGCCCCCTCCCACAGGAACCCACTTCCATCACTGCTGCGCGCTGAGATGGCCAGAAACGCTTTTATGTTATCTATTTGCAGCCTGATTTGTAGACGGCCGAGGAAGCCCTGCTGCTGTGTGCTGGCACCTGGCACCATTAGGACATGATTTGTGGCATCAGCCAACGTTTCCTCAGGGGTGTTAGATTGTCAGCCCAATCTACATCATCTGATTAAGTCTGATTTGACTAACAGCATCTCCCATTAGACCTCTGCAAGTTCTTACCTGACTCCTTGCCATGAGCACAGCTGCTGAGATAACAAGCGGGACACTCAGCCCAAGGAAGATATACTGCAGGTAGTCCAGCAGGGACGGGATCAGCACCAGGTTGGTGTAAAACTGCTTTAGGACTGCGCCTTCGATGGATCCGCTCTGCTCAAAAAAGCAAAGTTGTCAGTAGCATTTCCCTCTCATCCAGGGCCGAGACAGACAGACACCTCTTTCCCACCACCTCCCAGCACAGATTGGGGAATTTATGCAAGATTCAGCCAGGCTAGAAGCTTTTACTGGAGACACACACAGCCGGAGACTGCGCTCCCTGGCCCACGTTAGCATGGGGATGCTGGCAGCTCTCTCTGGGCCCTATTTAACCCCACATCTAGGGCAGAGCCAGAGGGTTACCAAGTATAGTGCAGGGTTTGTTCGGGCTCAGAGGGATTAACGACATAGCAGAGTATTGCAAAGCCTTCTGTTGATGCTTAATTAGTCTGTCTGGCTTAAAGCTTTATCCAAAGCGGAGTTTCCCCAGCCCTGGGTGATGGGGAAGCAGCTTCCCTCCTCCCGCGTGAGAGGCTCTGCAGAATCAGGTGGAGGAAGGCAGCTCACCTCTGCAAACCACAGCAGCGGCAGGACCACTGGCTTAATCTTCCCTGTTTGACTAAGGGAGGGAAAAAAAAAAAATAAAAAAATAGGCACTTATATTTCTGGTTGATCAGGCCACAACCAGTGTCACAATTCTTCCTAAAAGGACAGCTGACTGATATTGGCCAGGAAACCAGCGTAAGGAGGTAGCGATTCCTGCTGCTTCAGTGAGCTCCTCCCCCCTCGAGAGACCAGGTCCAACTCGGGCCTTTCACACAAGAGCAGAGCTCACGCTTCCATCCGTGCCCGACTCCCGGAGGACAGCAGTACATGCCATCCCAAATCTGGGCTCCAGGGACACAAACTCAGTGAGCTGGAATGTCCTTCTGTTGAAGCTGAAAGTGTCTTTTTGGACACAGGCTTCAGCTGTTTTGCCTCTCCATGCTGGCTGCAGCACCTTCTGAGCAGCAGCACAGTGCGGGGGAACCGCTCCTGTGCCTCACCAGGAGGAGCAGCCCATTCGTCGGCTCTCCGGTCTGGTGCAGGAATGCTGCAGGAGCCCAGCGAACAGGCAGCCACCCACTGTACTGCTACAGGACAGCAGTTTGAGGTCACCGGGAGAGCTGGCATCTCACCACACGAGCCAGCTGGTACTGTTAAAGCTGCTTCATCTCTGGGCAGAGTAAGGTCTGCAGCAACCCCAGCATCAGCAGCACTCCCTGCCTGAGAAAGGGAGATGGCCATTTCTAGAAGGTGACTACTTACATTATACCAGACACACGCTTTATGTACTGGTTCAGCTGGAGCTTGATGGAGCAGTTCATGGGGATGCCTGTCATCTGCATAGGAAGAGACCCACCAGTTCGTCAGTACAGCCAACATTTGTCTGGAGAGCTCTGCAGAAGAGCAGCCCTTTGCTTTCCATCACAGCTACTCTGGGTGCCACCTTCCAGAGTGACGGATTAGATCATCCAGAGATCCACTCCAGCCACCACACAGGAGACCAGGAAAGTGGCTGGGGTTTCCACCAAAGAACAAGCAACAATCAAACAGGTACAGGTCTCCTGACTGCTCATGGGGGGGCAACACCATCCCCATGGCAGTTTGTAGTCTGGCCCCTTCGCTTGAAGGTCACCAGCCAGGGAGATTCTTGCACGCAGCAGCATCCAGAAGGGAGCACCTCCCTTGGGGTGGTCTGAAGGCACAGAGCTAACCTGGCCAGAGGTGGCTGCCGTAGAGGGTGGCAGCAGACATTCAGCAGGCAGAGAGCATGAACCAGGGAGGTGGTGTGTGACTCAGGGCTCGTGGGACTGAACCTGAGCAAGTTCAAATTACCAAATAGCATATGCAACCTTTAGTTGACTCCCTCGGCAAAGTGTTTTAATAGCAAGTTCACTGTTCTTCGAAGCCTGATGAACCTCTCCTGTTGTTCATCCTACCAGCAACAGGTAGGATGCAAAGAGGTTCATGCACACAGCAAAGAACAAAAACATTTCTCATAACTAGGAACCAGCAGCCACTGTCCAGCAACACCCTAAGACCATGAAAACACCACACTTCAAAGTTGGTCTTGCTGACACCCATTAAGGCATTGGTTTCTCATGACACTGCAGTTTTGCAACACATTTTTAAGGGCAGAGAGCTTTTGTTGGATTGACTTTGTTTGTACTCAGCAGGCTGCAGCTAGATAAGAATATAGTTAATCGTACTGTTATCAGTAGATGTTTGATACTGTAATAAACTTAATTAGATTTCCATAATTACGATAAGAAAAGCACGGAGAACCCAATGCCTAGATAAGAAGCACAGGTTAGCTTACCTCAAGTGAGAGACTGATTTCTTGCTTGAGCAAACATCACTGAACATTTGTAAGATCATAGAATTGTTGAGGTTGGAAGAGACCTTTAAGGTCAAGTCCTACCACCAACCCAACACTGCCAAAACCACCACTAAACCATGGCCCTCAGCACCACGTCTACACATCTGTTAAACGCCTCCAGGGATGGCGACTCCACCACTGCCCTGGGGCAGCCCGTTCCAATGCTTGACAACCCTTTCAGTGAAGAAATTTTTCCTAATCTCCAATCTAAACCTCCCCTGGTGCAACTTGAGGCCGTTTCCTCTTGTCCCATGGCCTGTTCCTTGGGAGAAGAGACTGAACCTCCAGCTCCCCCCTCCTTTCAGGGAGCTGCAGAGAGCGAGGTGGTCTCCCCTCAGCCCCCTTTTCTCCAGGCTGAGCACCCCCAGCTCCCTCAGACGCTCCTCACCAGACTCCTGCTCCCCTGCTCCAGACCCCTCACCAGCTCCGCTGCCCTTCTCTGGACTCGCTCCAGCACCTCAATGTCTTTCTTGTCATGAGGGGCCCAAAACTGAGCACAGTATTCAAGGTGGGGCCTCACCAGTGCCGAGGACAGCAGGACAATCATGTCCCTAGCCCTGCTGGCCACACTATTTCTGACCAAGTGCAACACAGGTCGTACGTGGAAGATCCCAAGGTCCCCTCCCCATCAGCAGCGGGGACAATGGTGGCTCAGGACACCCCAGCTGATCACCACTGCAGTGTGACACGAGCAGTGTGACACCGTGACAGTCCTGTGCAGCAGCAGACAGATGGGTAAGCTGAGAGAGTAGAAGCCAGGCCAAAAATTATGGCGATAGCTTCAGCTACAGCGTGGTCTTCAGACTTTGCCAGTCATGGCAGTACATGTTTGCAGATCTGGGGCGTATCTGGGCTGCTGCTAGATACACCTCCTGGTGTTATGGACCTGAGTCAGTGGAAAGAATTTGACTGTGCTTATCAAAACAATTACGCTTATAATTAGTTCTGCAATTCTCTAGAAGCCAGGCTCATTATTCAATTAGTTTATAGCTTTGATATTTTTATCTGCACGTGTCCTTGCCAGTCTTTGCACTATGGAACCTGCTCAAATCAGTGCCATGGGAGCGGAGGGAGGCCACCACGCAGCCGGTGGCAGGCTCCCCCACCCAGCTGGACCCTGGGGCAAGGACAGGACCCCACCAGGCGCACTCACCGGGTGCACGTCCAGGAAGAGCGCGTGCTGGTCCTTGCTGGGGTGCAGGCCTTCGACAGCATCCACCAGGACTGGGTCAGCATTGTAGAAGTGAGGATGGGAAATGAACAATGGTGCTTCTGGATGAGGAAAAAAAAAAAGAGACACCTTATGCTCATTCAAACCCATCCGAGAATGTTTCTTGAGGTTTTATTAAGCCATTGCAGCTTTTATACTCATCTCCTCCCAACCAGAAAGCTCCTTCCCTTGCTTCCCTGCGATTGCTCTGGGAGGGTTAAGACCCAGCGTTTAAGCCACCTTTCCCCGCCAAGCACCACGCAATGCCACGGTAACTCGCTGTACCCAGACACGGGTTAGGACACCAAGTCTAAATTCTCCCTCCTGCGTGACCTGCGCTCAGCATCCAAAGTTAACATTTAATTTGGCAGTTACATGGCCTGCCTCTTCCAACCCTTGCTACCCAGCCTGGGGGACCTAATGCTCCTGCTGTATCCCTGGGCATTCCCAAAATGCCAGGCTGTCATGGATCATGGATCAAGGGGGCTTTGGGCAAGGATTTTCAGCCTTTCCCCCCTTGCCGAGTTGCCTGCGGGAGCGCAAGGCAGAATGCCGTGCACGCATACCCCAGTGGCACCTTTTATCCCTCTGGCAGAGAGCAGAGCCCATTTTCCAGACATCCAAGGTTGTAGCACATCCCTACAGTTTAATATTGGAACGGCAGGGAGAGCCCAGGGCGGACAGGACTTACTGAGCCTACAGGTGCTGACGTTCTGGATGCCGGACTGCATGCAGGGGCAGAAGCCTTCATTGGGTGGATAGTCCGTGCCATTGGCAAAGAGAGTTTTTGGTGCCACAAAGCGGTAGGTGGGCACACCCTCGAACTTTCCGGACTGCTCATACACCAGTGTCATGGATCTGGAAGGGTTTTGGTGGAGAAGGATCAGGATTAGCCAACAGGTTCCCAGCCCAGAACTGGGCTCTTATCTCCGCTGGATAAGATGCGGTTGCAGTGGAACTTAGACTTTGAGATCAAGATAAACACTCAGAGCAGTGCTTTGGAGGGGGAATGAGTATTTAAGCCATTTGCTTTCCATGTTTTAAGCACAGATAAAGGGCTGGTCAGGACTAGTTATGGAGAGAAACCACAGGCTTGTAAACCTGTTTGCAGTATCCAGATGAGATTTGTTTAAAGGCATGCAGTAATCCCCAGGGCTGCTCTCCAAGAGGTAATACCCTCTTTGTGCGAGCCTTGGCTCCGAGGTAAAAGTGCTCTGTCACAGAGGATGGACACTGGCTAAATATCTTTCACAGCACAACTCCAGAATGGAGGCCGTCAGGGCAGTGGAAAATTTTACCTTATGAACTACATTATGCAGCAAGATTATTTCTTTTTCTTGATACAACAGGCTAGAGATGTTATGCTGCGTTATTGCCACCAGCTGGCCAGGATAGATGCAAGTTTCCAAGAGGGAAATTTGCTTCCTTTGCATGTGCTCCGAGTGAGGCTTGCAGGGCTGCAGACAGCCTGGGCAGGCCAAGGGGATGCTTAATCCTACAGCTGCCTTCTGACACCAGGACCAAGGATGGGGGATTCGGGGCACGTTCAGTGGTTACATGCCTCTTGGCTTGCTCACCTTCCTGTGAGGAAGCAGAGGCTGCTGAAGCACACCAGCAGGACAAAGCACTGTCTATGTTGCAGGGTCATCCAGGCAACTGCATCTCAGCATCAGCTGCACTATGTGCAAACAGCATAGGAGAGACGAGCCCTGCACACCCTGCAAAGAGCTGTGCTCTTAGCCTACCAACTGATGGTTCTCACTCCTTCATAGAATTGTTTTGGTTAGAAGAGAGCTTTGAGATCACCAAGTCCAACCACTAACCTATCACTTCCAAGTTACCACTAAACTAGCCCCTTCCTAGCCATCCGGGCTAGCAGAGAGGCCGAGACAAAGATCTGGGAAGAAGCGCTCCCTGGTGAAGAGTCGGAGCCACTTCCTCCACAGCACCGTCGTGCAGGAACCTCCTGCGCCAACAGGAAACCAAGCTTGGTTTCCTCCACTTCACTTTATGCCTTGCCTGGAAACATGCTCTGTTCCATAGAAGATTTCTGTAGTTTCACAGGAAAAGGTATGTGTATGTAAACTTTGATTACTGGTAAATTTCCCTGTAAGTCCTTGGCTCTGGGTCATTTTGGTATTTGCTGATGTCCCTCATGTAGAGGAATTCCTGCACTAATACTTGGCTCAGCTGACTTTGCTCGTTCCATGAAGAGGTCATTGTTCTCTATTCAACATGAGCACTTGCTTGTTTTGCAGCACTATCTACAAACCTGAATTAACATTATCTTCCTTATCTTCCCCAAGCCAGGGATAGGGTTTTGTGCCACCGCCAGCCTCCTGGCCTCCCCTCCATCCAGCCTCGGGGAGTTTCCGCACAGGCAGGCTCCGCAGGGTACTTTAACCCCCGTGTGATCAGCTAAGGTCAGGCTGTCTTACACAGGAGAGACACGCACCGCAGTGCATGAACCAGGCAGGAAAAGCCGAAAAAATAAGCAGCAGTCTGGAAATGGTGGCACAAGCCCCCCACGACATCACTTCTGCAAGCGCTCAGCAAGCTGAACGTTCTGCAGATGGCGATGGCTGCATTTCCTTGAGACAACTCTTACTTCTCCCTCTCGCCTCCCGCATCTTATCTGGGCTGGTTATTTCCTACTGATTCAACACGGCCAAGTTAGGCTTCTCCAGTGATCTGGAAGGTACTTATGGATACATTAGACAACTACACTGTTTGCAAAGCTCAGATACTGCAACACTGAACCGCAGCTGAACTTGAACTAGAGCATCTAGACCCGCGGCCTGGGCATCGCTGCGCAGGTTCTCTGTGTGCACAGGAGGAGCGCTGCCTCTCCCGCCACCCCCACAGGGACGCGATGGCGTCTGCGGCCTCACCTGCAGGCATCAGGGCTGTAGAACTCCAGTGATGTCGGGGACATGAACGGCGGCCACATCTCCCCCGCGGTCCCGTTGATCATGTTGCACTCGCTGCTCCGCCAGTAGTTCACCTGCGGGACAGATGTAGAGAGGAGAGCTCAGAACAACCAGCTTGCTGGAGAAGTGGCTTCCACCCCTGCATGGGACATCCACCACTCTACGCTGCTCCCATAGGAGCTCGAGGGAAGAGCTTCCAAGTTCTCTCCCATTCAAACATCTGTCCCAGGAGCTCCCACAGCAGTTGATCTGTAGATTCAATTGATGTTAGTTAGGAGTGGAATGCCACAAGGGAAGAATAAGCACTCCTTTAACAAGGATATTTAAATAACGCCTTAAACACAGGCCATGGGAGCCGAGGACTTCAACCATTAGAAGCAAGCAGCTCCAACAGCATGTCAAGGGACTCCAAGTGACACTAATGAGGAGCTGAACTTCATGCTTCATGACAAACCTCTTGTCATATATGGTTTCTTCTGGCAGTTTGATAGAATTCGCAGCAGATGAAGTCCCATAGAAACTTGCCTTCAAACCCCAAACCCAGAGATACAACAGCCCCGACCGCTTTCAGTTTAAACTTGCTTTAGATCAGGCGCTGCCCCCATATTAGAGGTTTGCCGCCTGACACTCACCTTCTTCAGTCCATTCCAGGAATCCACCATGTGAACTCTGCTGATGTTCTTCATGCCCGTGTACACTGTAAACAGCCCCGAATTGGAGTTGTTAAGCTGCAGAGAAACGTAACTAGCTATTAGTCCATTAGATGCAGCAAGACTGCAATGTGTTAATGACTTTGCATGCTTCGTCAGCTCTAGGGATGCTTCATACTGTAAGTTGCTGCACTTTCACTTACTACAATTGCCAGTGACAGCTTCCAACACGTGCTTTTCCGCTTGAGGGGAGAATTAAGGCAGCCTTACACAACCACCACCAGCTACACGCGGCTGCTCCAAACGGTTTGCGAGGGGGATAGCCCAGACACTCAGTCCCAAGACCAATACTGCTGTGATTTTAGTGGTCCCAACCAACAGTTTACTTACCTCTACAAATAAGCCAAATTTTCCCTTGAAAGGGATCAGGCCAGGAACAATTGTATTTATTGTGTCTAAAAGAGGGTCTTCATACCCCCACAGGATCTCCCCCACTGTCCGGTTCATGAACGCCTCCTGTTTCAGGCCAGCCAAGGCTCCACTCAGTAAAAGCTTCACAAAGTTTGGGAGGTTTTCCATCATTACAGCCGCTCCCTGGGAAAGAAAACAAACATCAGATGAGAGCCCCAGCTTTACCAAAGAGGAAGCAATGCATCTTTAGCGCTCGGCAAGGTCCCTTTGCTGCACCGCTCTGCAGCCCTAGAGAAACCCTTTGGACAAACTGAGGTTCATCTTCTATCCCCAGAACGGGAAGAAGGCACCTGAGGGCTCACAGGCTCCATTTCCCCAGAGGATGCTCAAACAAGGTTGCAGAGTCGAGCCCAGCTGCTTTGCCAGCCCCCCTGCACACTCTGCTTTTGGAAAGGTAACAGCCCAACACAACCACCAACACCCAGAAAGCACAAAACTGCATTTTATAAGCTTAACCACCTCATGGCGTGATTAGCCTTAAGCCCTACAAGAAAGTAAGCTTTGAGTCAGCACTGGGCATCAGCGCCCTCCCCGCAAGCTCAGAAGTTGGTACCCATCCAGGGAGCAAGTTCTTACCATCATCAAAATGTTTGGCACAACGATGTACTCTTCTTCGCTGCCGTTGGACATGCCCGGCTGGAAGAAGAGTTGCCGGTACTCCAGGAAGGAGACAGTGTCATTGTCATGGAATGTGATATTTGTTTTATACCTGAACTCTCTGCAAAAGAGATGGGAGACATCATGGGAACCTTTCCCCACGTAAGTGCCCCGGCCACCCCTGTGGAGCAAGGATGGGCTGCATAGGCCTGGGCTTGCTTCTGAAGAGCAGAGGAAGGAGACCGAACCCCAGCAAGAAGCCATGGACAGTAGGAGAGGCAGCGTGCCGAGGAACAGGCGGTGCCAACCTCACTCCGAGACCAGGGTTAGGATCTAGCAGGAGGAGACGGCAGCCTGCGAGCGAGGCGTCCCTGACAGATGGGATCCTGCAGCAACTTGCAGACAACAAGTGTTTCTTCCCAGCTGAGAAGTCAGAGACAAAAGCATGTTGCCCCTGTCATTTCGCCTACAGCTGTTGAAAAGTCCAGCCCTATCTAGAGAAACGCCCAGATAAGGAGATCTACACCAACCCACACACCCAAACAGCCTGACAAACAGCAGAGGACCAAACGAGGCGGCACAAGGCCCATCAGTGAGCCCACACTGATTTGCCCCAGAGCTCCCTGATGGCCCCAAGGTTCAAGGCAGCTCAACCCCCCACGCAGCACCATGGCTCTCCTGCTCCTCAGGGCTTCGGGCCGTGCCACCTCCCGCACGCAGCCCCGCGCCACTCCACCCCACGCCATGGGAGCAGCCCCGTCTCCTGGGGGCTGCAACGCTCCGACAGGGGCACGAGGCTGTCCCCAACACCGCGAGCCTGTTACAGCTCCTGAGGAAGCTGAAGCTCAACCCACCAGCAAAAACAAAGTCCTTTATTGTGGAGCCTCTGTTTTATGGCCCACATTAGGGAAGGGCACTAATCTCGCTCAGCAGGAACACAAGGACACTAATAAGCTTTGCCCCTTTGTTTATTCTTACGGTAAGTGAAGCCTTTTCCCCAAGCCAAGGGACTGATGCGATCACAACATACAGAATCCACACGGTCTTGTGGTGTGACCTGGCAAGCCCAGGGGAAACAAGGACATATACATACTGCCAGGTTTCCCCCCAGGCGCTACTCAAACCGCTTTGGATTAAACCAGTAATCTCCCCACATGAGCTTGCCTAGGCTGCTGACCTAACTCTGCCTATATGCGTAGGCACTAATGTCTTGAATATCGCTATTTATGGGTAAGTTCACACGCTCAACTCAACATCAACCATCACTTCGAGTTTTGGTTCCAGAGAAGCATCTGGGGCTTCAACCACCAGCCTCAGCCACGGCAAACAGACCCAGCCCTGCCGTAGGTGGGACTGAGCAAGTTTTAGTGCCCCACACCGGTTCTCATGACCAGAACACTCATGTCAGGCAGCTGCTGGGTCTCACGTCAGGTAAGAGCCCTTCGGCCATTCCATGAAGTTTGATATTGAGGTGACTCCAGCTCTGGAGCTGGACTCTACAATGCACAGTGAAGATGAAACAAGTCCACTCTGAAGATGAGCGTTTCCCACCGCCCCACCAGCATCCCTCATGCCTGTGATAGGACCATATCAGCCCAGGACTGGTAGCCCGCCAGGTCCCAGCTAGGGACTGCCATCCACCGCGCAGTGAAGCACAGACCAGCCTTACCACCCGGGCGGCCAGAGGTCCTGCTTGTGGCTTTAGCAAGATCAGAGCTATTAGAGCATATTTGGGTCATTTTAAATCCTATGCCACTGGGCTCACGCCAAGTATGCTAATGCCGCGCTCTCCTGCCAGAGGAGTCAGCCATAAGCCTGGCAGGCGGCACGGTGGCCAGGCTCATGCCTTGCTGGACCACAAGTGGTACCTGACCTGTAAACGTAGGGTCCACGCTGGTTCAGCACTGGCTTCGCTCCCTGGAGGATCTCCTTGGGGTTCAGCACTTCGAAGAGGTACACCGACATGTAGAAAGGAACAGGAATGTCTTTCCACATGCTGAAGGAGATGCTGGTGGGGTCGATCCTGACATTCTACAAGGAAGAGGAAAAAAAAAAAGGAAAAAAAAAGAATAAGGAGACACAACTCTTGGGCTTGGTGGCTACAGCTGGGCACATCCACCCTTGGCCCCACAACAGGCCCAGCCGAAGGCGGCAGTTCCAGCAGGACCCTCCAGGGGATCCAGGCTGAATCCTGTTACACAGACTGAAACCCAGCCAGATCTAAACTGGGAACCCTTATGTATGCAGAAGCATAAAGTTCAGGCCACAGGATGTCTGTAGGGTTATTTATTCAGGCTCAACTTTCCAGTTCCTACCCACAGGATTTCGGAGCTGTTTTGATGTGCTGGAGCCAGCGCGGAATTATTCACAGCTCTGCACGTTTGGCCGGGCTGGCAGACACAGCCCTGTCCCCACGGCCTCCACCCATCGGCCAGGTCTGCCAGCTCCACGCCACCAGAAGCTGGCAAGGGCTGGGAGAAGGCGGAACACGCATCCCCACAAACATTTGGGTACCGGCAGGGAGGGCCGACCAAGATTCCCAAAAAGCAGCTAGGGAAACTGGGATGGCAGCCCAGCTGTGTCCCAACACCTTTGCCTCCTCTGAGCTGCCATCCTGCGGTGACTCACAGTCGGTCACAAGGCAGGTCAAAGGCAATGCACAATCCTGGATCCCCTATCGCTGTCCCGTTTGCTGGGAAATGCCTGCAGGAGCCCAAACATGACTTCAGCCCTCAGCAGGCTCCCAGCCCAGGAGCTGGCGCCTCGGCACATCTGTCTCCACTCCCTCTCTGCCTCCCGGGGGCTCCCTTATGGACAAGAGCCTGTTCCTTCTTGTTTCCCGTTTATTTGGGGTGTGTTGCTCCATAATCCTTGCTTCCTCTGCAAGCACAAGCCCTTGCCATGTTAAGTAACCCAGCCAGCTTATGGAAGCAGGTTTGATCCACCAATTGCTGAAGGCACGTTGGGATTATCCTGCCGCAGCTCGGCAGCCCCACAGCGGCTCTCCTGCCCTGGAGCATCAGTCTGACTGTGCGTGGAATTGCTGCCACAGTGGGGTGAGAAGGAAAGCTGCCGGTGGCTTCCCCACAATGTCCCATCTTTCTTCAGCCATTTCCTGGCCAGGCTGTGCCACCCGCCGGCAGCAGGGCTCTGCAAGCCCCTCGCTCAGGCCCCTGTCCTCCAAGCCTTACCCCCAAGGGGACACCTCCACGGTGCGGTGTAACCCCCCGGCAAACCCATCCCACCTCCACATCGACACCCACACGCTGCGGGCCCAGACCCTCCACCCTGCCGGCCTCAAGGACTTCATGGCAAAGCAGCAGAGGACAAGAGCAACTCAGGTTTTACTTAGCCTGCTTTAGAATCCCTTCTCCCGAGTGCCCAAGACTCTGCTCTCCTCTCCTTGCTTATCCCGTCCTGCGCTCCCTGGATCCCTCACTGCGCATTTATTCGTATAATGTGTTCCCAGTCAGATGGAGCTGCTGCTGCCCTTCCCAGCCCTCTGCCATCCGGGCACAGCAGCTCGCAGTGCTCCACAGATGCTGCCGAGCAAGGTCTATGTAAGAGGGCAGCCTTAGAGTTTGGTCTGTGTACGCCAAAGAACACTTGGTCACACGCCTGAAATAAAAATAGAGTATTTTTCACTTAGATGGGTTACAAAGTGTCACTGAGATGTTTGACCCCCCCCAACCACCCTGATCTCTCTTCCTGAGGAACTGAGAGGCACGGCCACAGCTCATCCCCGCCAGACAGGACCGGAGGAGCAGCAGCTCCACCAGTGGTGCCCAGACCCTGCTTCTCCAGGGGGGAGGCTTCGGCCGCTCCGCTCAGTAAAACCAAGAGCTGAGGCTTCCTCTTCAGGCTGCGAGGAGCAACCTCAGTGCCAGACCTCGTCCTCCGTGTCCTCTCACCGCCATCCTCACCACCCTGCTGGAACAGCAAGGGCAGTGCCCTCAGCTTCTCCCAGCTCTCAGGCAGGACAGCACGAGCGTTCCCAGGTGGAGCAGAAATGTTAAGCGGCAGATGGACGAGTCGAGGCAGCTTCAGGGTGTTAAAGCTCATATCCTAGGCAGGCCTGCGGCACTCCGGGTGCTTCCAGAAAAATTGGGTCCCCAGGTTTTCCAGGGCCAATGCCACAGACAGGACGGCTGCCAACACAGACTGAGTTTCTGCACATGGGGCAGGAGATGGGCTCCAAGTTCCCTGTTTCTAATGCGGGTTCCCCTACAGACTTCCCTCAAAGATATCCACAAAACTACCACCTCTTTGCAACTAAGTGCTTTTCCATCAGGATACACCATCTTGACAGAGCTCGGGAAGCCAGGACGGGCAAACCAGCCTTCACCCGGCCAACCCCAGCCCTTCAAGGCTCAGCTCCTCTCACCCACACCACTCTGACGACCAGCCCAGGAGCTTCACTAAGGCCCTGGGTATTTCTCACCACGCCAGACACCATCACTCAGTCATTTTTGCCATTTCACATTAAGCCTCATAAGAGCTCAGGACCATTTTGGGTCATGCTGAAGATGTGGAGACCAAGGGCTTGAGATGAAGAGAAACCTGAGGAGAAAAAAGGGCTGGTCTTTTCCTCATCTTCTGTTCTCATTGCAAGTTACCAGGATTTAGCTAATCAGGTAGAAAGAATCAGGATTAGCCTAAAAGAGGGCAGAAAGGTTTTGGCACCAAAAATGTCACTCCTGGGGCCATTCAGCCTTTTCTTTGCAGGTACCAGTTCCCAGCGTCCACGAAACTGGAAAAACATTGACTTTTACTGCTTAAGCCACAGGACTGCCTGGCTTTTCCCAGCCAGCAGCACTTCCAGAGGGTACACTTAAGTAGAAGTTTGCTTTTGGCAGAGACTTTGTGGCACATGAACCACTGCCATGGGCGATGGGGTGGTTATCCAACCTTGCATCCGCAGCACAGTGCCAGCTGCTGACCTGGGTAGGTGGAAGCTTGGAGAAATGCCCTGGCAGGGGGCATGTCTCCTTTGGGCAGGGAGAAAAAGGTTTGGCTAAATGTGGGAATGAATCAATTGGTTCATTCCGGCAGGATAAGTGGCGTCCCATCAGCGAGGACAGGAGCACTGCTTCCCAAGTCTCTGTGGAGCAGTTACTGACCTCCATCCACAGCCCCACACCTTAACCGTGGGGGACAAACGCTCCTTCAGCCTCAGGACCTCTCCTGGGGATGAGAGAGGCTTCCAGAGAGGCAGCTCTTTAGGATTCCCAGTTGAGCAAGAGAAGATGCCTTGGGGGCTGCTCCACGCACGAGGCTCCTTCGGAGCACCCCTGCACGCCGCCCGTCCCCTTTCCAGTTTGGGAAGCACCTCAGCAGGGTGCCAGAGCCCGGCAATCCGCACACCCCCCTACAAAAGGGGCGCTGCAGGCCACGGCAGAGGCAGGGCTGGCGCCGGAGGCCGTGCTCAGCCCAGCACCGTCNCCGCCCCCCGGCCCAGCCAAAAACCCGCCGCCCCGCTGACCTTGACGACCTGCTCCTTGACGATGACAGGCCCCACCAGCAGCAGGCAGACCCCCAGGAGGGCGCAGACCGCCCCGGCCAGCCCCAGCCCCACCGAGAGCCTGCGCCGGGCCGCGGCCATAGCGGGGCCCAACAGAGCGCGGCCCGCCCGCCGCCGCCGCCG
>VXBO01006536.1:427635-446349 GCA_013400135.1 Rhinoptilus africanus | reverse complement strand
CGCCGAGCCATCTCTGTATATCCCCTGCGCGGATGCCCTAACCCAAGCAGGGGATGTAGCTCAGTGGTAGAGCGCATGCTTTGCATGTATGAGGCCCCGGGTTCAATCCCCGGCATCTCCACTCCTTTTGCCCCCGCCCTGCAGTAGACGGGAGGTTTTTTCCACGCGCGTTGTTTCGTTTCTCTCAGGACGTTTCCCGAAGGACCCGTCACTTCAGTTTTGCAATTTGCAAATAGGGTCGATATATTCCTGTTTTCTTCCCTCCCATCAGCACAGAGCAGTTTGCAAACTCCCCTCTGCTCTCCCCTCCCGACGGTGGGGACAGCGGGGTCACCCCCCACACCTCGCACAACAGCAAATTAACACAGCGCGAGCGCGGGGCTCACCATCACCACGGGGGAAAAGATCTGCCCAAAGGGAAGGTAAACTCAAGTCGTACAATTTTCTTCTGTGACTATTAAAGTTTCTTGCTGCAAAAGGAGCAGATGACACGGTTAGTATCTGCCTCGTTTCCTAAAAGCCGCTTTATTCCCAAAAGCACTCCAGCCCCTGGAAGCGCAGGTAGCTCAGTGCCAGACCGCACAGAATGGCACCGGCAAACCACGGAGCAGAGCAAGGGCCGCAGGAGAGCCCAGGGCTTCCAACACCAAGCCAGGGATGAGACTTGAAAAAAATTACTGAAAGTAAGACAAACTGGTACTTTGAACTCACGGCAAACCGCTGGAGAAGCAGGAAAAGAAATATGAGAACTGTTCTGGAGTCCCACACACTGCTGGTTTGGATTTGGGACTAGAGCAGGGCTGGTAACAGCCGCGTTTCGGCTGCTGCTGAGCAGCACTTGCGCAGCACCAAGGCTTTCTCTTTTCCCCACTCTCTTCCCCCCCTCGGCTTCCCCGCGAGTAGGCAGCGGGAGGGCCACAACCAGGAGAGCCCCCCTGAGCTGGCCCCAGGGACAGTCCCTGCCCCGCACCACCACGCTCAGAGACTGGCCGGCCATGGGGGGGCAGGGGGTGAGCGACTGCCTTCGCAGCATGTGGTTGGGGTTTTGTGTTTTGTTTTGTTTTCCTCTGTCCTTCACTAATTTAAGTATCTTGACCCATGCTTTCTCTCGGTTTCGTGCTCCCTGTCCTCTGCCCCACGCAGCCGGCGCCGGCGGAGCGAGCCAGCGGCCGCGTGCTCTTCAGTTGCTGGCCAGGGCCAGCCCAAGACCAGGACACAAGGTCCGGGCTGCACTTGGATGTGCCGCCACGCAGCAGGAAAGTGCTACAGGGGCATAAAACTCTGCTTATTGCAGCATCCCACACAGAAAACACTGCTCCCATCCAAACCATGAACTATACATATTTATTAGAGTCCATATGACTAATATAGTCCAAAAAGGAATTTCAATTAAAAAAACCCCAAACAATCCGTAAAACATAATGGATAAAATTATCCAAACATTAATATTACAAAATACCAGCAAAAGAGCTGGTAGGGCTTCTGAGAACAGGGAAGGCTTCCCAGAAAACCAGAGTAACACCCAGTTCGCTTACAAAAAGCTATGGCTAACACTTAGCAGGTCCGTTTGCCTTACTGGATTTCCAAGGAAACCCAATCTTGGCGAAAAGGAGTCCATCAAGAAAAGCTGGCTGCTTCACAGTGCTACCGGAGGCCACTTCTTGGCTAGATCCTCATGCATCGCTTCGGGGATCCACTGACAATAGGCTGCGAGCAAATCTGGAAAGGGAGAGAGCGCCATCAGATGGCTACGGGAGTCAGGGACCGAGCCGTTCCAGTGGCAGGACAAGTCCCCGCGGCATCGCCCTGCTCACGGGCTGAGAGCAGGAACCAGCCTCCCATCAGCAGGACAGCGCTGGAGTCGGACACCTGCACGCAGACACGGAAGTATCCAGTGTGGGGGAATTTCTGTGGAAGCCACCACCGCACCCCTTTGCTGCTGCTTCTGTAAGGAACTCTTACAACCTGGTGCTCTAACATTGAACAAAATCCATTCATACTTTTTGTTCCCGTATCCACTGACAGCACCATCACAGTCTAACTTTTCAAAAGCCCAAACCAAACGTTTTAACTGTTGTTAGAACTACATTAAAAAAAACAACCTTAAAACATTGCTTTCAAAAGTACAGGGAACTCCAGTTCTTCACAAGAACCAAACCACAGAGCACTACCATTTCTGGTAAGAAAACAGCAAATGTTTGAAGCTTATTAAGTGAAATAATCAATTTTTTAAACTATAATTCAATGGTGCTTGAGGTACTACAAAGCTTGCACTGATATGACTAATAATTAAGCAAGCAGAACACTTACATTTAGGATTTTTCTTCCATGCAGCCACTAAAGCATCGCGATTATCACAATTTTCTGCAACTAAAGCCTGCAGGAGGGACTCTGTCCTGGGCTGAAGTCTAAATCAGTCCAAAATAAAAGGGTGCAATAAAACAATGTTCGTTAGCACAGTTTAGCAAAGTGTTACAGCATTCAGCTCACCTTTCTGAATGCATACTCTTAATATTTTTAAGAGGCTACATATAGAATGTAGATATGTAAATAGAAATATAGAAAAACACGACCTCCAGATACAGAGACACGTCGCTGGCTCAGGAAGGTTCACCAGCAGCAGTTTCTTCCCCCTACCACAACTTTCTGTAGCTGAAGCAGCAGCAGCTGCTCCGGTTGCTGACAGCATGAAGTTGTCAGCTCTGCACAGCACAGCGTGAAGCACAAAGGAAGCCATCGGCCCCTCGCTGAACTCGGAATGGACTAAAACAGGAAAAAAACTTTGGAATTGTAGGACCCCCAGAAAACAACAGTCGCTTTTAACCAAGTCTTTCAAAATCCCCGCACCCATCAGCTCCATGGAAAGTCACAGACGACTGGGAGAAAGCTTATTTTGGTAAGCAGGAGAGGACAGCGGGGGGAGAGCAACAGCTGACTGTGCTTTTGAGGGTCACAGCTCTGCCACTGTCATCAAAACCACAAGAAGAACGTGGTCTGTTGGGAACATCTTTGAAAAGAAACAGGCAGCGCAACCGGCCAAACTGCAAAGAAACGCAAGGGAAGTCGTTTCCATCTGACAGTTTCTTACACTGGTGAGCACTTTATTTGTGTGAAGCAGCCCGCAGAGGTCAGTGTGACCGGCAGGTTGCGTGTGTTCTGCCACACTGCCCTTACAATCGCCCAGTTCTCTACAGACACGATTTTTCTTGGTAAAAAAACCTCATTTTCCTCTCCCTGCAGCTACAGCCAAGATCACTATCTAGAACACCCTTCCCAGCATTGATTTTTTTTAATTTAAAGGAAGTTAAAAGTGTTTGGTGGAGACAACAAACTTAAGTGTGTTTTTAACGACTTACTTGGACCATGTCTTCAGCATTATGAGGGGACTGGACAGCAGACACTGGCTGTAACAGCTCAACTTCTTAATGACCTGGAAGATTTGTTATAACAAGTATATAATGAACAAAGTAAACCGATTGTTCCATGGAGACAACCACCAGCGAACTTGGACTATATTATAGATTTCCATCCCATGCCCTCTATTACCACCTCTCTCCCATCCATGTCTCCGTACCAATCTTGTCCTGGCTGGCTTGTGAGATGACTCTTGTGTCTCAGAATGGACAAAGACATGAGCTATAGCTTTTCAACTTTGCAAAAACAGGACTTAAATTTGTGTGTCTCTTTCACTCAAATACCAATTTTCATGCTGTTTCATATTTTAAAGATATCTTGCCCACCCCACCAACTCCTCCAGCCACCAGCAAGTTATGAGGAATGGGCACGCACAAAGGAGGAAGCCACAAGGCTTATCTCCTCCAAAAACTGGGATAAAAACTTACTGGTAACATCAAGGAAGTAACGCAGCTGGAACACACTCACCTTTCCTTCAAGCAAGAACTTGGCAAAGTATTTGTAGCGATCAATACCTTCTGGGTAATCAAATTCCACAGCAGGGAGCTGCCAGCTAACTCGATCTGGAAAGAAAGATCACACCAAGTCTCCTCAAGGCTGGAAGAGGAGGGTAAGTTTCCAAGGGAGATGTGACAACACAGGAACTAAAGACGCTGGGGAGGGTACTGCCACCACCCAGCCAGCCTTGCTCCGTAACAGGAGCGGGGGGGAGGGAGATGGGCATAAAATGGGACAATGGGAAGATGCTGGTATTTAAATGCTCTTTGAACAGTTCAGACTTTGAGTTTGACCTTTCTGGTCTCTTAAGAGTCTTGTTAAAAGCAGCATTACAGTAACTATAGAGCAGCTCTCGGACAAAACTACCGAGTGACACTTTTCAAGACACTTACAAAAGACACTTGGTCTGTGACATCGAATTCGGCCTGTTTCAGGGCAGTAAGACGGAGGAGGGTTTTCCAGAGGCTTCCCAAAGTGGCAGTACGGTGGCAACAGGGTAGGAATCCACTCGGGTTCGACTGCAGACACACCTTAGGAAGGGAAAAACCACACCAGAATGAGGGATCTGCCAATGGCCTCTACTTGCTAGCAGTCCCGTCAGGCAGGGGTCGGGAGGATCTCATCTCCACAGAGTTACTTGTATCTCATTCTTCAAGTCAGCCGTACAGATTTACGTTCTTTTGTTCAGAGACCTGCCAGAGGTCTCACAGGGCTGGTAGAGAGCAGCTATTTCAGGAGCTGAGCTTTGCTCAGCCCATTCCGCTAGACAAAGAATACATCAGGCGAATTTTTACCCTGGTCCCGATCTAGTAAGGATCCAAATCCCAGGAGCCACAACCACTCTGTAGAGAGAGCACTTGGTCACCGCAGCAAGGGAAACATTCTGCTAAGGCATTTCTGAATCCCCCACCGTACCTGCAGAACAAGCAGGGACTGCAGCAGTCTCACCTTTCATATACATTTTTGTAGTCTCCACAATTTCTTGATACACCACAAACTCTGGGAGTTGTTTGAAGAGGACCGAACTTGGATGGATGAACACTGGGTCATCCAGGAGAGCAGTCTTCAAGAAAGCACAGAAGATTGAAGCAGTAAGATGAGTTACTGGCAATCCAATTTCTTGATTGCATCTAATTTCAGCCTCTCTCAGATGTACATTTACATGGTTTCCTTAAGCGATGGAGGTTTTTTAATAACCACATAATTTTCTGCTTCACCTTCTCTGGAGACATCAAGCACTTTGCAAGATGGACTAATGCTACTTCTTAGCTCTTTTATAGCAATTCCTACGTGAGGACTGAGAAATTGCAACACTGGAAACTTAAATTCTATGGAGAGGTGTTGCAGAAAGCCAGCACACGCCGCCCCAATGCCGCATCCACTCAGAAGCCCAGGCTTTGCACTGAGTGTCCTTCTGCCACACAGGGAAGAGGAATTTGGTCAAATCAAGCTGTTTACCTTGTAGGCATTTCTCCACTTGTCATCCAGAAGCTCTTCTGCCTGAACCCTTCGGGCAACGTGGTCCCCCAGCCCTGCCAGCACAATCTGTCTCAAGTAAGTTGCTTGAGCTTCTGTTGGGGGCTTCATCTTGGGGTCAACATAGAGGCCAGCATCCGCGCAGACCGAGTTCACTGCACCAAGGAAAGAGGGAGCGGAGATTCAACAGAAAGACTGCAACAAAAAGCCCGGTTGATTTGTCACCCCCGAAAGAGAATAAATACGGGAATTCCTCTCAAACCCCGCATACCTGCTGTTGTCAGCTGCCCCCTCAAGCGCCGGATTTCCAGCATGGCTTTGTATCGCAGCCCGTTTTCTTCACAGAATTTACGGGTACACCCAGCATATTCACAGGCCCCCACTGCTCCTGGAAGTCAACAGGCAGGTGGGGAAAACGACTTAGCTGATCGGTTCTCCTAATTAAACCAACCGTGGCGCAGTACTGTCACAGTCAACACGCGCATATCGCAGTTCCCACTCATCATTAGCCCGGGACACCGGCAGGCTGCCCAGAGAACAGCCGAGAAAACACACTGCCGGACTTAATCCTACAGCACGAGGATGCCTTTGGTTGCATAAAGCCGAGGGTGACGGGGAGGAGAACAGAGTGGAAGTGGACAGTACAGGGAATCCGCTGCCGGCAATACCTAACATCACCATGAGGTCTCCCAGCTTTTGCATCGGCCCCTGCCCAGCCCAGATCTTTTGCATCTGTAAAAGCCTTGCTTTCTTCCCCTTCAGTTTCGCCGCCTCTTCCTCACTTACTGCTGGCCTGAAAGAAACACAAAAGAGCACAAATGAACTTTGTGCTCACGTGCAGAGGGGCCTCAATGTAAGAGAGGGGTGACACGGTGATGCATCCTGTAAACAGGATGCTCGCTCACCTGTCAAACTCTTCAAAAAGCTCCCGGACGGTCATTGCAGACACTATGGTAATGGTGTACGGCAGGCAGTTGTGCTGCCTGCTTAATGCCAACATCTTCGCATAGCGGGGGGCAACAGGAAAAGTGGCCATTATTCTGCCCAGGGGACTAATAGGGCAACTCAGCTTTGCTGCCAGCTGCTGCTTCAGCCTGGGGGGGAGAGAGAAAAGTCGTGTAATGTAGCAACTTCTGCAATAGAACAAGTCTGTAGTTCTCGTTTGGGCAGCCCAATTAATTGGATGTGTTTTCTCAAATTTTGTTATGTGCTGGTCCCAAAGGCTGGGGGGAAGAGCCCTCTTCCTCACGCAGCTCCCACCTGCAGTGTCCACCCACTCCTGGCAGTGTCTTTTCCTGCCCAAACACACCCAGGGGCAGCAAAACAAACACAGGCGAACCCAAGACATTTAAAATGATGACAGTCTCTGCACACCCTCAGATGCGAGGGCTGAGAGGGAAAAGCAGGCAGCAGGACACCAGTGCCCACCGCCTGCACAGCGGAGGCCGAGCAGCAACACCGAGAGGAAACGTGTAGGGACACCAGACATTACCTTCCCGTCATAGGGGGTTCCTTCAAGGCACCCAGGGCTATCAGCAGCTCCTCAGCTGCGGCAAGTGCTTCTGCCGGAGGTGGTGTTGGGAATGGGAAGTTGATTACCTACGGACACCAAGAGAAAATGCCTCTCAGTACAGCCCTGACACGGCTCACGCTGAAAAACAGAGCCTGAACGCAGTGAGAAGTCCTGGAAGGGAGCAAAACCCTCCCCTCTCGTTACATATACCAAAGGAAAACATTTAGGGTGTTTGCCAGGAGTGAGAGGAAAGGACATACAATGGGAGGAAACGCTTAGAACAAAAACATTAGGAAACAGGAATACCAGCGTCACCCTTAGCTGCCACTGACTCCAGGCACCGCCTAGGGCAGGCTGCTTTAAGGTCTAACTTCACGTATTGTGCGTTCTGAAAGTGCTCAAGTATCTCCAAAACACCACCCCTGTTTGGACAGGAGTTTTTTCATGACTAAGAATATGAGAAAGCCCTTATTACCTGAACAAACATGTCTGTTAAAGCCTGGTGGAAATCACAGCAGCTTCTGCAATTTGCAGAATCAAAATCAAGTCTCAGGATCCTGATTTCTAACACAAGGCACAGCCTCAAGCAACAACAACAAGAGACATTTGTATTTGTTTCTGGCTCCTAGGGGCAACTGCTTCAATAAGCGCTGTACTACAAAGCCAACTTACACCTCACCTTTTCTATATTTAATGCCTTCATTTGCAGAATCAAGTCTTCTACTGGTCGCTTTGTTATTTCTGGAGCAGAAAATTTCTCGAAGTCCATGAAGACTGCTGAAGAGTACAACCTAGTGGACCAGAAGTGCTGCTTAGAGACTTAAAAGAAATCTTAACTCAAAAGATACGCAAGAAAAATTGGCAAGGGATTTTTAAAAAGGCAGCTGTGGGTACCATTTACATAACCATTCACATGGTTGGGGCATACTGCCTTATTCACAAAAAGGTGACTTGGCTTGGAGTGGAACTCATGCTAATTTGACCGGGAAAGTAAAGGTTTTCAGCAAGAAGGCGGCCCCTGAGAAGCCAAAGTGTCAAACCAACATCACCAGTGACAGCTCACGTTTGGCTTCTCCTCTCCAGTTTGAATGAAGAGTAGACAAAACCAGAACGTTTCCAGCAGCACTAGTTCCTTGTGCAAGGGGCAGCAGGACAAGGAGAGCTGCCAAATTCACACTTGGGCTTTTAGTTTCTCCTCCTAACACTCCCCAGGCAGGCAGCTAACCTGTAACAGTGCCCTGGTTCCGTCCGGCCAGCCCGACCTGCCCGCTGGTTAGCTGAAGCCTGGGATATCCAGGTGACTCGGAAAGACGAAACCCCAGTAATTTTGTCGTAGAAACGTTTCTTGACCTTTCCACTATCAACCACGTATTTGATGCCTGGGATGGTGAGCGATGTCTCAGCCACGTTGGTGGCTACAACACAGAGTCTCGTTCCAGGAGGAGGAGCACTGAATACCTGCAAGAAACAGACGGGCACGTGAAATGCGCTGCCCACAGAAAACGACAGGCAGGCAACTGGGACGGGCCGCGGGTGAGACCAGCCCCAGAGTGAGACCAAAGACTTTACTCTGTCTCCAGCTCTGGAGCTCTCTGTCCAGCTCCGTTAATCCCTCAGAAACATCCGCAGGGGCTCCAGGCGGAGCAGACACCAGGGCTGAGTCACACGCAGACATACTGCTGCCCCCTCCAAGCCCAGTTTGCACAAACTCCCTGTTGGCAGCGCCATCCTGATGTGCCCCAGGGCCACGATTAATTTTAACACACCATCGCTGTCATTTTTCATCTCTCCCAACCAGCTGAACTGGCTCGTGAGGGAGATCCCAGCCCGAGCAAGGTCTGCTCCCATCCCATCCCGACTCGCCCATTGGGCCATTCCAGTCTGCCCACGGAGGGACAGTTCAAGACGGGAATTTTAACTCACAAAGCACTTCTGACTTTAGACAATGATCACACCTATCTATAAGGATCATTTACTCATTGTGACAGTAAATCCTTTACCTTTGCTTGTTTCTCTGGCGCTAACAAAGAATAGAGTGGGAGCACATAGAGTGGAAGGGAGGAATCCGATTTCTCATCTGTGAAGAAATAGATATTGTTAAACAAGTCTACTTCCCGGCTTAGTCCCAACAATGGCTTCAGAAATATCACTTCATTTAAAACCAGTAAAGCATTTGGTACAAAGCTGAATCGGGAAAAATCTTAATAGCGTCTCCCTGACGCAGGCCTGCTGTGCTGTCACACTACCTTAGCAAAGGACACTGGTGATGTCGCACATTTCACAGGTGACAGGAGATGGGGAATTTTTATTTCATAAGTGACAAACCTTCTTCTGAGTCCCCATCTCCTAAATCAAGGTCAATATCAGATCCTCCAAAATCATCATCAGTTTCAGCATCTCTGTCTTCATCTCCCTCATCCACTGGTACGACAGAGTAACTGTCCAGATCAATTTTGGGGAGCGCCTGAGAAAGACAGAAGAGATGACCACAGAGCACTAAGGGGGGGCACAAACAGCACTTTTCATTGCTTTGAGAGGAAAGCTGAGGACTTACTCCAAACATCTGTTGACCTGAAGGTGACAGAGGGATTGAGAGATTTCATTTGGATTTCAAGGCTGAGGTTCAGCATTTGGTAACTGTGAAAGTCAGGGGGGAACAACCCAAGTATCTTACACAGCACAGTGTGCTGAGCCAAGCTTCTTCACTCGGAGGATGGAGGGAAAGGGTAAAATTTCTTTAATTCAGGCCCCTTCAGCTACCAGGATCCAACATCAGCGGACAGTACATCTACAACATCAAGATCTCCTGCTAACCAAGCGCAAGTAGGACTTGGGCAGAAGCCAAATACTACCCTTTGTCGTGGATCAGTCCCAATTTTGGGTAACAAATGCCAAGATGAGCAGCAGCCCTGGAGCCAGTGAGTCTGGAACTCCTTCCATTAAAGTTTTAACGGTCAGTACTGAAACAAAAATCAATCTCCTGCCTATTATATCCAGGGACACAGTTCAGCATCCTGCTGCTCCTAATGCAGCGGTTATCAGCGTAGGCAGTGTTACTGGATTTCCTCTGAGGGGAACACATGTGGGCTACGAGGCCTCAGGAGAGTCTAAAGGAGCCTTGTGAGAAAGACAGCGACGGAGGAGTACTGTTCTGCAGGGAGGTACCTGCTCCTTCCTCTCTCTTGGAGGAATTCTAGCCATCACACATTACCATAACTTTCTTCCGCTTCCTCGATTTCTTAAATTTTCTGATTTCTTCCATTGATTCTTCTTTGTCATCATCTCCTCCTACAAAAACAGGCAGTGGAATTACCGTTAGCCGAGCACACTTTCCTCTTGGAAAAGGCAGCAGGGAGAGTCTGGTCCCACTCCCATTTTTTGGGGATTCAGAAAATGTCACAGGATGAGAGAAGCAAATAGGCAGATTGAAGGCAGAGGGGACGGGGCTGAAGCACAAGTTTAACATTATTGTTCCATTTGGGAACCATTTGGGAACCATGCAGAGGATCGACAGCAGCACAACAGCAACTGTACACCTTGAAGTTTAGGAGACGATTAGCTGAGCGGTATTAGAATTCGAATGTCTAGCTTTCTAAAGTCATCTTGGGAAATTCCACTATCCTAAAAAAAAGCCTCCAACAAGCAGCAGCATTCCCACTTTAATCATGACCAACAGAGTAAGTGAAGAAATGCAATGAACGCTGAGGAACTGGAAGGCACCACACAAGTAAACCTTTTCCCTGAACTCAAACTGGCACAAACTTGACAATCAGTCATCAAAGTCATCCACGCTGAGCCCTTCCCCCAAACCTTGCTTTTTTTTTTTTTTTTTAATAAAAGCTCTTAGTTTTCATGTGAAAAGCAAGCTCATTTCTCAGAAATTTCAAGTTTAACAGTCCTTTACTCTACAGCACTACCTGTGGTGTTGGTTCTTTTGAACGGAAAGGCTCTCCTCAGCCTCCTGCAGAGAGAGTGAACTTCTGCCTGGCCTGTCAAAAACACCAAAATCCCACCTGCAAGAGAAGAAATCCCTCTCAACCACAGCATACATATTTCACCTTGGAAAGCTTCAGATCTCATTTTTGATAAAAGACAGGTGGAATATACTGCGCAGTAACATGGAGGAACAGGGTGTTCCGTCTTCTACTACTTCCTCGAGAAGCATGTGAATGTAAATATGATTTAATCGAAGGGCAATTTTCACGAGAAAATCCTTCTAAGTAAAAATCACACAACACATCATTGCAGTCCCATGTTCAACTTAAAAAAAACCCTCATCCCAAAACAAACAAAAAAAACCCCCCAAAAAACAACCCAGAAAACTTGTGATGTGTTAAGTGTAACGCGTTTGAGAGGTTCTCAGCAGAGACCTTACCCACGGGCAACATTCGATGGATTTTACACACTTTTCTGAAGCACTCCCCACTGTAGTCATCTAGGGGGGTTTTCTTGTTAAAATGAACGGTTACAGGGAATTGTCTTGCATCTACCTAGAGCGGAAATACAGACGGGGGTTTGTTCGCTGTTGTAGCTCCAGCACCATCACGGCAGCTTTCACGGGAGGACTCCAACAGCTCACCCGGTATTTCTCATCAGCTCTTGGTTTCTGATAGCCTACAAATCACCCGACCCACAGAAGTTATCAGTGCTGTCTATCCTGAACACCACAAAACCAAGCTAGAAACCAAAACTTTTCTCTCTTTCAGATCATCAACTCGGACTGAGGCTTTCTAGTTCTCCCGAACCATAGCTTACAGTTTTTCAAGATTATCACATTCTGACGGGGCAGTTTTCCGGTAACAGTGGAAAGAAAAACACCAAGTCCCAAAAGAAACAATAGTCTAAACAAAATAACTATTTTAAAATAGGTATCTGAAAGATTTCAGCACCAGCTGGAAAGATTAGAGTGCCCCTATTTTTTAAATTCATTTTAAAAAGGAAACCCTCACTGTATTTCAGCCGTGACATCTGACGCAGATCCCAGGGAGGAGAACGGTACCTGAATAACAGGAGGTGTAACAGAGAACAGCCTGTTGTTTTCGGTGAAATCTTCAACGCGAAGGGTAGCCGACATGACGATCAGCTTGAGCGGCAGCCCTTTCTGCGGGGACACAAACCCGTCACTCTGTGCCTGGAAGCGCACGGCAGGTAGAGCCACGCAGCGCACAAACCCTGAGCCACCAGCAGGGCTGGGTACAAGTCTCTGCGCCAAAGCACCAAAAAATTGAAGGCAAGAAAACCACCGCCTCGAGTGCCGGAGGATGCGCACGGCTTTGAACGCAACGTTGTCTTAAAACGCACAAAAACCCGCGCTGGCAATCCTGCTGCTGCCTCTAAACCACTGCGTGCTCTTCTCCATCCCTAAGTAAAACAGAACCAGTCGCCAAGCGCTGCCCTGCAGTCACCAGCCCCCAGCACCAGGCAGGACCAAACCCTCCACGACCTCAGCCCCGAAACGTCTCCTCCAGTGCCACAGTACGCATCCTGCTTTCTTGGCATCTGCTAATTTGCATTATTTACACATGGCACTGTAAGTCTAAAATTAGTTGGATATTGACTGAAAAATTGTCTGTTGGTACTGATACCTACTGGTTTTACTCTTTTTGTAAGCTCTGTGCTTCTTCGATCATATGGTAAGACAAACCTGTCATTTGAGTGTTATTTCATGCTTTCCGTCAGATTTCCATTGACTTCCATGTCTCCTCCACACAGCCTCTTCATGCCTAACATCCCCCTCCCCAGCACACCCGCACCTAGCGCAGGAATAACACTTCTCTTACCTTCGCCCGAAGAGGCACGATGCGAGACAAGAGGCCGATCAAGATATCCGTGTACATGCTCCTTTCATGGGCTTCATCAATAATAATGACTTTGTACTTGGAAAGCAGAAAGTCCTGAGAAGAGAGATGGATTTTGTCAAAACCCCCCTCACCCAAGGCCATCTTTGAGTCAAGACAACCGACAGCTGCACAGACACCGACCCCCATCCCCACGGCTGCAGTCTCCCCCACAGTTTAACGCCTTACCCTACATGAAGCAGCCTAGGTCCCAAGACTCTCTTCCTTGCTCTCATTTCACACAGCAACGTAACTTAACATTTAGGGACTTGGGCAGGAATGTAAAGGGTTGAGATGGGATACATCTCTGGTGCCGAAATGGATTTTGCTTTGCAAGGCCGGTGACAATCCAGGCAAAGCAACTGGCCTCTCATCCTAGCCAGACAAAGGACTTTCCTTTTAACATCACTGAGGACACCAACTTACCTTCTGAATTTCTTTCAGCAGCACCCCATCCGTCATGAACTTGATTTGTGTTTCATCTGTAACGTTGCCTTCGTATCGGATTTGATACGAAACCACTCTGTGAGGAAATACCAGGGCAGCCACAAGAAAAACCATGGGGAGAAAGAAAATCCAGGTTCAGATCAGGAGGCAGGCTTCAGCCTAACTAAATTAAGACTTGATGCCAAGACAAGATAAACGGGACATCATCAGCTCCCCCGAGCCCAGTACACACAAAATGCTAGAAGCCGGGATACACAGCAATGTCACCTCAAATTATTTCATTGGTTTGGGACTCTCTCTCATACGGAGATGAAGTAGCACCACTTCCCCCACCCCATCTCCACAAAGCTCTCTCTTAAAAGTCACTTAAAACCATCAGAAGCATCAAATCTGCATGTGCTTTTTTTTATTTATAGACAACCCCACAGAGATGTTTATAAGTAACCTCCCCACAGCTCTTCACCAGAGAGGGAAGGAACAGGCGATGCATATCTCCATTTCATTGATCAGGTACATGGAGCATCTTTGTCTCCTTGCAAGCTCTCACCTTTTTTTTCTCCTCACCTGTGTGACAAGTTCATTTCCCTCGCGACTCGCTGGGACATGGACACTGCAGCCACACGCCGAGGCTCCGTGATCCCAATAGCACCGTTTGAACTAAAGGGGTGAAGGGAAGAAAAGGAGGGGCTGTTTGTTTGTTTCAAAGACACTTCGAGAGATGACAACAGGATTTCTGTACAATGGTTCTACATTAAGTAGCACCACTCTCACAGTATCACTTTTAGCTATAGTTGGAAGAAAAAGACGGAAAGGAAGCTTTGGGATTACCCTTCTATTGTATGCGTATTGATCTGAAAACGTGTGTACCACGGGAATTTCCTCCCTAAATGTTGCCTCTGTAATTCCAGCTCACTGAACTGCAGGACTCCCTTGCCAGAGGGATGTCCAGGGGGACATTTCAGAAGAAACTCAGGTGGGGGCAGCAGCAGCACAGAAGCTGGATGCACCCTGGCGCAGCTCGCAAGAGGCACCTTAGGAGGTGCCCAAGCTTATAGACCTTACCCATAGCACCAGACAAACCACAGCGATGTTCACAGATGTCCTAAAGAACTACGCACGTTGTCTTGCGAAGGAGAAAACAAACCCCTGTAAGCAGAGACGGGCAGGCAACACAGCCCCTCTGTGAAAAACAGGCCAGTGGCTCTGAAGAAAACTTTTACCTCAGCGGTTTCAAAACATTGCTTACGTGGAGAGACTTTTGCAAGTCACAACCTCATTCCCTCCAGGGTTTTTTTTAAAAGCCCATTCAACACGGCCAGTACCACTGCACAGAAAAGACCAGGTTCAGTTCAGCTATATCAGCAGAGAAGAAATAAAACCAGAAATTACCGAGCTTAGCGTGAATTCTTCTCATTACATCTGCTGCAAATAAAAAACGGCTCATACCTGGCATAACCAGCTTCATAGAGAAACTGCGGTACTTGTGTGGTTTTACCGCTTCCCGTCTCTCCACATATGATGACAATGGGATTCTCACTAATGGCTTCCATGATTACCTGCTCTTCGGCGAGGATTGGAAGCTTTAGTCTTGCTTCCTAAATAACAGAAAACACATATTTCGGTTGCACTGTTTTGTCTCTCGCTCCCTTTTTGTCTTCCCCAGGATTGAATACTGTTACCTTCCTCAGATCATAAAGCCCACAAAAGGGAATTCTGCAAGCTTTGTGGCGTGAAGAGCTCTAAACCAGCTAATAACATCACACTAGCATGTCCAAGAACTAGTCACAGAACAGCTTCCCCGAAAGCCGCTGGCAAGCCCTGCACTTCAACTGGTGAAACTTCAGAGTCGCCGGAGTTTATTAACACAGCACTTGGAGCAAAAACTCATTTCACAACTCTGTCTCGTCTGCTCAGACACAAGCAGAGCTTTTCCCGTTTCTACAGAACACCCCACCTACAGCCAATGGAATAAAACTATCCAGCACAAGACACAGCATAAGGGAGAGCCGAAAGCGACTCTACCAGATTTTCCAGCGAAGAACGATAAAAAAACTGCTCACAGATGCTATATTTAAAATCAGAGACAAATGCTTATACCCTAAAACAAAGCTAGTTTTCCTTCTGCTAGATGAGACAGGCTTAAAGCTCGGCGATGTCCGAGTGCAGCTCCCCAGGACAAGGGCCCTAAGCGCACACTGCCCCCGCGCAGCGTCAGCAGCCGCCAGGAGGTAACGCTGCCGTCTGCAGGGACCCCATGGGATGGAAGGTACCGTAACCTCCCACCCCGGTGATAAGCGCTTGACCGTTCACGGAGCCTCACCTGAATCTCAGGAGACCTGTCCACTGGAATGAAAACTGCAGGTTTGCGAGGTGGTTTGTTGGGGGCTGCCCGGCACAGGGGCGCACGGGGGCCAGCCGGCTGCTGGTTACCCACTGCCGCCTTCACGCCTTCCTCTGGCTTGTCAGCAGTACTCAGACCACTGGCTGAGGACTCCTCAAGTTCTTGTTTCGGCTCTTCCTTCTCCTCCTCAGAGCTACTGGGTTCTTCTTCAGGCTCTGATTCAGAATCCGCGCTGTGTCTTCTCTTATTTGCACCGCTGATGCTCCTGATCTTTTCAGGGACCACAGTCCCTGGCTCCTGTATCACCCTAGAACAAAACATCAACACGGGAACTACGTTTTGGTCCACGTTCTCCAGGACCTCAAGCCAGACAGGTCTTCCACACAAACCAGAAAAGCTGCATCACCAAAAGCCACTGCCTGAGCCTGCGCCAGGTTTTACTCACACAGGGAAAACCTCCACAGCCTGGGTGTAGTGCAGCACCAGAAGAGATCACCAGAGAGGGTCACCCAGTTCTCCGAGGATCTCCAGCCTTGGAGGTTTTCAGGACTCTGATGGGTAAAGCCTCAGCTGACCCGATTGCTGGATTCGTATCGAAGCACACTCTATATTGATATTTATTCATTTCTTCAGAAGACATCTTTGTGGTTTAATTTATTTCAACTTCTGCCAAAATGCAGCTCGTGATAAACCCAGTAACTAAGGACCGCATCAGTCGATGTTTTCCCATACAAGAAAGTACACGTTTATTCCACCAATTATGTGGTTTAGCATAATTGTAAGAATATGTGTATACAGTTGTGACCCACTGTGTCCCTAATGAAAGGGAAGACCAGGTTCTTTTAACCAACATCCTCTCATTAGGAAAACAAGAAAATAACTGCTATATTATCAGATAAAAATAGGGAATTATTTAACTCCATGCATTCTGAAGAATCTGCGTGCAATAAGAAGGAAAAAAAACAAAACAAAACCAAGCAAAAAAAGGTAAGAAGATGGCCAAGTTTTCAACCACAGCGATGAACCAGAACGGTTCGTTCCAAATAACACTTTACCTTTTAGTCTGATACATGCGCTCCCCAGTACCCAGTTGGGAAGTTGTGTACAGGAGTTTCATTTCCGCCTCAGAAGCCTGTACCTCGTTCAGCTTGCCCAGCAACTCGGCTCGCTGTGTGGGAAAAACAACCAAAATCAGTGCTCGTTTTCAGCAGGAAATCATTTCACTTCAGGATTTGTGCTCGCGTTTTAAAGGGTGTGCTCTGTCTGGCCAATCCTGCCGTGAGGTTGTACAGCCGTTCCTGCTGCTCCACAGTGAAGATTTCAGCCCTGCACCAGGGTGAAAATAGAAATATGGACTTGACCTTTCATCGCTGCCATGAAAAGCTCAGCTGCGCCCTTCAAACAACAGCAAAGAAAATGGATTTGAACCCAAAAGCTGGAGTGAGGGCTCGAGCAATGGAAGCTTTCCATCAACTCCCTCACGCGGGACACGGCGCTGGCAGGAGGTCGGGCAGCAGCAGCTTCAATCTATCTCCAAAAATAGAGATCGTTTGTCAAAACCCTTATTCGGACACTAAAATGAACAGGAATTTTGCCTGGAAAGCTTTTACGCAGATAGAAAAGCTGCATGTGCCTACAGAAAATATGTAAGGGCTGGAAATAAATATTTCAGAAGCACCGGCAGCAGCAGAGTTGGGGGTGCATCAAGCTTGGCCATTTGCCGCAGGACAAAGCTTCTCGTACAACCTGCAAGAACGCTTTTAAAACATCACGTCGCTTACTCTGCTACTGACGTACTTCATGACACGCGTCTAATTCGGTCAGGGTCAAAGAGAGAAACGGAACCAGGACCCAGAGACGGCGCATTCCTGCAACACCTGATCCATGGAGAGGAAGGCTTTTCCCCACGAGTTATGCTCAGGAGTCCACGGGCGACAGCACGTTTTTGTCAAGACGCCCAGCAAAGGGATCCGTCACGCTGTTTTAACTTAAATTTCAGCATCTGCACATCCTTGAGATGCCCCGGACAGCCCATATCCCAAAAACCACTCGCTGGCTCTGCAGAGCTGTCACCCCTCCGCTGGTTTTCCACACCAGCAACGCAACCCCGTCACGTACTGGGGGCTGCCAGTGTCGCAGCGTGAGGGAAACCTCCGCAGCTGCTCTTTAACATTAGCCGTTACTTTTTCCACACACTGGTATTAACTTCACCATTTTAACTGGGGTCACGAAGCCGGAGTTACCAGCAAACAGCAATGTACCTGTTTCTTCTTTTCCTTCTGCTCTAAAACTTTCTGCAGGTTTTTCTTCTGTTTCTTGCTCAGGGGTTTCTTCTGCTGCTGCACGACAGACACTACTTTTTTCTTCTTTGCCTTTTTTGCTGGCAGGACCAGGGCGTTACTCCCATCAATCCCCTTCAGCGTTGCTTCATCTGAAAGCATTCGTTGGGTTATTCCCCGGCGCCCGGCGGGCTGCTTTTGGCACGCTGCTGAATTCACGGGCTTATCGCCAGCCGCACTAAATTCGGCTGCTTTAAACAAACACAACCCGCACCCCCGGCCAAAAAACCACCCCGCATCACCACGGTCAGCAAGGGCAAAGGGCCTTGTAAGCGGGGCCTCGATAGCCCTGGGCTTCCGACAGCCCCGAGGGTCATTCTCCTTGACTTACATAACAAGGCTACCAAATTTTGTCCCTTTCACGGGGCTCCCGGGTGAGGCGCCGTCCCGGGACACCGCGCCGGGGCCGTCCCGGCAGGCTCCAGCCTGATGCCAGAGGTCCCCAGCGGACCTCAACGCTGCAGATCCCCACCGGGGGGGTCCGAACGGTAAAAGTAGCATAATAAACGTGTTCTCCTTTACAAATCAGGTTTCAGAACGCAAATGTTAAGCATAAAAATATTCAGTTTAGGAATATTTTAGGAATTGCTCTCGTAAAGGACGGCCTGAGCGCGGCAACTGCGCCGGTGGCGCTGTCGCGGCGGGGGCTACGAGGGGCTTCAAAAACGCTCCGGCGCCTCCAACGGCGGCGGCGTCACCCTGCGCGGGGACGGACCCCAGCGCCGCCCCCGGCAGCGCCGCCGTCACCTCGGCAGCTTAACGGCCCCGGCTCGCAGGAAGGAACGCGACGCCGAGGAGAGGAGAACCGAACCGAGCCGAACCGAGCCGGGTCCCCCCGCCGCCCCCGGG
>VXBO01006536.1:415420-427274 GCA_013400135.1 Rhinoptilus africanus | reverse complement strand
GCACGTGCTGGGCCCTGCGGATGGCGCGCGGCCTCCCCGCGGAGCGAAGTGGTTGTGAGGCGCGCGCGCGGCGCCAGCGCCCCCGTCGCCGGCCTGACGCGCAGGGCGGGAGGGGGAAGCACCGCCGCCAGCGCCCCCCGCACAGCTCCGCGGAACTACCCAGAGAGTTTAAAATACAGGCGGACAGACGATAAAACCTTTTATTTGCCAACCCAGACAAAGAGAACTTATGGTCATTTACGCCATTAGCTGCCAAAGGCGGATCAGCAGGTGAGGCAAGTCACAGCGAGCGAGCGTGTACAGCACCCAGGAGCGAAGACTGACACTGGTCTGTTTTCCACAGGAACGATGCAAGGAGCCTGGAGAAGCGAATCACGACTGAGGGACACACCGCTAGGCACAGCACTGAACGACACCGCGCTTCACACACTGCGCTCCGACACCCGCTCCGAGGCAGCGGGTGGGTTACAGGTGAGGGGGCACCTCCAAAGAAATCGCTACCCACGCTAGTTTCGCAAAAACGTGAAATGTATTGAAAATACTACAGTAGTTTCAAATACTAGGTCTTAGAGTATGAAGTTTAAAAACACTTACGACCCTGCCGGGATTTCCGACACCGGATGGGCTGACGCCCGTCTTACAGGGCTACGTCAGCCAGTGATGCGGCGGCGGCCGCAGGTGGAAGGTCGGTGGCCGGGCCCGCAGGCGGGGAGCGTCACCGCCTGTCACCTCTGCCGTGTGGCTCCAACGCAGCTGAAGCCCTCGGAGCAAAGGGCCGGGAGCAGCCAGGTCTGGCGTTTAGCCCCATTTCTGTCTGTCCCATCCCATGTCCGGGTTTATCCGCGGGGGACAAGGCGACACCTCCACATCCCTGCGAACTGGAACGAGCTGCTCCCGGCAATGGCGATAGGAAAGCAGTGCAGCCACTGTCACTGGAACCAGTTCCACACAACAGAGCAAAATCCTCCATGGGCAAACTAGGTGACTCCGTATGGAAAACATTCGTAAAAGGTATTTACAAAAGTTGAAAGANCGCCCCCCCGGGCCCGGTCCCCGCCGCCCCTCCCAGCTCCAGCGGCACGTCCAGCGGCGGGGCGGCGGGCGGCGGCGGGGCGGTGCCCTGCGGCAGACGCGCCTTCCAGTTGTGCCGGCGGCGCGCCCGGCCCATGGCGGCGGGACCGGGAGCGGGAGCGGGCACACGTGCNCAACCCAGACAAAGAGAACTTATGGTCATTTACGCCATTAGCTGCCAAAGGCGGATCAGCAGGTGAGGCAAGTCACAGCGAGCGAGCGTGTACAGCACCCAGGAGCGAAGACTGACACTGGTCTGTTTTCCACAGGAACGATGCAAGGAGCCTGGAGAAGCGAATCACGACTGAGGGACACACCGCTAGGCACAGCACTGAACGACACCGCGCTTCACACACTGCGCTCCGACACCCGCTCCGAGGCAGCGGGTGGGTTACAGGTGAGGGGGCACCTCCAAAGAAATCGCTACCCACGCTAGTTTCGCAAAAACGTGAAATGTATTGAAAATACTACAGTAGTTTCAAATACTAGGTCTTAAAGTATGAAGTTTAAAAACACTTATGACCCTGCCGGGATTTCCGACACGGGATGGGCTGACGCCCGTCTTACAGGGCTACGTCAGCTGGCAACGCGGTGGCGGCCGCAGGTGGAAGGTCGGTGGCCGGGCCCGCAGGCGGGGAGCGTCACCACCTGTCACCTCTGCCATGTGGCTCCAACGCAGCTGAAGCCCTCGGAGCAAAGGGCCGGGAGCAGCCAGGTCTGGCGTTTAGCCCCATTTCTGTCTGTCCCATCCCATGTCCGGGTTTATCCGCGGGGGACAAGGCGACACCTCCACATCCCTGCGAACTGGAACGAGCTGCTCCCGGCAATGGCGATAGGAAAGCAGTGCAGCCACTGTCACTGGAACCAGTTCCACACAACAGAGCAAAATCCTCCATGGGCGAACTAGGTGACTCCGTATGGAAAACATTCGTAAAAGGTATTTACAAAAGTTGAAAGAGATTAAGTACAATACCACATTCATGTCTCAAAAGCGCTTTCACTACAGTGCATGATTAAAAACACAGAGCATTTTTAAAGTGTATATATATCTTGAACATTAGATTGTGCTTTAAAAAAACCCAAACATTACTTCTGAATTTAACTACCGTGAAAACTGAGCGCTGGGAAAAATACTGATTAAAAATATCCAATTTTACATATACTGCTTTTCACATAACACTTTGCTATACATGGGATGCGAGTAAATATAAAAATACTTATTTCCAAGCAGCAGGATGATCAAAATTAAGAGTATTAATATAGGAGGGCTGATTTTACAAAACTAAGATAAACGATTAGAGCGAGACAGGGAGAAACTACAATCCAAATTTACTTTTATATAGTATTTTAAAGGAAATCTTTATCATAGACAACTCTGGATATATAAACCATTCAGTATCTTTACCTTCGATATTAAATATGGATCACATAAAATACAATCTATGCAAAACTGACTCATGCACACGGTCCCACGGGAGTCGACGGAGCCGCTTACATGAGCGAGGTTTGCAGGCTTTGGTCCTCAGGCCTCAAATTTAGCAAAACACATAAAGACCTGGCAAGCTTTGCTAACCAATTCCTGATTTCCAGGTGGGTGTTTTAGCCCAGTCCTCTGTGCACAACAGTGGGGAAAACTGAGTTTACACGGAAGACTCTGTAATACTATGGAAAACAAGCTGTAAAAAGGCATATAGAGCAATTTACATTTTCAGCTTTGCAAAGCGGACTGTTTGTTGCCATAGCACTTATCTGTTCACGGGAAGGATTTTAAGTTATGAGAAGCACTTTGCAACTCCAGATATGCATTTCTTGAAAAATCGGGTGCGAGGGGCTTTACAGGTGACATAAAAAATTAAAATGGATTACAACAGTGCCAGCTGCATATGAACTTCAACCGTGTTGAACTTAAGTGATCACAGTCAGGAATAAAGGCCATTAACATGGAGTTTGAGAAATCCCTCATGTCAATGTCACATACAGACCAAAAGAGGTTAGGCAAGTAACACGCATTTTAAGGAGAGCATCGAACTTCAGCGTAAAGAGAAAGATGAATTCACCCCCCAGTTACGTTCAGTTAGGCGTCCCACCCAACAGCAGCTCTACCCAATCAAACAAGAAGCCCAAGCCCAGCTCTGCTCGGCTGCCCCGGCCCAGGAGCCAGCAGCAGTGGGCGAAGCAACAGCACCTACTCCTGTCTGTTCCCCTTTTCAGCCGGTCCCTATCACAGACCAATTTTTGTTCTGTTTTTTGCTTTACTCATTCGTTTAGTCATGATGGAATAGGTGGTTCTTCAGCTGTGGTCCATTTCACCTCTGCTGGGTTTGATACTGTGCTCATCACTATGGTCCAGACGCTTCCCCTCCCTCCCCTTTTATATCCTCGGATGCTGTAGGTTACCAAGCGGTACCACTTATCCGACTTTCTTCCCTGAGGTTCCCTTTGTTTCAATGCATTTCAGCAAACCTTACAAAGCCAGTGATGGTCTACCGAGCTAATCAATTCTACGGTGACAAATACATAGAATCCTTCAAAATAAAATTGCTTCAAAGCTCCTATGCGACTCAAACACAACCGTTCAATACACCCTTCTCATAAGGTGACTCACTTTCCCCCAAACCCAATATAGTGAGGACACAGACTTCAAGCAAAAAGCTCCTATAAAACTAGTACAATTTTAGAAAAAAATCCAGATCTTCCTGAAGATAATTTATTGCCGCTTATTGGTCCTGAGAAAGCTTTAAGCAACAATATATTTGCAAGAGTTTTAACTGCTGCCTCTTTTGAGAAAGTACGTGGGTCCTGAGGTTAAAAAACATGTTTCATTCTATGCACTTATGCTTGGCAAATGTTTAACTGTGAAGGTCAAATATGAATTACCATTTGCCTCACTACATCTCTTCCTATTGTGTCAATTTATTAAAAGAGAGTTCCTTTCAGACACCAAACTAAAGTTCTCGAGGTGAAATGCAATGAAATAATGCCACACGTGCACTTCTCAATGCCTCATACTGGACTGGCATTTAAGGACTTCAAATTTATGAAATTTTCCTTCTCCCTTATTCTCCACCTCCTATTAAAAGCTATGGTGCAAATTTTTTGGCCTGGATACCAGAAAATTCCTCATCTGATAACTCTATGAAAGGCAACTTCAAGGCAATGAAATAAGCCAACGATAAAACAAAAACATTCACAACTTTGAAAAAAAAGAATGTGGACCCACAGCAGTTACTTCTCAATGGAGTGTTTGGTAGCTTAATTTTTTTTTTCTTTTTAACTTTTAAAGTCTCAAATTTGCATATGTTTAGCTCAATTTCAATATTTGAAAGACTACTCAATTTGCTTTTATAAAAAATTTATAAAAGATGTTTTTAAATGCTTGTAAAAGTAAGCGTTTATCTACTGAGAAAATTCTAGTACTGGATAAAATTCTCTGAACATACAGCTGAATTTTTAAATGTTTGTGGTTTTTTTTTTTTCCTACAAGTATAATGGCTGAGTGTATAATCTAGATAAATTAGTCTTACACATGATGAAAAGTTGTAACTTTGCCCACTTTTTACCATGTGACGTTTTGTTGCTTTGTAACTTGGAATGAGACAGTGCTTAGAATTTCCTAGAGCTGGTGTAGAGTGGTCTAGAGGGGCTGGTTCACTGGTCACCGCCTCTGTCCAGGTTTTCAATCACCCTGGAGAGACGTATGTTCAGAAGTCTGATCTGACTATCCAGGTGGTCCATCTTCTCCTCCAGGCTGCTGTTGCTGTTTCTTCTCCAGTAAAATCCAACTGGCCCCGTCATGAAGTAGACTGCTACAACAAAGCAGAGAGGCAGGACTGCGTGCTCTGGGTCACCTTCATACTTCTGGAGGATGTACACGCACGAGAGAGTGAAAAGGACAACCCTCACAATCCAGAAAAAGCGACCAAACAACATGTGCAGGAGATAGAAGAAGAATCCAAGGAAGAGAGATAAAAACCAATAGGCAAGTAAAATGGCACCGATCAGCAGAAGAGCACGGGTCGGGCTGTTGGCTATTGCTGCTGGGCTGAAATAATGAGTCAAGTTGGAGGCTGAAAAACAAAGGAAAATTTACAGAATATCAATGAGTGCATGCCAAAGTGATCAGGGTAAAAACGCAAGTGCAGCTTTAAAGGACCATGCAGTGGGGTCATGACTGTCTTTTCTAAAATAAGGGGTAAGGCTACTTCATCCATTTCTAGATGGACCTTTCTCCTATTACTGGCTCAGCTCCAGTGATGCAATCGAATTAATTCCTTCAAAGCAGAAGTGCTAAAGGTTCTTCAAAGATAAACTACTGTAGGGCCTAAGGCCAAAGTTCATATCGATACTAAAGATCCTTGTTTGTAAAAGTGATATTCTCAACGGTCTCGATTGCACCTTTCCTTCTTCTCGTCCTCCTTTATTTCCCTGCATCGATCCTGGCCATGTGCATCCAGTTAATGACGCTACCAAGAACCCAACCATGACTTGTACTGTGTTCTATAGACATCCCGTAGATACACACACGGAAAGGGAATGGCTGGTTTTAGTCCTCTTGTTTGAAGGCACTCATAGCAAAATCCAAGCCACGTGAAGCAGATAGAGATACCACTGATGGATGTTCAATGCAGCATGATAAAATGTAATTATTTTCCCACTCGGCCTATGCTCGTAAACACTGATAGAGGCTGATATAGTTCAAAAACAGGCATGGCACTTACCATCAATTCCAAGAACATCTAACAAATCAGTCCATATTCTCCAGAATGTGTCCATTAATATATCCACCCCATTGACAAACCTTTCTGTCAACCTTGAGAAAAACTGAGAAATAAAATTGAAAATTAAAACAAATAAATCCTGAATCCCTTAAACATGCTTTGAGACTTAGCAGTCATGAGTAGAATTATAATTCGTGAAACAAGACCTGCAGGCTATTTTGAAGTCCTCAAGGGAAAAAAAATCTAACTCTAAATGCTTTTTAACTCTGCGAATCATAAATCTACTTATTAAAACTGTCCTTATCCTAGGTGTTTTGGCATGTAAATATACGTTGGCAGGACTTAAAAATGCACTTTATTGGCTTTACCGTTGTTCTGAAGTTTAAAGAAGACACCATTACTAGCAATGGACGTTGGTAAAGCAAAGCAGAGATTTAGCTTTAATAAGCAACTGAGAGATGTCCCCGGCATCACCCCCAAACCTCTCAAACGCACTGAGAGGTCAATTTAACAGCAGTGTTTGTTCCTGCCGGCCGAGGACAGGGGGCACAGAGGGGACACAGAGGGGGCAGAGGCCACCCGCCTGCACTATACCCTGCGAGTCCACCTGCGGCCCTGCAGAGGATGCTCTGCCCATGCGGAGACCACGTTTCAGCCGGAGGGCTCCTCACCCACAGTGGTCCTCCCCCACCTGAAACAACCTTTATTTAGAGATTTCTTTTATTCATTAATATTTTTTTTGGCNAAAAAACCAAACCCATAAAAGCCCAATTTTCAACCCCGCCGATGTATAAATCTACGCGCCAACTAAGGGCGAGCGTCCCGCGGAAATTCAGGAGGGCGCGGAGCTGGAAAAGCCTTTCAGAGCTCTGTTTGCGTTGCCTTCTCCCCCCAGAATCGCCGGCGGTGCCTGTTTGCGCGGATTGTAATTCTAGGCGGGACTGCTAAATCTCGGGATTGGGATTTTTGAGGAATTGAGGATTTTTTTCTTTTTAATTTTCAATTTNTGCAGAGGATGCTCTGCCCATGCGGAGACCACGTTTCAGCCGGAGGGCTCCTCACCCACAGCGGTCCTCCCCCACCTGAAACAACCTTTATTTAGAGATTTCTTTTATTCATTAATATTTTTTTTGGCCATCAAGCCTCGCCTCCTGTTTTCTTCCCCAAAGCAACGCTCCCACGCAGGAGACGAGGCCGCCGCGGGTCCAGCGGGGACGGCCTCCGGGGACGGGGGTGGATTTTGGGGGGTGCTCCGCCTCACAGACCCGCCCGGTCACCCCCCGGAGGGAAAGGAAGGGAAGGAGAAGGGGGAAACGGAACGGGGGGACGGGGAGGAAGGTGAGGGAAAGCGCCCGGCTCCTCACCTTCTGCAGGGCCCGCACGTTGTCCTCGCCGAAGAGGCCGCTGACGCCTTGGTAGAGGCCGCTNACTGCTAAATCTCGGGATTGGGATTTTTGAGGAATTGAGGATTTTTTTCTTTTTAATTTTCAATTTTTTCTCTGTTTTTTTCTTAAAATTAAGAAATTGAGGATTTTTTAATTTTCAATTTTTTTCTCGTTTTTTTCTCAGTTTAAACTGAGAGAGGGGAGATTGGGACTGGGTAGCAGGAAGATGTTTTTTACGAGGGTGCTCCCCCCCAGCCAGACTTTGAATGTTTCCAGAGATGGGGCATCAACCACCTCGCCTGCTCCAGTGTTTCACCACCCTCATCGTAAAAAAATTGCTTCCTTATAGCGAGTCTAAATCTCCCCTCTTTTAGTTTGAAGCCGTTGCGCCATTAAAACCATTTTCTTTCAGTTTAAAACCGTTCCACCTCATCGTAAAAAATTCCTTCTTTATATCAAGTCTAAATCTCCCCTCTTTTAGTTTGAAGCCATTACCCCACTAACACCATTATCTTTCAGTTTAAAACCATTCCCCCTCATCCTATCGCTCCCCTCCCTGATAAAGATCCCTCCCCATCTCCCCTGGAGCCCCTTGAGGGACTGGAAGGGGCTCCAAGGTCTCCCTGGAGCCTTCCCTTCCCCAGGCTGAACCCCCCCAGCTCTCCCAGCCCGTCCCCACAGCAGAGGGGCTCCAGCCCTCCCAGCATCTTTGTGGCCTCCCCTGGACCTGCTCCAACAGCTCCGTGTCTTTCCTACACTCACCAATCCCAATATTTAATCTCTTCCAGTATTTGACCTGTCACAGTACTAAGCCTGTTTGTTCCAGGCTAAATGTTATATTTAATAATCCATCTGGCAATCTATTTTCCCCCTACTGTCTAATCAGGGTTTCCCGTGTCTCAGCGGAGGGCCGTTGACTCTCCTGCTCTCAGCGTGTACCTTCAAGAAGGTTCTGGCTCCGTTGTCCCTGCACCCTCCGCTCAGGCGCATGTAGGCAGAGACCAGGTCTCGCCTTTGCCCTCTCCGAGCGCTCTCGGGCACCCTGTGCTCCAGACCCTTGCACTGCTCAGTGGCCTCCGCTGGACTGGCTCCAGTCTCCATGCCCTTCTTGCAGTGTGGAGCCCAAACCTGGGCACACTGCTCCAGAGGTGGTCTCAAAAGGGCCAAACCGAGGGGAAGGACCACATCCCTGACCTGCTGGCCACGCTCTCGCTCACGCAGCCCAGGATGCTGTTGGCCGCCTTCGCTGCAAGGGTGCGTTGCCGACTCATGATCAACTTCTTGACCTTCTCCTGCAGAGCTTCTCAACTACTCAGCTGTCTATTTGGGCTCTCCAGACCCATCACAATCTTCCCAGAGCTCACAGCGAGCTGCCTCTCCTGTGTGGGTGTCCCTCTCTGAGGAGATCCCCAGGCGCAATCCTCAAATGACAGAGGGAATATAGAAGCCTAACGTCAAAAAATGACATCTGTTCAGTACACTATCAACGTCAGGTCGAGGGATTCTGAAGGACTCTTGTGTCTTTACCCTTGAGAAACTCTGACTCATATGTGTATGTTGAAATTCAGCACGCTTAATGGTGCAACTCCCTCTTCTCACAGCTTTTATGTTGATTTTTCCTGACTGACTAGGCTAACAAAAAAACAGTTGGGAAGTATAAATTAGACAATGTTATCGGCTCCTGGGTAGTGAAACCAAACCAGGATGTTAGCAGAGTGAAGTAAGAATCCCCAGGAGATAGAAATGTGCTTTATTGCCTTCAGAGCATGTTCTGGTTCACTGTTTATCAACAGGAGCCTCAGTCAGACAAGATAGGAACACAACGATGGCAAAATAAACACAGATCCATAGGTTTGCAGTGTAGGTTCTGCACTGAGTGATGACGTGAGCTGAGGCAGAAGGTGTTTGCTAAATTGCCCAACAGTAGCTTCAAGGCACAGAAGATCTGGACACCCTCCCCTGAGCTCCTGGTCGTGCTTGGGAAGGTGTAGGTGGCCCAAGACCACATCTGCGCACCACTCGGGAGCTCTGCCCTGGACATTGCAGGGCAGAGCTCTGCTTTTCCTGGCCCTTCCCGGGGAGTTCCCGCAGTGTGGGCTCAGCTGGTAGCTCTTCCAGTCACTGGAATAACCTGAGGTATCTCTTTCTGATTTTATGCCCTGTGTCCTTGACATTTAAACCTCCTGTCTGAGCCTAAGCCCAGTTGCTGAGTAGTTGAGTAGACATCTAGAATATAGACATCTTTATTGTGGCCTTTTTCCCAGTTTTAGTCTGGCCAGAACACTTATTTTCACATTTAGCAGAATGGCCTAGACCTTTTAGCATTAACTTATATTTGGCCCTGAAAGGGCTGGGCCCAGATCCAGGAAGGTACTTAGGATCTTACTTGATTTCAGTAGGATATGGACGCTTTATATATTTATAAGCGGTGCTTTCATTCTCATTTAGGGGGTCCCTGAAATTGCTGATATGTTAATACCTGTGTACATTCTGAAGTCTATCTCATACTCTTCCAAAATGTGTTGGTAACTGATGACGAGTATTTTTGAGGTTCTTAACGAGGTTTCTGCTTATCTGCCCTCAGTGTCCCGCTGTGCCTTGACTCCCAGCACACAGCAAAGTCTCCGCTTCTGGGGCGTTTCTTGCATGTAAAGAACACTGCAGTACAAAACCACAACAGTAATACAACTGCCAGGCGTATTGTCTCCCGTGCCAGTTAGAATTCTTCGATTTGCTTCCAGTTGGCATGGCTTTCTCTGGGTCTCCTTGTTTCTGGTCTGATGGGTCTTCTTTCTGACAATTTGGGGACGTTCCTATTTCTGTACGTGAGTTTCCATCATGGGATCCCCCCAAAATCACTTCTGCAAAGTGCTTGTTGTTTCTTTACATTCATTCCTTACAGAGGCTCTGAGGCCTATTTTAGCCACTGCCTTTGGAGGCCTGTGCTCGGGGTTGTCCTTCACATGAGGTCAGGAATCTTTCCTCGTATTTAATTGATTTACTGATCTGTCCCAATGAGGCTATTTCAGGTACGCTCATCTCTCCAGATCCAAAACTCTTATGAAATTACACAGTATTTCACCCCTCTCGTTTAAATAAATGAAATCACGTCGGCTCAAAGAATACATTGCATCATGGCATGAAATATCGATTTCAACCACAGTGAACTTTTTAATTAGGACAACTGTCAGGTTTCTGGAAAGATCGTCTGATGAGGGTCTCACTGTACAGAAGCAGCATAAGCGTACTTCTCTGTTTCCTGCTCTGAACTACAAACTGTGTAAGATGTCTTACTCAGATACAGGGATTTAACAACAATCTGAAGAGTATTTAGAATAAATTGGGGACTTCTAGATGTCAAAGTTTTAGCAGATCAGTGAGTTCTCTCTTTAAAAATCCTGTTTATGCTTAAAAAATGGCATAGCCTTAGAGAAAGCCAACTGGTGTTACTGTGGACCAGTCCTTAACCTCACCGACCCTTATTTTTCTGTTTTTACTTCATCTCACAGCCTCAGTTTGTCATAGCTGATCGCTTTATGATCTCTTGTCATTTTAGGCCTTTTCCCATTTTGCTGCTGACTCTGTGAGGCTTTCCTTGCAATGTGTCACTGCTTCTTTTCTTCTTTTTCTTTTTCTCTTTCCCTTTTATTTCTTCTTCCCTTCCTGCAGATGCTTTTGATTTGGATTCTGGTTACTTGTACTCCTGGCGCCATGCAGAGGTTGCAGAGATCACGGATGTCGAATGCACCAGAAGTTTCTCTTTGTTATGCAGACTCATTAACCAGCCGGTGGCCACTCCAAATATAGCATCCTTAAAAAACTTTCCAGAACCTTTAGATTTCCTAAACCAGGTGTTGGATCGATGGATCACGGTCAGGCCTCAGCACACTGCACAGATTACTGTGAGGAATTGTTACGAAACCTTTATTTGACAGGTCCGCACATTTCATCACTCCGTTTGACAGACTCCAGATTAGTTACCTCATAGACCACAAATGAGGTAGTGCCACCATTATTACTGTTAATTGGTTCTGAAGTATCTTTTGAAAGGCCCCTAATCTAATCTAAAGCAGAAAACATGATTTAACTCTTAACCTATTATTACTATTAGTAGGTATAAAGCTAGGCTTAAAAAAGATTTGAAAATGGTCAATTCCAGTTAATCTTATTCAGGCTATTTTCCTGCAGCTATCCCAATCTAGTCTCCAAACTATTTTTAGTAGTCACTGCAGTGCTCTTAATGCCCATTTTCTTGTTAAAGGCTTGTTCAGTTTTTCTTCTTTTTCTTCCCGTTTTTCCACTGTCACTTTTGAAAGAAGAAAAAAACGGTTTGGATGAGGAAAAATTGGGATGAGGGCAAGGAAAATGGAGGCATAGCGATTCGAAATGAGGATGAAACAGCAAAACTGCTGTTAATAAATGCGAAGGTCTGCCAGGCTTTCCTAAAAGCCCAAGTTTTATCACCAAACCCCCAGCGCACCGCTTCCTGCTTGAGCACTAAGTGGGTCAGCCCCTTTTTAAATTATTTCAGCTCAGTGAGAGAATTTTTTGGGTCACTTCTCAGGGGATTTGGCTGCGCGGCTTTTTTTTAGATGCACAGGTTGGTTTGGGTGGAGGAAAGCTGCCGGTTTGGTGCTGCTTTTTTACCTTAAAACCAGTCAATATTGGGCTCGCCAAGGG